>OX103943.1:19091030-19578785 GCA_944470405.2 Schistosoma mattheei
AGATAAACACAAACAAATGTATTGTATTTAGAATTCGAAATCAAGTGTGCAACAAGTACAAAGGTATCATTAGTTCATTCAAACCCTACAAATGTTTTTCTATTTGTGGTGCCGTCGGCTAGTGAACACCATGTTATATTTATACATAATAATACAGAGTTCCCCATTATCATGGTTATGGACACACAAACAAGGCACATGCACTACTAAGCGATAAACACCAAAGTATTTTCCAATATTCTCCACCACAATCCACTTGGTTGGTCAAAGATCATATACACGATAATATGTAAACTTTGCGGACTCTTAACACCTCATATTCGAACGAAGAATCCTTCCTTTGATAGCTTTGACAGAGTCTCATTCGTTACAGTATGTTCAACATTTCTATATCACAGTAAAAATATATCTACTCCCCTCCACAGTTCATCAAATATTGAAGCAGAAATTGGATCAATGGCGGTTTTCAATGTGTCGATGAAATTTTCTGTCTGGCCATTAGAACAAGTGTGCTTGAAAGCAGTGAACAGATGTCTGCATCTCATACCATTCAATCAAGTGGTGACTGTGTCTGCAGCAAAATGGGAACCACTGTTAGTCACTTAGGTCATGAGAACCCATTCCAGACCAAAAACGTTCCTTAATGCTTGGATTGTGAAGTCAGAATTATGTGTAGTTGTGAAGAAAACTTCAAGCCACTTTGAAAAAGAATCAATGACTACAATTGCATAGTATTTGTCAAGAAATAGACCACGATAGTCTGCATGAATACTCTGCTAGGCCTCAGACGATACTGGCCATTGAGTTCACTCCGATGTTCGATTTTTTTAACCTATGATATTTTCCACCATTGTTTGCTGTACGACACTTATCTGCATTCTCAGGATTTCTCAGCATGATAAGTAAACTTTAAAGCTTCATGATCTGTAACAATAGTGAATACTTTTCAAATAAATATTAATGAAGTCCTTTAACACCCCAAAGTACAGTTAATGCTTCTCACTGAGATTGTGAATAACCTACTTCATCAATAGTAAGTTTGAGCGAAACACAGATTACTGGTCTACTTTCCTGCCCGAAATGTACAACAATACCCACAGGTGATCCATCAGTAACAAGTGCAGAATGTACACTACAGAAGTAAGTTCGAAGGACAGCATGACTCTTGTTAAAAAATTTGGTCACACGATAGCTTAACAAAAATTAGATTATCAAAACGCCCACCGGCATCACTGTCTCAAACAGTTCTTAAAAGTGGTTGTAATAAATAACGTCCAACTAGCGATTGTTGACGACTTAGTACAAGAAGTGCTTCCGATCTCAGAGTTTACTTCGGAAAGTATTTTACTGGTGCCATATAATCCAATGAAGAGTGTATTCTAGACAAAAAGATGCACTAAATTATCGTTTCAGGCAAATGAAACAAACTGGACAAGATGAAGGACATCACGAAGGAAACTTAACAATCGATTACACCTGGCAAAGAGACAAGTGCAGTGTAAGATTAAGAGAGGATAGAAGATCTTTCCAAACGAACTGTTGTGTTATATGTAGTCCGTCTAAAGGCGAACAACCAAAGTCACATATCAACAAGATATTAGGAATTGCAAAGGCTGTCCGAGAATATTGGGCGTCTGTGACAATTTGGAATAGCTTTTTGATCCTAAAGACTTAACCCGAATCAATATAGTAAAGCTATTTAAAAGAAAGTAAGTCAATATGACAACTACCAAATAATGAGTGTCAAGCAAACGCAGATCACTATCAATCAAGAAAATAACAAAAATGGAAATGAAACTCCAATCTGGTCTCGAATAAAATATGAAAAATGACGTAAAAAGCAAATGGATGGGGAAACTAGCCCAGTATCCCAGAAGATATATAACGTCTATGACAAGTGGTATGCACATAGAAGGGATTCACTCACTTTCATTCATACAAAAACATACGCATATACAAACTAGAGGGTTCTATACTCTTTCTTAACACTCCTAAAACTAAGTAGCTGCCAAAATAGTGGAAGCCAGTGATTCTCTCTCTGATCTTCAGACGGATGATAAAATCTATCTAAGCTGCCACAAATTTGTAGCACTACTACTAACACTAGAGCATGTCATCCAGATTGACTGGCGACTGAATGAAACAGTCTACAAACGTCCATAAACTTTCTCATATGGCACAACACAGTTTCACGAAAGGCAAGTCGTAAACTACAGATTACTTATCGGCATAGTTCAGCTGGATGTAGTGCTGAGATTAGAAAGTGTCTTCACTTGTACTATCTCTGGACTTTACCGGAACGTGAGATAATGGGCCATGCCGAGTTCTACCAGCTGAAATCCAAAAAGTATGATTTGCCGATCCTCTCTCTTCTTTACCAAGCAACAATCAGCATAAAAGAACGAAAGCAACGTCAACACAGATACGTATTAGCAAGAATAAATCAAAAAAATAGAATGAGACCGCTGTTTTACCGAATAGTCCATGGCCTTTAATCAGTTAACACACAATGATTACCCTTGATCTTGAAGTGGATAGGAAGACCGTTTAACACTCAAAAACTAGCCTTGTTCATGATTTGGTTAGAGTTCAGTGACGTTGCTCTGGCCTCACGATATTGAACTGTGGAGAGCTTACTGATGTGAGGTTCGAGTCCCGACTGTGTAATAGGGGTGTGGACTGCTTAAGATTCCCATATTAGGATGAAACAGTATTTCAGTGCTTCTAGATTTTCATTGATGGTCCAACATTGATCGTTTCATGATCTCAATAAAAATTCAACAATATCCACAACCACGTACTGATAAATACTGATTTTATTAGATCATCTTCAACATCCTTTAGACTTTCACGAATATTCCCGGAAGTTATTGTACGTTTCAGTATACTTATAAGCTACCAGTCATTGTGCGTGATGCTTTCTACAATTATAACTATTCAAATAATGAAAAAACATATTCTGTAATTTATGGTAGGCATACTGTAAAATAATTTACCACATCTCGTTTAAAAAGGTGTATATTTAATACAAATCATGTTTTATTACTTTATATTTAACAACTTGTGCAATCTAAAAAATTCTTTATTTCACTCTTGCAATTTGTTACGTTACTATTTAGGTTATAAATTGTTACTATTTGTCCCAACATCATTGTTGTTTCACACTATTCTGGAGTTCGCAATTTAAAGTGTTTTGATTTTTAGCAATGAATTTAATTGAGAAATTTTTATATTTTTTTTATTACAAATGAATTTATGAAAAACTTCACAAATTACGGAGCGTTATCTCAGTTTGCAATAAAGAACATTTTAATTTGATTTCAAGTTGTGAAAAAATCGTAGTAAATAAATTCATGAACTTCTTAATCTCCAAGTTTCCGAATTTGATAACAGAACGAGTAGTACAACTCTGATTAAAAGAAAATTACAACATAAAAGATCTACCAGGTATTTACTTTTCCAACTTTTGTTGATAGTAACACGTTTCTATCCATTTTTAAAATATAACTGCACTTTATTATTTGGGTAGCATAAAAGCTATAAGTCACGAGAACTAATATTATAAATTCTTGATCTGAAGTAAAAGAAACGTTGGTTTCCCATTTTGGGGATATTTGAAGTTTTTAAGGAAGAATATTCAGACACTACAAATGATTAGATCCGAATGGCGAATGACAAACTTTGGTTACATACTTACTCATTTATGCCTGTGACCTCCCGTGGAGGAACATAGGTCGCACACCAGGATCCTTAATCGAACTCTGTCCTCTGCTCTCCTTTCCTGCTGTTTCCAGTTGCCATTCATTCCTTTGATGTTTTCTTCCAGTTCCCGACGAAATGTGTTCCTTGGTCTTCCTCTTTTCCGTTTCTATTCAGGACTCCAGCTTGGGGCTTGTCGCGTGATTCAGTCTGTTGACTTCTTCAATGCTTGTCGCATCCATCTCCAGCGCCTTATCCTGATTTCTTCTCCAACTGGAAGCTGGTTTGTTCTCCCTCACAATAGGTTGTTGCTGATGATATCCGATCAACGGACATCGAGTATCTCGCGTAGACAATTGTCTAGAAACAGTTGTACTTTTTGATGATGGTTGTAGTAGTTTTCCAAGTTTCAGCTCCGTACAGCAGAACTGTCTTGACATTCGTATTCAGGATTCTGACTTTGGTGTTGGTTTACAGTTGTCTTGAGTCTCCCAAATTATTCAATTAAGGGAATGATGTACTTGCTTCGCCAATCTATGCCTTTGCATCTGCATCAGATCCTTATCGCTTGTCGATGATGTTGTCCAAATACGTAAAACTTTCCATCAGTTGCAGAAATTCCCCATCAAGTGTGATTGTGTTGGTGTTCTCCGCGTTGTATTTCAGGATCTTGCTTTTCTCATTGTGTATGTTGAGGCCTGTTGCTGCAGAAGCTTCTGCTACACTGGTTGTCTTGGCATGTATTTGTTCATATGTATGGGATAGATGAACCATGTCCAAATCTTCTAGTCTCATCAAAGCTGTCCATTGTGTCATATGCTTCCCCTCAGATGAGGAGGTATTCATGATGCAGTCAACCACCAGAATAAAGTGTAAAAACGTTGGTGCTCCTGTTTGATCTCTACAGTTGCTAGTTCCAACTCACAGACATTGGGCATCTTGATTATTCTGAAGCTTTTGTAATCTCATCAAACCGACCCCATGTATACCATTATCGACTTAACTACAGTTCTCAGATGCCAGTTCTATTTTCAAAAGCTGACACCCATGATATCATGAAAGGCCGTTATCATGTGTACATCCATCCGTCTGGTGAGATGTCTGTTTGTAAATTGGCTGAGATCATGCCAAAATATATTTTTTCACAAGATTGTGAATATTCCAATTTTTTGAACGACACATTTCTGGAATGGAGTCTCTGCTCTTGGCTCATACAATCTTCAATTATTAAAGAATTCAACGTATGATTCGAATTAGGGCTTTAAGAAAAGGAGGTTGAGATTTCCTGAACATGGAATGGTACCAGTTCTTACTTATAATCAAGTAAATAAATGGAGAAAATGAAAGTCAATACTATGGATGAGTGAATATTGGAGGTAGGCAAATGTATTAGACGATTAAGAGAATAAACGTGTAATATGTGGATTACTATTGTTTGCCGCTGTCCTTTCCACGCATTTTTATGCAGTTAAGGACGCTTTTAATAAGCTTGCCCGACCTACGTCTTTAGCGAGAAGACTAACAATGACCATGAATTTGTTAGTGGCAAACCGAATAATATACACAAATAAGTATTATACATACAACTATTCTTGCAACCTAGTAAAGAACATACAGGCTATGTCATTGACTTAGTGTATAACCTATTATGTCAAGTAGCATGTTTTTCCATCATCCCTCACCTACCGTTTAGCATAGGAACGCGGTTTATCCTAAATGTTTTCGTCTACAACGATGAAAACGTGTTAAAGAGGTCCATTACTTACCTAGTACCTTCAAACATGGAAATTAAACTGTCTGGAATACACACTCGAGCAAATTAAGTCCTAAAAGTAAACTATTTTCCTTTATACTACTTTCTAATCTACCTATCTTGGATGGCAATACCACAACAGAAACAACCCCATTTGGTAACCACAGAGTTTTGCCATTTGTTATCTAGCACTTTGTCATATCCCCTATATCAAGCGAATGATTTCGTTTTGATGTTGAATGACGTAAATAATTGTTATCAATCATATTATTTTCATTTGTAAAGATAATGACTCTGTATAACTAATAAGTCTCAAATGCCGAGAAGTCAATATGGCAATATTGGTAACATTATAAGTGTTCCGCTCTGTACTTAAAATTTACTAGCCGGAGAAGAAATGAAAAAAGCTAAATACAATACTGTAAAAAAGTCTAATTAATAATAATGTTATTATAGAAGCAACATCAAACTTATGAAAGCAGCCATATGACAGCTGACTATTTCATATTGATACGTGATAAGGTCTTTTTAAATATTAAAAAAATTCAAGAAACTATTACAACTTAATTACTCTCCTTGTATAAAGACCTCCATGTACTTTTTTCAAAACTTTTCTCTATCGTTTTTATGCTTCTAGCAACATAATTCACAGAATATACCTCAATATCTTCATGAATTGAGTTATAAAAAAATATATTTACAATAAAGTAGATGAATTAGTGTAATCCGTTTTCATGTTCAGCGAAATCAACATGGCTAACAAGGAATTAGTTATCGAACGGTACTGTGGTATATACATTATTTGTTTGATAAGCGTAAATCTTATCAGATTCAATAGTGAAAATAAAAGAATTATTAGAAATTACTTTACAATTTGTAATGTTTACTTTTTAACAGAATGGGGAAATAACTACCAAACTCGATGAGGATATAATCGGTTCATTCGCGAACGCACCAGCTTAATAGGATGAGCTTACCAACATATGAACATTTAAAATCGACCATAATTATAAGCATTTTTGATCGAATTGAATTTAGTCATTAATCGACACATGTACTTCTTTTTAAATGACATTTCACCTTTTGACTTTCAAGAATTATTTAATACTACTTGTATAAACCTCTTAAGAATTGTTATATCAAACAACACAACTTATTTTGTATTGATCGTTTTATTCTTAGGGATTAATAATAAAGCTTATATTTTGCGCAAATTAAATAGGTAGTTCTAACAAACTAACCACGTGAATTAAGATGATCGGATATTGGTAATAATAATCATTTTCATGTTATTCCTGTTGTCGGCAAATAAATGTGTATTTATTTCATTTATTTGATAAATATATCCCAGCCGGCTAATTCACAAACTCAAACATGTTTACTCAAGAAACTAAATGGTATATTCAGTTGCAAATTCAGGTGAAACTATGTGATAGCTACTCAAATGACTTCGCGTGCTTTATAATAATAATAATAATAACTGTGTATAAAAGTTATATAGCAGAAAAATGGGTTTAATTTGCTTTTTATCAAAGTGATACACATGTTACAAAAGACTGCATGTCATCTACTTAACAAATAATAGCACTCTTCACAATATGTATATGTATCTACCAGAGTAATTCACAACCAGCTCGATCACATGGATAATAATTCACCAAACAATACATTTAATGATTTATTTTCCACTCAAGTTTCTACTGCTAGTCAGCTGTGTGAAACCGTGATCACATTATAGACACGAGCAATATCGAAGGACCACCTCCAGGGAAACAAGTTTCACGAGAAAGTCACTGCATATAATCCTGAATATTAAAGACGGAGTATACAGACTTATACAAACAAAAATATCACACCAATCTAAGGAGTTAGTGGCTATCTAGGCTCGGCAATCTAATTCAGCGTTAGAGTCTCGCTGTGAGCATCAAAACTTGATCGCTGGTGCATCTAGTCAATGCATTACAAATCGACAAAAACCCTGGTCCTGGATAACCATTGTAAACATAGTTCAAGAGTAAATTTTATTTATGTAAGGATATCAATAGATAAGTAATACTCCTTGAAACAAAACGAGATATTTTTAAAATAGATGCGCTATGACGTCACATGATGATAGAGACTTTGAACGTGCAAAGTTGTTTATTCCTAAAATAATCATGCTGTCTAGTTCAGTCGTAATTCTTAAATTTTACGGATTTAAAATACCTAATTGAAATATTTTCGTAACTGGAATGTGGATTGATTGGTTCGTAGTGTCGGTTGGTATGTCGAGCCCACACAGCTTATTCTAGCTTCCGGACAGACCAATTTATTCATCCTTCTTGAGTAACATTTTGACCTTGGTAATTATTCGCTTATCAATCTTGGCCGTTTTCTATATAAACGTATGTGTGTGCATATCTTACCTATTTATCACATGTCTGTGACTTGCTTTTGACTACAAATAACGATTCATGTTTGGTTAAATCGAGTTTGCTTACATGCCTTCTCCAACGATTGTCTGTTCGGATCAACGATTGTATGAAATATACGCATTCAAACTTCATTTTCGTATTTATTTAATTCCGTTATTCACTAACGCAGTTTAAGTCGATAATAATATAGGAGGATTGGTGGGATGTATATTTCAATAACAATCATTCATAAGAGACACCTGGAGTCAAATATAGGACCACTTAAGGTTGATTCAGTCAGAAATATATCAGCTAAAGGATAAGTGAGAGATAATATGGGAATTCACTTGATAAAGATTTATCGTAATTAACCAAGAACGATATAAGTACGTCAGTTTTTTACGTTGGTTTTTCAACCAAAGTAGCAGGTTGGACTAGCAAAAAAAGATTATATTTCAGTAGTAACCGAATTAAACAAGTGGCCAACATAAGTAAATGGTTTTATACGAAGTGAATATAAATGATAAAATTTATCTATATACTACTGCAGTACATCAGTCAAATTTCCAAATACGTTCCTTTATTCACATATATTACCATTTTTAATAATTAATCTATTAAGTAAGCAAATAGTTTGGAACTATTTCAAACTTCTTGCAAGTTGGAGTTAGTTTTAACAAGAATCGAATAGTCAGTTTTCTAGGGAAATTATCATCCATATGTCCGCTGACGAATTTGAGAACTGTCTAATACAGACTTTTTATCTTATACCCTGACTTATTTCTTTTTACCTGATTCGTTCACAAAGAAATTGATGCTAATTACATATGAAGACTTTTCACTCATGTCAATCATAAAAAGTTCATTATTTGTTATTGACAAAAAACGTAAGCAATTGAGATATTGTAATTTAACTAACAATAATTAAAAATCGCTTGGGCCACATTATATGACTGACAGCTAATTTGTACTGATTTCGATTTGTTGACATGATAGAGATACTGACATAACTACTATTCAAAAATTAACAAGTTTGTTAATATTCTAGCTCTTAAATAAACATATCACACAAATTGACTAGAAGTGACTTCCTTTATTGACATTTACATTAAAATAACTTATTAGTTCCGGTTAATGAAGTACTTTAGTCGACAAATCAAATGCTATGTAGTATACAGAATATCAACAATAAATGATACCCCTCGTTTTAGGCCTAGGCTTGAAAAACAAGATTCCAGAACAGCTGTTCAGTAATTCACACGTGGATATGTAAATAGTTGATAAAAACTCACAGTATTATCATCGTCACTATGATCATTCGGTGATATCGACCAACGATATAGGAACAGTCTAACTGACAAATTTAAGATATCTATCGAGTTTCTTTTCAGCTCATTAAGACCAAATCAGGACTAACTTAAAACAGAACTCATACTATTTCATCTTAAAACAGTTGAATAGATTAGCAACGTGTATTGGTAACGTTACGTACTTCATTATTTCGAATGACCTCTAACACATATCTAAACAGATTACAATGGCTCATCCATGTTTTGAAAATACACTTATACGAAACAACACATCAGAGTAAAAATCATTAGATCAATAAGCTAGATAAAATGTATTCTAGTTTCATAGTTATCTTTTTGAAGCTAGGCTAATGATACCACTATTCTATCCAAACAGGTGTGAGGCAGTTCTAGAAATTATAGTCGAACGTTCGATAGCGGAATGCCTTTATCACTAATCCACCGCTATATTGACGGTAAGATGTAAATAACGCAAATTCTAAAACCAGTAAGTAAATAAAAGCAAATAGGCAAATAGAAGCATAGTAAAACAGATCGACAAGTTGTTCGTGATTTTATAATCTATGTGGTAGCATCTCAGATTGTGAGACTGAGTGAAATGTGTCAAATACCCTAAGAAGAAGCAGTTCTCTCACGATTACAGTTACACTCTTTTGATGAGCATCAACAAATACGAAACCTGGGTCCAGGTTTTTCTCTGATTACTTCCAATCACCATACTATGAGTACTTAAAAGTCAGACAACATATACCAAATATTTAGTACCGGAAATTTGAGAAAACCTAACAAGCAGTGGCAGAAGCATTTATGTATGAAAGAATACCAACTACCATTTATTTACGATTCGATCTTTCCACATTTCTGTTAGTTTATTATATGAATGAAAAATTCTTCTCTTATTCACTAAGTTTGTAAATACCTAACCAATATCGGTGTTTGGTAATCCCATGTCGTATTTCACGATGCATAAATGTTTATATAATTGTAAATCTCAATTTATTACTGATCAAAAGCTAGTTAAATAGATGATTTTGTTATTTTATGATCATTTGTTGATTAACTATGAAAGAATAATCAATAGAGACTAGATCGCATCAGAATGAAATTGATAATGTTTCCGCAGCGCAGGTGGTCGAAAATATCACAAACTAAGTGGTAGGTATAGAAATAAACACATCTCAAAACTCAACATGGTTCCTAATTCAAACAAGTCATATGCTTTACTAATTATAAAAAATAAACTATCAGTAATAAACGTACGGGATCTGGAATAAGTCTAAATTATCATATTTCATATTAGCATAAGGAGAGGAAATCAAACAAGATGAAATACAGGAACGAAAAACCAGTACCATCCACAGTGAAGCACTCAAGATGGGATATATGGATTAAAAGTATAAAAGAACGTGTGGAGTATAGCAGAAGAAAACAATACCGCAAAACCCATCAGATTTGAGATAGCGGTTTTTGAATTTTGTGCGAAATTCAAAGAGAGCTGAATAATAACTTTTAATTTATTAGGAGCTACTTATGAAACGAACTAAATGTTACCATATTTAGAAAACAGGATGCTTAAAATGAATAAAAATTACAAGGATAAAAATCAGAAAAGAATTAGGTTGAGTACTAACGTTTCACTAGGAACGTTATGTTTTCCAGGGAAAAAGTACAGGATAATAAAAAACCGAAGTAGATATGCCATGGTTTATAAGATTTTCAGTGTTTTAATGCACAAAAATATCTGGAAAAGGGTTTAACATTACTACTACAGAGCACGCTAGCCCTATTTTTTATCCACAACCTGTAACGCTGGAGCTAAACATCAATCCTAATTCCCAACCATTTTTTGCTAACTATAATAAATCAATTCACATAGAAAGGTTCATAAATCATGTCAAAGCTGTCTACGCATTACCTTTTTTCATAAATCGTTTGATAACTAATGACCGTTATTTGACAGACTAGTTGGCTGCTCAAGATCATTTCATCTATCGCTTTTACTTGAAGTACTGTAAAGAAAATTAAAATTGAAGGGAAGACACAGAATAGATAGAATTACTTCAACAACCGATTTTGACCCACAATATTTGAAGTCTACAACAATAAGATAGCATCATAAATTGAAATGCTTGTTACTTCTAACACAGTTTGTGAACTGATATCATTACTATTTCTAGAAACCAGAGTAACACATTGGTACTGACAGTAGCTTGGTATGTGTTATGCATGATTCAAGTAAATTAGTCGATGGTTTACATAATTAATAATAACCCTCATTCGAGTACTCCACGAATAACCACGTTGTATTTTGCTCGATCAGAGTAATAATTCGAAGGCATGAGTTCAAATACTGCTAACTCACGAATATCCTCAACATTCATAGACATAAAGTAATGCAATCCCAACTACTTTCACTTTGACAATAGACAAACTCTTGTCTGATGTTTAACTGAAGCAATTCGGCTTAATTGAAAACAGTGACGTTATTAATACCAAATGTAAGATTTCATTATCGATAACTAATCACTGTGTGCCAGGTAAATTGTTTAGATTTAATTTAATTACCTAGTAAATTCAGTATTATTTATTTTATAACTGTGAAACAAACTGTTATCCAGTAGATAGACAAATCTATTTTTCTGCTAATGTTTATCGTATATGTTTGAGACAAATTATTTTTGGATTTCAACTGATTGATCAGTATACAAAATAAACAGGTGAACATACATATTCTAAACTCATTGTAATGAAACTTATGGATAGAACAACGTCTGATTTAGTAAAGTTTATTAAGAATCGGTTTCATCAAAATTATATTTGGGTATTTGCCAAAGTACAGTCAACTGTAAAAATTGATATACACTAAGAGAATGTTCATTTCTATTCTTTCATCCACAATAATTTTCGTATTGGTTGACATAAAACAAACAAACATCTACATTCCCTGTTAAATACAACTTTTCCTTATTATTTGAATGCGTAATGATAAAATCATATAACGTTAGCATATATATATATATATATAAAAGAAAAGATTTACTTGTCTACAGTGTTTATCGAATGTTTTGCTACCTATGAAAAAAAAACTTATGTATGTGGTGAACAAACAATTGAAAATGTACATTGAATAAGAATATCTCTCTCAGAAGAAGATTAAGAAAGAATATGGGAAACAAAACCGGCTATAATAATAAATTCCTCTTTTTCACATCCACATACAAAATAACTATGTTTGAATGCGTAAAGTATGAAAATAGTGTGACATTATCTGTGAATCTAAATACTAATAAAGTTCCACAAAAATAATAATAGTAAGGATGACAACAATATTAATATACCAATAAGAAGAATGATATTAACAGCTGTAACGATTATTATAATTGCTAATAGTAATAATCAAAGCAGCTGTATTGTTTGCAATTGTATTAATAATAAGCCGTAACCAATAGAAAGATTTGAGTCATGAAAGCACCATTTGTCCCTCACTGAATTGACATTCTATGAAATAATAAGTTACACCATTATGTCTAGTGTTTATAGAAGTTTAATAAAGAGACAGAAGATACAAATTAAAGTATACAAACAGGCTGAGATTAATATAAGGAAAGTAAACATGTAAATAACAACAGAAACAAAACGATAAGTGTTTTCAGAAGAGAGAATGCCAATACGAATCACACTTACAATGGAGCGAAAAGAGCTTGCAGTTGAGTAATGATATTCATAAACAATACTCTATTTCTGAGTGGAATGTAAAGTTCTTTGTGTATGTGTATTTGATTTTCGTTTAAAAAGAAAATAACTGTAATTTGAACTTCTATAAGCAGAGTAAAATGCTATAATTATTTTGTCGAATAAAATAAAGAATAATCTTTATGACTAATGCACTTTTTTGAATTGGTGTACAACACATAAAACTGTCGGATTCAAACAAAAATGAATAAACAGATAGTTAATTAACAAATATGTGTATAAATTTTAACGAATAAAAATCAAATCAGCCATTATGGACTGTATTGATAAGTGAAACCAATGTTTATTTCAAATAATAATAATAATAGCAGTAGCTTTCAAAAGTAATCTCAAAGAAAAAAACAGGACCAAGTCTGAAATAAACATTCGACACATCTAAGATGCAATCCAAGGAGAAAAGAGAGGAAACAAAATATAACGAATTAGTTGAAAAAAAAACTATTATTAAAATCTGAGCAAGATAATATTACATCATCTTTTAAGTTAGTGGTCATTGTGATGAATCATAGAAAAACCACTATTATTATTATTTGCAGTAGTAGTAATAGTAGTATTATCGTTGTTACGTTTGAGCTTCTAATACAATTTCAGAACAATTTTGTTGTAAACGACGTAATCGGCGAGCACGCCTTCTTCGAAAATGCTGTATAATAATGGGAACAACTGAAAATGCTGCCAAAACCATACCCAAACCAGAAATAATGAAGGCTGGATCATGTGACTGAGTTAGATCAATTATATAACCTGATAGTACAGGAAAAGAAAAATAGTAAATGAAAGGAATCAAGTCACTATTCAAGCATTTTGAATTAGCATTCATAACCTCAATATTACTCGATTGCATAGAACTCAACAAGCATAGTTGGGCTAAATCTTTCATCTCTAATGAATTTTGTTTCTCAGAATCGATTACCCACAGGGTTGAGTTTGAATAAGTTCTTAACCACACATGAAAATAATGTTCTTATTTTTACCATAGTATAATAAACTTAATTAAGAATTTGTGTACTTCACTAAGCGACTAGTCATAAAATCAGTTAGAAGAATTTCATGAGTTTGAAAAACAAAATGCCGAAATAAAAACCCAATACTATTTGATTTTGCGAAATTTTTAAACAAATATTCATAAGCAAAATAGAAATTGGAAGCAATGTTTTCATTTTGATTAGTTCAAGCTTTGAGAAAAAAACAAACACACTGAGTGATAATAGCTTTCTGTAAAGTTAACTAATTTCAGGCTCGACAACTAGATTAAGATTTATCCTACAGGTTTAGGTAATTAATGAAGAGAAAGAGAGATTATTGGAACAAGTGAAAAATTGTCAATTCAAACTAAAAACAAGAATTGGTTAGAAAGGTGTTATATAAAGAAGTGAACACCACGCAAATGATCAATCAAAAACCATTAAACAGCGAAAAATAATAGAACACGATAAATCGGCAAGTTTTAATAGACAAATTTTTTATTAGATCAGTGTAAAAACACAATTCCGAAAAAGGATGTGTACCACCTGGTGGAAGATGATTCGAAGCTTTACAAACTAGCAAAAATGCACATATAGTATTTACTAAGCATAAGTCATGAAAATTTTTAATTAAGCTTTTGTTAACTTAAACTGAAAAATAATTTTTGGACGTTTGTAGGGTGGTCAGTGTGAATGTATCACCAACCATATCCTGAAATTCAAAGTTGGGAAATTATTGTACTTTGACAAATGAGCAGTTAGCCAACGAGACTATCTGAACCTATTCTACTCCTTGTACCCGTTTGTGAAGTTAAAGTGACAATACAATACGTAAAACATTTCTAATGATAATAAACAATACTGTAGATATTCAGGACAGTATTTCACACAGTCCCTTAAGTAATAATCATATGACAGATTTAAGATACCTTTATCTACTGTGTTTATCATATCATATGAGGATTTTCCCAAACAAAAAAAACCCCTTGAGTTAAGTGAATTGGGGATGATATAAAGACATTTGAAACATTTACCGTTAACCACCTGCTACCAGTACACAATTAAGTACGATACGTGAAAACGATTAAAGAGGAGTTTATATTAATGACGTTATTCCACGCTTTTTATATTATTATTTATTTAATCCGATCCACTAACTTCAACGATGCATTTAAAAATAAAATGTGATAATCAGACACATTAAACTTCACAAATTAATCACACAGAATCCAACTTACTGAAAAATATTACAAAAGTGTTTACAACAATATTTAGCATTTACAAACAAAAAGTATTTTCACGTCGAATAAAAAAAAATAATTGAACTTACACGAAACTTCTATCAACTTTTAAAACACAAGAGAAGTAACAGCATGTAAATTACTAACAGAAAAAAATTAAGAGTACATACAATTAGCATTCTTTAATTAGTAGAAAAAAAATAAGCCAAATTTTTAATACTTTCAAGTAATACAGTTCAAACGTACATAAAAATGATGGTAATATATATCGTCAATATACATTTTAATTGAGTAAGATCTAATAGCAAATAATGTGAGAAGTATTACTACAATACGGTGTAATTCAGGTTTATAATATAGACTATGACAAATGTGTCCTGCAAAGTTCAAGAAGAAAAAGATGAAGACAATATTTCAGAACATCTTCACACATCGTAGTTTTATTATCACACTAGTCTTTAACAGTCCGAATTGAAAAAATCTATTATTGTGTTTACAGTCTTACTTGATAAGAAGCTCAGTGAGTAAAACTATACCATACTGACTAAATTGGTCGATCATATAGATAACTTACGAACACGTCCTTTAACAATCTACAGTGGTGCTTATTTCTGTATCCACATAAATGAAAATCTAAGACAGAAAAAAGTTCTTGTGCATTCTGATCCGCGCAATCTGAAAGCTAATTTTTGATTACCATCACCTTAACCAATTCACAATTCCTTTTTCCTATTTTTACTACAAATAAAGTGAACCTTTACTATATTATTTCAAAAATTTCATTGAAACGAATACATGTGTTCAGGTCATCAGTCGTTTGCACGTGACTGCTTTATATACTCCCTCTCTCCCTCTTAAATTTCCCATACATGCTAATCACTAGGATAAGATTTCCTAACTGTACTTTTAACTGTTACCAAGTCGATAACTAATATATGTATCCATGTATACACACGGTTATAAGTCGGTTAGTCGGTTGCCATAGTTACCCGTTTTCTTTATGTTTCCATCTTCTTTAGTTGCTAAAACTGATTGCTTTTATTTTTTTTAATTGCGAGTTCTGGTTTTCATTTTAGTCATTTATTTGCAATATTTATTTCTGTCTTGTGATGGGAGTAGGAAGTAGAAGAATAGAGAAATCACAATTAACATTATCTAAACGAAGGCTTGGGAATAGTTAAGAGAATTGTAATATAATTGTCTAACTGGTCTGTTACCTTGTTGTGTGTGCATATGATTGTTTAATTAATGAATTCATACATTCATTTGATAATACCATGAAAATAAGTCGAACTCAACTGTTATTATGATATGATGGAAAAGTTATGCGCGATTGCATTTATAGTCTTTTATTTTATTTCTAATAGAATTGCATGTAGACAAAGTGATAAAACTATTATTGTAGTAATACAATAGCTTATCTTTATCTCTGAAGTGGTTAGGACTGTAGAAGCTATAGATCACTGTAACACTTCACTTACTATAAATCCACAAATCCATCATGTTCTATTAAAGTATATGATGTAAAGTACTCATATTTAAGTCACATTTTCAATTTAGGAATCAACGATACTATCCAGCTACACTAGGCAAAATAAGTGTTCAGTGTATTCAGATCTGCGATTTATTGACTAAAAGTCAGGGGCTCGACTCACTAACCGATATCTTTTATGTGAAGTGATTCCAACCCTGAATAAGTTACTTGTGACTACAGCTACAGGCATTCAAGTTGTCAAAATAAAATCCTGCTTTTATCACTCATGAATATTATTAACTTGATGGAAAAATCTAGTTCCACAACTCCCTGTTTATCGTTTTTTTAATTCGTACAGTCAAGTACAATCCATGGTTTATAAACTTGCATAATAATAAATATACTGGATGTGACATGAACTTAAGTTTGACGTTGGGGTTAAAGGCAAAGTTGTAAATTTTTATGAAACACATACACATTTTGGTAGAGCTGAATTGTGCCTAACTAGAAGTGGAATGCAATACGCGAGTTTCATCATGTCTTTGGCTCGTCAGCTGGATGTAACTAAATTCCAGTGTTGACGCCCACACAGACTTGAACCCAATACATTTCGCTTCAAGGGCCAACGCGTTGTCCATTGAGGTATTGAATCCATGTAGCCACTGAATTTTTCAAAGAGTATGAACGTATTTTTAGCTTCACCAAATTCAATTAAAACTATATTGATATCAAGAAAATCAGATGTAATTCCATCAGATTCCTGAAACAAGTCAATTGATTTTTAAAGGTACCCGAAATCCTGGATCCGAAGGAAGCATTTGATAATTATTTTCTAAATACCCTAATAAAGCTCATTTGGAGCATTTTCCAAGCCCGCTAATGAGAAATTTGCTATCAAATAATAAATTTTAGAGAATATTTAACCCCAATCGAACAAAGAGGTATCAGGATGGTACAACGACGAACATGACTAGGTAGGTTGTTTATAGTACTTACGCTCATGGTTGTTTGTCGTTATTAAAATTTTCAATAATAAAATAACAAGAAAAACACTTGAAAAAGCAAATTGTTCAAATGAAATCTATTACCAACCAAGATATATGTTGCTGAAAAATGAAAGAGAATCTGTCATAGATACAACTCACCAGTTTAGTTTGCAGATTTTAAGTCAATGAATTATATGTTTGAGTCATGTAGAATACTTTGAATTTGAGAAACACATAGTTCACACATACATAATATAAATATATATCATGTTTCCATCTATCAAGCACAAGTTAATAACCACCAAAACGTAAGTGTTATTAAACGTAGCATGTAATTATCAAGAATTTGTAATACAGGGTCTCTCCTTAGTTGATCAAAATATCATAATTTTAGGTCACAGGTAGGAACTGCGATCAATAATCATATTGCCAAACCGAAAAATGCCAACCGCTTAAAATAAGTATTTCATATGATTACTTAGCAACTAGTGAAGACCCTGGTAGTACAATCACTACTGAATATCATCAAATAGGTGGTGTCAAGACAAATATGTTAAATAATGTGAGTAAATAATAATTAATAACTAAATACTGTTAGATATCACTTGGTGATTATATATATATATATATATATATATATATATATATATATATATATATATGGTTATAAATTAGTTATTCTGCTACCATAGTTACTCATATTCTTTATATTTACATTTTAGTTAGTTGCTGAAATTGGTTACTTATACTTTTTATTATGAATTTTGGTTTTCATTTCAGTCATCTACATAAAAATGCTGAGAAACGATAAGTTTCTTTGAGATCGAGAAAATGAATACAATACTGACAAATATACTTACTTACACCTGTTACTCCTCGTCGAGTAGCATAGGTCGCCCAACTGACAGATATAAACATATGTCTAACATTACACACTACTAGCTATCTAATACCCAGAGGACAGTATAAAATATGGTTATCAGAAGACAAATGCAGTTCAGGGTCATTGTTTGATTAGCTCACTTTTTGAGGAACTATTTGTGTAAAGAGTGAAATTGACTATGGAACCTCGTGAATACCAAGTATAGCATTAAATGATTTTTTTGATCAAATCTATACGTAAATGTACACTTTCACTTTGCTTTTTTTTATTATCATCCTTACTAGAGTATCCGACAGAAAAACCTTACCTTCTGACTGTTAGCATTTACAATGAGATAAAATGTTGTTACTAGTATTCTGTCGTGTGCACCACTGAATCAATCGCTTTCTTGATACCTTACATAAGACAGTCTCTTCAGTTTGTGATTTTACGGATCATATAATAGCTCTAATATAAACCACGGCAAAACAAATATGGCTAAGAATTTGCATATCATTTTTATGAATAAACAACGTCTACAACTGAATTCAATGGCTGTATTTATTGTTAGAGTCAACATAATCAAAACTCGTTACCTAAGTTGGTTTTCTTTAATTATTTACGCAAATAATAATAAAGTCAAAAAAACCATTCGTGATGGGTTAAACAAGTGATCATTTGATGAGGTTAATAAAATAAAATGGATCTAATAAGATTATTGTTGTGAAAAATAAAGTTTCTTAAACAATCAAAAATGTGAATGAATGCATGTACGGATATTTTCAATTTCTATTTATCAATTAACATTACAACTGTGGATGATACACTTAGAATTATTGTCGCATGATCGACAAATTCAATCGGTCAACCAGGTATATAAACAAAATGAGACAAAGTACATCAATCTACCCGGTAATAATTAAAAAAAATAATTTTTTTCGGTAAAACATGTATACAATTTACAGATGTATGCGCTAAATTCCAGTCAATAATGTAACTAACTTCATTCAATTTATTAAAATAATAGTTAGTCAACACTTAAGAATATTCTACACTTTATAATAGTAGTAATGAATTGGATTCATTAACAGTGAGTGAAATACACAAACTGTTTAGTTAGTATCGTTAAAATGATACATGATTATCAATTTGCATTCATACATATGAAGTTTGAAAACGCATATACAGCCACTGCCAGGAAATTTTACTCACTTTCTTCTCTCAGTGGGGGTGTTGTTTACGAAATCGGGAGGATAAGAAGCGAATATCCGGAGCTTACACTGGGTTAATGGGTATGAAAGGCCCACCTAGGGGAGTTGGAAAATTAAGATTCCAAACCGGAGGCAAACATGGGTTCCAGGATCCTGAGGGAACAAATGGCATATGAATATATTCTTGGTCACCGGTTACCATGAAACCGGATCTTCTATTGTTGCTCCACTGTTCTGAGAATCAAAACTCTGTCAAAGGCTCAGGGAGTGGTCCCCTAAGAAAACCGCTTGTTTCGATTTGGGCAACCAAGTAGTATCCTACCCCTCATACAAATTTCGTGTGGTGCATACATAATTTGATCCTCCTTTGTATCAATGTATATGTGTTGAAATAAATAAATACGTAGTTGAAAATGACTTCTGGATAACCAGAATATGATGTTCCTAATGAATTGATTTTCAAAAACACTAAAGGATGCTACATATTTTTTTATCTATTCATATACTCATCAGAAGACTCTACAAATGAAATTAACCAAGTTCCCCAAGATTTAATGCAGAGACATTTAGCTTTCAAATTAATTAATCTTAGCTATACTAGGTAACATATTCAAATGTATTCGACAAAGAATTTACTTTTTTATTCAGATCAACGATGAAGAATATATAGACAACTTAATAGGAATCAAGAATTATCTAAAAATATCAGATAGTATCAAGAAACCTCAGGAAAAATGATAAAGTAATAGCCGTCAGATGAAGGTTTATAAGTTATGCTAATGAACACAGTTGATTGTATTACTAAAATGAAACTAATTTCACATGACTAAGATTTTAGATAAATGAAGATTTCATTGATTCTCCGGAAAAGCAAATTACTAATACACTCAAAAGACTTTTAAGGAAGAAGCTCATTGGCAACGTAACTCACAATAATCAACGGCACCGACGGTTTCACCTTCATTACATATGCGGTCTACCAAAAATACATAGACATAATGTCTTTATTAGACTTATATTATCAATGATTACATCACCTTATATCAAGGTTGTACCCAGAATCGCACAAAGGTTGGAGCCGGTGTGTTAAAAATCAGCTACATATATCTTAATAGATTTGACTTTCTTGTCAGACTGAATGATGTAAACAACCCTGATAGCCTAATAGTCTTTTTTGTTTACCAAAGTGAAATTATAGAGATTATTTACCAACGTTTTGACCTCGAACTTCTGCCAGTATATTATTTGAAACAACTGTTATTACATGGATGAGGGGCGTCCAGTTCCCGTTTAACAGTGTCACATACCGTCAGATTGTAGAAACTGAAGTTTAGTAAGTCCGGCCCTGGGATATAGTTTTGTAAGTAAGCTTGAAAGACCGAGCTTACGGAAGTAATTGATAAATCGATGTATTATTTGAATTATTTAAAGGATAAGTTTATGGTAAGTAATAATTAACATGCAACCTACATATAGCCTTAACTTTCTGGAGACGAATATCTAGCTTACTATGGGACACAAAAAGGATGACAAGATCCAATCTTTTAGTATCAAAATGAAACAGTTTAAAGTTTGATTTACTGACAAAGAGTGTATTATATTTGAACCGGAGTAGCTTTTGTTCAGTTCGTTACAAAACACACTGACCAAGACACTATTTTACAGAGAAGAAAAGATATTTACCAATACAAACTAGGATAGAAACTTATGAATGCTAAAAGGTCCCGATAAACGAGAAGTATTCATAAAAATTTGTTAATAAATACAGTAAAACGGGGTATAAAAAGCTTAAAATAACTCCAGTCACCAGATAGCCCAATACTTGTTGACCTTGACTTTAAACGTGTTGATGCTCCCATTTCAACTAAGATATCCTGGACCCAAAATGATCGTTTTCTGTAAAACTACATGCTCCCTAAAATAATCAGAGATCGGCCAGTATGACTTTCATACTATTTCCAACTGTGTGTACGCATTTATGTGTATCTCACAAATAAGTTAGGCTGATAGATAAAAAAGGACCTACCTTAATATACTCGCTTGAATGTTATGGAGTTTCAGGATCGCTGTTTCAAAATATTCATTCGACGCATAGCATCAAGTACGTACCGTAATATTTTTCCAGGTGATTATTAAGAAACTAATCTTTAGTCTTGTTCAAGTTGCTGAACCCGTAACCACTGAACGCATGAAACTACGTGTTTTCAAAAAGAAATGTTTATTGCCTTTGAAAAATACCTCTTGTTTCGTTACATCACAGTGCTTTTTTCAACTCTTTCTTCTTTCGACTACATGATCTCTCAACCCTTTACTTGTTTATAACTATATTTTTACTAAATGAGCTTAATTCATGTCATTCGTTACTGCTATTAACTTGTATTCAGTTATCTTACTGTGCAATCACTTAGTATTTTTTTAATATCATGTTTGATGTTGTAGTCTTCTTTTGAACAAGACATTTATTTGCAACTCATGATTCAACCTTTTATTTTATTTGCATTTTTGTTTTACCATGATGATTATATAGTCATATTAAGTTCTAACCAACTTCATTTATATAAGTATGTGAATAGTTGGTTTTATCGAAAGAGTAACCTGTAATACAGTACACAAAAGCTAGCGGAAACCCAGATGTTTGGAATGAATCTTCCTCTAGCGCTCAGGTCAACAACGACAACTCAAGTCCAAATGTTGTGGTACGAAGAACTTGAGAGCGCTACACCGGAAACTTGATCACAAACTTATAAGATACAGAATAAAACAATAATGAGATTTTCCAGAGTCCTAGTCGGACACGTCTATCATCCGAGCTACATAAGGTGAGTATGTCGAAAGCGGTTGACTTGAACAGCACGTACAGCTTCGAAAATACCTGAGTAAAACATAGAAGTGAAAGGCAGGATTCGGAAAGTAACCATTTATTGACTCGTGTTTGGTAGGTAAAGACAAAATAAATTGCAGAGTTACATATGGAAATTACACAAGAAAAAGCACAAAAGAAACGAACACATAGGAGAACAGGGATATATATTAGGTATTTACAGTATCATAGCTAACTTTTGTGAGCAAACGTTTATTAAGCAGGTCATTCATATTACTCATCGCAATTAGCTCTGCTTTGTGGTGTAGTAATGCAATCTAGGTAAGCAAGCCAAAGTAGGTTGTTGGGGCAAAATTTATTTTACCGGCATTTCGTACGGTTTTATATCTATTACGCTAGTTAACGAGTGAAATTCGAGGAGTGACAGGTATACACTTTGATATATTTCACATTTACATTCTTAAATATCTTTCGGAGATGGATATGACAGAGACTTCTTTTTGGACTGTCGAAAAACTATTTGCTATACAACCGTGGAAGATCTAATTATTCGTCTAGCTAGAAGAGCATCTGCATACTGAACAGAGCTGAAAGAGGGTTGGTCTGATCAGGTGACTTCGTAATGAAAGTTTTCCTAAAGATCTCTACTATATCACGTAGGTTGATATAACCAATGAACCATGAAACAAGAAATAATGGTTGAAGTTACAGAAAAAATAAGTTATTACTGTAAGGAAGCTCTGTCACAAACGTCCTAAAGATTACTTGATCGATATTTTGCCAACTATTGCACTGACACTTAATTTTTCGGTATTAGAGATTTAGATGAGTTGAGATACATTCCAACCACTGATGTCATATGGAAAACCTACTATCTGGTGATTCGACAAAAAACGCTTGTTACAAATACCTACGGAAGTAAAGTAGGATCTCTCTATTGATATTTTAAAAATTAGTATTATCTTGTATGGAACAAAGTTACAATGAATAAAAAATATTCCAGTAGTACAATATAAAAATAAAAATTTAAAATATCCAACTAATAGACGTTCATTAGATAAAGTAACTGTGAGCAATCAGGAAATATCAACAGTGACTTTTACTACATCCGTTTGCTATAAAATCAATGAAACTGGTGATTTACAAAGGAAAAAAATACTAATCATTGATCAGTAGGTAGAAATATTATTCTCTCTAACGTTCACCTTATATATATATATATATATATATATATATATATATATATATATATATATATATATATATATATATATATATATGAGAGAGAGAGAGACTATGTTTACTTCTAAATGACGATGTAAAAAACATTTTAAATGGAAATGAATTACAATCTGCAGTTGTTTAGACAAGAGTTTTTGATAATATCAGTCGACCTTTATACCATTATAATGATTATTTTTTTATATTCCATAGGAGCTGATGGTTATTAAAACGTTTATTATATAAATCTTATGTAATTTGTAATTCAAATTAATTTCAACTTAGAAGTTCAAGTAATTCTAGGTCACATGTACACGGCAATAAGACATACTTTTCACGTGAAAGCTAGTGGTATTACACACTGGAACATACCGAAGAACGTTGAGTTGAGTTTGAACCCGCAACTGAAGGTTTGAAAAGCACATGTTTTAACTATTACTCCACAACTTGTATTAATTTGGGTTTTTGCTACTATTTATGGTTAACTATATGCGTGCATACATTTATTTAAGTAACCTTAACAATGAACAGCTATATAGTAAAAATAAACGGTTTTAAGCAAATCTCACTATGAAATTAATCGATTTCAGCTTACAATAATAAATATCAGACATTTTCTAAGCGTACCAATCAGATTATCCTGAGTTTATCTTAACAGTTGATTTGCTGAAAATGGTGCAGCGGGAAACACATATATTCCATGAGGAAAGCTACAGTACTTAAGGAACTAACACTAAATGTGTTGGGAAGTACTTACTAAGTGGTTAACTGTTGCCTTGAAACGAACATCATAACATACTATTTTCATGAATATCTTTCAACATATTTACTGAAATATTTGGGTTCATAAAAACTTATTTGGTTATTTAGACTGTTCAAAGGCGATATGTTTATCACTCAGCTTCGTATCAATCATACAATACTCACATGATAGACATCTAAAAGTTGGTTAGAACCTTAAACTTCATTAATGGTCAGAATTATACTTAAAGTTCGTCCGCACATTTGGTTAATAAGGATTGATAATATACGAAGTTTGACGATTAATTTATTACTGATTTAGAATGAATGGGATAATATCAAACTCTTGATTATGAAAACATGGACAATCTGCTAAAAGGAATAATGAAAATGGCGAATAACAACAGTAAAAATCATCTTTTGTCAATGAGATGTAGATAAGATGAAAAAGTACATTCTCACAGAAAAACAGTACTAAGACAGTGATTCCATGAACTGAATGATAATACTTCATTAAAAGTGAACCAACTTAGGATTTTTGACACCCAAGTCGTTATACATCTTTCCATCCTTGTCACAGTCCAAGTAAGCTACGATGGACCAGTCAGATATTTGCTGTGGCAGTTTTCGCACACAAGAATGGTTATGAGATTCAGTAGCAAAGAATAGGGCAGAATGCACTACTAATTTTTAACGATGAAATATTTTATTGACTCACTATCCGGTCGCTCAAAGTGAAGGTGACCGAAAGTTGAACACCTTAGCCACTAAGCCAGCACGCCAGTGAAGCGTTAGTGATGTTTAGATTCTTCAACCTATAAGAATCCTGAAAATGTAGTGACTTTTCCGACTGTGTAAGATGATCGGGACTAGCATGATTTATCACTATAAAGAAAGACAGTGTAGGGGAAAACTAAACACATATTGTTTTTGGTTTTGGAGTTACGCGGTAGGTTTCACAATAAAATAAAATGATGAGTAGTATAGATCAAAGACGTCAATTACTCCTAAAAAAATCCCCGAAAATATTTTAACAAAAATATATTAGTATTCGGCAATGGTGACACATTTTTTCTACTAAACATATATGCAAATATGTGTGGGAAAATAGGACAAACACATCAATATATTAGATTAAGAGGTGAGACTATAGTTTATGGACGACCTTTGAGTGACGCTATAATGACCTTGAGTATGTCTACCTACTTACTAGGACTAAATAAGGGTTATAAAACAGTTTGAAGAATAAGGATTATAATTTACTCTTGATGGTTAGGGTTAGGAATTAGATTTAGGGTTTTCATCACGAACTGACATCGGCCATAATGTCAAGACTCTATTCAGCCAAATGGGTAGATGAATTTCGCACCAAAATCTAAGACCTGTTATCGTAAATCTGATTGGTTCGTCCATAAATTATAGTCTCGCCGATTAAGACTACTTGACAGCTTCCTTAAGGTATCATCCCATAGGAAACAAACTATATCGCGCAAAGCGTTACAACAACTGAAGTTCATTTCAAACAGCTCCATACTTACCAATAACAGGCGGTCCCAAAATATTGGCGACACCCTGACAAAAAAAACAAATTCCAAGACCATTGGTAAGGCGATGGAGTCCAACAAATTCTACCAACAGAACAGTGCACAGAGCATCATTAGCGGCCAATCCCATACCAAACACGCCTAAATTTGAATGAAAACGAAGCATACTGTTAACTGTATAGAAAGTGCAGACAGGCGTAAACAGTGTAGAGTCAAATACAAGTGCTTGTCGATTCAAAATGCAGAAACACATCGGAGTACCCGAGGAAAGACACGCTATTGATTGTAATAATACTAATGACAGTGGGAAACTAGAGGGAAGGAAATTAATCAAAAGATGGATTCAACGTAAAGAAACCAAACTAATTTTAGGACTTGAAGAGAGATGAACCTGACCCATATCACTTAAAGCCTTCAATCATAAATTAAAATTACCTTGTGAATACCACTCACAATGTATGCATCTCCAAGGATGACTCAGACAAACAACCAATTACATCATAGCCAACACAATGGGTAGTAATAAGAGTAGCAGCGAAATGCACAGCATACTGCAGACCAATTCAGTTGACGAATATTCATAACTTTAACTGATTTATCAAACTTACTTAACTCTCTAAGTTCAATATGCACACCTCTTATTTTAAACTTCTACCAAACACGAACAATATTTCAAAAACGATTACGACCGAACATATACATCCAATCCATATTTGTATTGATTGACAGTAGCCTATGGTATTCAACACTAGGCAGAAAATGCAAACAACCCAAACGTATTCTAAAATGAAAATTGACAAGAACTTTCAGGTTCTGTTTTATTTTAGGCAAAACATTTGCCTAATGATACCCCTTTAACTTGTTTATAAACCATCTAGTTTGAAAACTACTGTTAATAAACCTATATTTTGAATATTACCGTTAGAATGGAAAGCCATACTGACAAGCGATGGTCATTAGTAGTGTAAGAGCCTAGTTCAAGTATTCATCAAGATGAAATACTCGAAATTCAATATTAGGTCTATGAACACCTAAATGAAATCTGTAGGAGCTCTTGTACGATCAGTTAGTTATGTACAACCTGATCCATAAAACAAATCCAATTCAAGTAACTAAAAAGCTAGCCAACATACAGAATGAAAACAATTTCATATAATTTTCCAACTACTGCATTATATTCAGGGTTGATCCTTGAAGATATTTAATTTCACTTAGAGACGTTTACAAATAGTGAACGTATTAATTTCCTCAAAGTCATAAGTTAGAGCTGCTACTTAATTAATATAGTCGCCCCTTATACTATGAGCGTACGCTTTAAACACTGCTGGTATATCAAACAGATATATAATACAGTCTAAAAATAATGGTCTCTTACATTTTGAATATCTTGCATAAGGTAATATGATGACATAAACATTAAGACATTTGACAATACAATTATAATCGGCAACTCTAAGGAATTACTGCCACACACAAATTAATGGACCCGAATGGAAGTCAACTAGAAAACGTTACTGGAGTGAATTAAAAATGTATGCCAATATCGTGCAGTTACAAAACATTTTCTACAGTATTTAAAGATAGACAAATACACTTATTTAGGCCAGTAAAGTTTTCTTTAGTTGCACCTTCGTTTGCTAACAAAGATTAACATCTACAGTAATTAAACGCACTCCAACAGTTAAGATGTGGCATTGGTGTTATTCAAAACGTCTTCAATAAATAATTGATGCAGTTAGTAGATGAGTCAACGAACATATATTTGGTTAAATAGTTGGACCTGTTTTGTCTCTTTAAAACAATTACATCTGGTAGTAAGTGAGTGTTACACTACAGTTTAATATTAGGTGGAAACAATGGAAAACGAGAAAATACTTACTAGAATAAACTGCCATGGACATAAATGTAGTAAGTAACGGCATCAAACACGTTGACACACCACACGCAAGAATCATGAAGAAATATAGAGTCAGAGAATCGACGCCATCACGATCAGCCAAAAATCCAGCTAAAACCTCACCAACCATGTTAGCACCACCAAGAACAGAAAACAAAAGGGCTGCGAGTGTTTCACTAAGACCATAATTGATAGCACGCACACCCATAAAAAAATATGTAACATTGTACCAGAAGTAGAGTAAGAAATTCGAAACCATGAACAAAACGAAGGTAGGTCTTCTAAACAGTCGCAGATCAAAAAGACGGTGAAGAATATCATGTTTGTCGGCACACATTTCTGTACAGAAGTTACAGCAATATATTCCCCTATCCTGACATTTTTCATCTCCATCCACCGACTTTAATCCTGACTTTTTATTCGCCAAACAACTACAGTTGTACCTCAGCGAACATTGAGATGACACACCAGATTCACTAGAAGTGTCGGTTTTGTACACCCTTCTGAGATGATGAAGATCCGGCAGACTCACTGAACTCTGATGTGTAGGGCGATAATACTCAAGCAAACTAGACGAAGAACCTCGAAGAATGTTTTTCTGATTATAACTCTGTGAGATATTACGTGTAAAATTGAGGGAACTGGTTTCACAGCAATCACCGCGCATATACGTCTGATTGTCTTGACAAAAATGATTTAAAACGCATGCTTCATCCTTCTTAGGACAAACAGTGTCTTCATGGTTATAATGAATAAAGTTCTTGAACGATTTAAGACTTCCGTTAGTATTGTAAATTTCACATTTATTATTTGCCTCATGGCTTTTATCTTGTACACCACAATCAAAATCTTCAATAGGAAATAAAGGTGAGAACGAAACCACATCGGACCTAACTTCCGGACATTGGAGCATGAAGCTACACACTTTCTTGTTCCCTGACACATTTCGAGATTTAAATGTGGATGCACCGTCTTTCCATACATCCTGATCCTGGGTTTGTAGCGCTTTCTTATTTAGTGGTTGTGATTTGGAGTGGATCGGGGGGATTTGGAGAATATCTTTAGATAAATTCGTCTTGTTTTCCAGAACTTTGAAACAACTAGTAGATGAAATCAACTTGTTATTGATTTCATTTGTTGAGTGTAAATAGCTCAATGTAACTCTGCGAGGAGCTAACATATGGTCACGTAGCAACTTTATACGACCAAGCACATCCTTATCCAAGTAGTCTGCACTTTCAAAAGGTGGTAAGCCCGACTCGCGAGCTAGGTGTTCCAACCAAGCAAGACGTTGTCTATGACGTTTTCGACGTCAGTTTCAACAGGACGCATCAGAGCACCACATACTATCATATTTAGGAAAAATCCAGACAGTATCATCATAGCCCCTCGCCACGTATAAATATTCAGTAGCATGTCTACCATTGGAGCAAATACAAGCGCACCAACACCTGTGCCTGCTATGGACAATCCAGTGGCAGTAGCTCGTCTGTTATCAAAATACATAGAAACAACAACAAGAGCTGATGTGATGCACAAACTTGCACCCAGACCAGATAAAATGCCAAACGAAAAGACCAGTGATATTATAGAATTAGTGAAGGCACCAGCAAAACATCCTAGACCGCTTATCAGCCCACCAACCATGCACGTCACTCGACATCCAAAGCGATTAAGCAGAAACGAAGACAAAGGGGCGGCGAGTGCAGGAATACCATACGAAAATGACCCGATCCACGAAGTAGCACTCATTGAATCTTGGAATTCCTCAACGAGAGATTCAATAAAAACGCCAAACGATACTATTACCCCGTCGGTTATCATGTGTACAAAAAACGTGGCGATTACAACAACCCAACCCCAACCTCCATCTGGAGGTTCTGGTAAGGACAGTTGACTTGGAGACAATGGAAGCCTCACACTACTGGATTCATCACTTAAATTTGACACAGAGATAGAAGACATTGTTGTCGACGAGCTTGAATCACCGCTGAGAGATGACAAAAAGTAGGGCATATACCTTGCAAACGTAGGAGAAACGAAATTGGATGTTGTCATACTTTTCAATGATTTAGATGTTGGTATAGTGGGTTCCGAGAGAGTACGTGACGACTTTACCAAACCAAACCCCTTCCTTCCCGATTGAAACTTATTTAAGAGACGTGTATCGAAGTCCCTATTTTCACTACATGGAACTAAGCCGAAAGCCGCCGACGGAAGAGAAACTGCTAATTTTTCTAAGGAATCCATTTGAGGGGAGGTTTTCAAGGTGTTCGTCTTTTCTTTATCCATTGTCGAAAATGTTGTATCCTTATGTATATCAAATAAAATCTAATTTACCAAATATACCGAAACTTTAAACTGTATCAAATGAATATTGTTAGGTACGAGGGATAAAAATTCAATACAAGCTTGTAAAGAATATGTAAGTCATCCAAGCAGACTAGCAACATATGTGACTATCCTTAAAACAGTGTGCCAATTGTTCATAGGATAGACAAGCGTCAACAATGCTTGCAGATGTTCGCATCAAAATTATTGTACCTACACAAGTACTTGGAATATCATACGGCCGGCACAGAAGCGCATACATCAAATTTGCCTCTAATTCAATGAACAATATCTGTCTAGTGAGCTAGTTTAAATCAATAAATTTCATTGCCTCCGTTCCTTGATGTAACGGTACAGTTATGGGTCTTCCTTACCATCCAGTATAAGAACTTAATCACTTAGCTTCATGAATCCTTGTAAATTTGATGGTGTATTTTTTTGAGTACGAATGAGTGCATTTCAGTCTTCAGTCTTCAGTAATAAGGATAGAAGATCTATCGACCTATGTTAATCATTGAGGTTTTTTGCGCTGTGGAGTTCCAATATCATTTCAAATATATCAATAGAAGGTACTGATATTACGTGTTCCGGTAGAGAATTCCAGTAACTCAATACTCGACGCGAGAAACGAAAGTCTAGACGTAAAGGATTTGATCTCGTTTTTCGAACTTTCTTCGAATGTCCTTTCAGTTGATCAGTCCAAGACGGAAGTAAAAGATAAGACATGTTAGTACCAAGGTCATTGTTCAGTATACGACAAGCCAATATTAGATCACCCCGTATTTTACGGTAAGATAACAAAAGTTAAGGTGTCTCAGTCGGTCTTCATAAGATAGTCCAGACAGACCTTTAACCATCTTAGTTCCCCGTTATTGGACTCCTTCCAGCATATCTGCCTCAAACTTGAAACAACGACTCGCTGCTTGAATCCCATATTCCATATGTGGTCGCACGAAAATCGGGTATAATAATCTAAACATTTCGTCATCTAAATACTACAAAGAAAAAAGAATGGACCACGACATCTTATAACCTTTCTCAGCAACAGCCTTTCAGTGACTTTTGGTTCTGAGATCATTGCCTAGTGTGACTCCTAGATCTTTCTTAGCACGAATCCACATATTGTGTAGTGATACGAATCATCATAGTTATTTAGTTGCATCCCCATACGCTTGTTAAGATTTAATTCAAGTGGCCACCTGTCCATCCATGTCACCATCTTCTTTAATTCGATCTACGAAGATCATATCTACAGGAATATTCAGATCTTCTGCTGCTGCCCAATCTCCTCTTGCAAAGATATTTGTCAGAAATGATAGGCCTCTCTGAAAACCATGTTGTTCCCTTGATAAAAGATTATGTCCATCAACATAGTCTATAACAGATATCCGAAGGATTTTTTCCATCACTTTTACAGCTGCGCTAGTCAAGCTAATGGGTCTATGGTTACTAACGAAATCCCTACTTCCAGCCTTATACACCGGACTTATTATCGCGTCTTTCCAGTCTCTTGGCAGTCCGGACTGATTACGAGGACAAGCAATGTAAAGGATCAGAAAATTAAAATGTAGAGGAGTTAATAAAAGGCAATGGTCAGAAAGGGTAGGTCAGTCATTCACACAGGTAGTACAAACAGACAAGACCTTATGATAAACAGATAGATCAAAGTAAAAATGGCTGAAGTGAGTGGAAGTGAGCTATAATTGATAGTAATAATAATGATAGAGATGGCAATGGTATCAAAAGTAAAGCACGAGATACGCATCACGTGCTGCTGCTTCAGAGGGAGTGTGGTACGGATGCTTTTATTGGCGTATTCAGGAGTGCATAGCTTTAAAGATGGCACAAGTATTCAGAATTTGACAATGCCTTAACCAGTAACACTATTTACAGTCGAAACGTGCCAACCAAGTGAAATCAGAAGTCATAAGCAAAAAGACTAGAAGATATATTTTATAGAACATAGACATATCGAGGAGTGACTTATTCAAACAGACTGTTGGTTGTAGGAGAAACAGACGACGGCGTGCTCTGGTGAACAGGTGCGGATGTGTAGCGACTTTTTTTTATCACGAAAACACGATTGGTTTATTGAAAACAATTATTATTATAGCCAATTGTACCAGCGACTGTTTTAATGTGCTTTTATTTGACTGTGCTAATGACAACTTTATTCTGCTTCCATTCTTATTCTTACACTTTGATTGTGACTTCGCGCGAATTCGGTTACGTTCTGTAACCAAGCTTGTATCTTAGCACGATCTCGGTATCCTTTCAATACCACGAGATCGCCAGCGAATATATCTCGATTTGGTCCATTAACTGTCTTCTGATATTTGACTTCTCGGGGATTTTATGGATTTATTTGGTCACGTTCAACCTTCGCCTTCTGATTTACTTCACACGTGTTTCTCCGTAGCGGTGTTCATAGTCTACCGCGACTCGACTCCACGCTACAGATGCATGACCGATCACCTTCAGCTAAGTGAGCTCATTAAAACTAATGTGGTCAGCATCAAATGTCGAAGACTAACAGATTTATTGATTTTAGGAATTTATTTACCGCTACAGTATAATTTACTCCATTATCCGGTCGTCTCGTACTCACCTCTAAAGCAGCAAGTACGACGCTCAGTGGTTTGTCCAAAAATGTTATCACCCAGTTTGTTGAGCAGCCACTACTGTCGCTTCAAGACGTTTATATCCCCTTCAAGTAGAGCAGGTGAAACAATGACGTGGGTCTCTAGTAATCCTAGATGTAGGTGTTGGACAGCGTCAGAAAGAACTCAGATACCAGGATGTCCGTCTGTCTTCGAACAACTCTAAACGCTTCGTACTAACTGGCCTGATGTCTTAGGTGGTTATTGCTTGTGTTCAGGTTTTGATTATTAAAAGATATGGATCGCGCGTTTTGGAAGTTCTGTTGAAGCGGCGCCTGAAGAGAAGGTCACCGATGTTGGTCTGCTTTGTAGCTCGCAACAGAATCAGCTGGCATTTCTGGAGACTGAAGACCATGTAGTCCTTGTGTATCCCTTTTTTCAGTAGTACTGTCTCTTTGCAGACTTTGTTTAATCGCATCATATCAGTGTGCTTGTAGAATCATGGTCTACTTCGTTATAAGCATTATTATAATAATAGACCTAATCTCAAAATTGTAGATATGTCATGATGTGACTGCCTAACATATATGATCTTACGTGTAAGTCACACTGTCTACACTGACTCATCGTTTCGTAACTATAAGCAATATGTTTGGCGTTTCTGAAGAACACATTTAGGCTGGAGATAAAACAATGTACTTAATATGAATTGAAGAGGCACGTCACACAAGAATGACCACGTTCGCATGGCTGAGCCGTGCCATTCGATTGGTTCTTAAGTGAATTTTTCTGCGCTCACGATTTTTGACCTTTTCTACGTGTGAAATGTTGAATATCTATTTTCCTAGTTATCTCATGTTCGGCCTTGAGGATTGTATGGTTAGTACCAATAGCATTACACTACTCTCCCACCAGAATCAACGCGACGTTGGTTCCATACCATATCGAGCGGGATTGTTGTGCACCAGAGGTTACTAAAATAATTATAACAATCTTCCGGGTGTTGATTGGCTGAAATTTAAGTAAAAAAGGCGGCAGCAACTGATTGGAAAATACATGTAACAATTCCAAAATTTAATAGTCGAATTTATGAGTTAATTAAAACCAGACCACCATGGAAAATTTCATACACATAGTTCCCTTCATCATTTTGAAAAGAGCAAGAACAAAGATTCTAGCAGAATAGCATGAATTCATTTTATTTCGTAGGTTCTCGTCAGCTGCTTACAACCTATGATATTTGAAAATCATAATTACATAATGGGTTTAAATTGTTAACTGAATATTGTAAATATATACCTAATGTGAGAGAATATTCTACAACATTAATTGTGACAACAGTTCAAAAGTGGGTTAGAGACAATCGATTACATAATGAATAAACATTGAAGGAATGTAGTGAGTAGAGTTCAGTTGAAAGATTATTAATTTGAAAGATAGTTGAAAAAATTAAAATAAAGTCAATGATGTAATAAATGCAAAACAAGGGAAAACAAAAGAAAAGAAAAAAAAATTTTTTAATTATTTTTAAATGTAGTGAAGGAATATGTTTGTCACCAGGGCAAGGAAAGATTAACCACCGTCTCCTTTTGAATACATAGGTCAGGTTTTTGACGCCTGATGGCAATGGCTTCAGCAAACTTCAGAAGACTGGAGTTTGGCTGCTTACTAATCACCCTAAAGGATTGTAAGGTATCTACCTGATGTCCTGTATCGAGGAGATGTTTGGTGATTGCACTGTTCAGAACAAGGGAAAGAAAGACTCTGAACAGTGCAATCACCAAACATCTCCTCGATACAGGACATCAGGTAGATACCTTACAATCCTTTAGGGTGATTAGTAAGCAGCCAAACTCCAGTCTTCTGAAGTTTGCTGAAGCCATTGCCATCAGGCGTCAAAAACCTGACCTATGTATTCAAAAGGAGACGGTGGTTAATCTTTCCTTGCCCTGGTGACAAATATATTCCTTCACTACATTTAAAAATAATTAAAAAAATTTTTTTTCTTTTCTTTTGTTTTCCCTTGTTTTGCATTTATTACATCATTGACTTTATTTTAATTTTTTCAACTATCTTTCAAATTAATAATCTTTCAACTGAACTCTACTCACTACATTCCTTCAATGTTTATTCATTATGTAATCGATTGTTTCTAACCCACTTTTGAACTGTTGTCACAATTAATGTTGTAGAATATTCTCTCACATTAGGTATATATTTACAATATTCAGTTAACAATTCACCATGGAAAAGCTGGGAGCACTAAACAGCCGTTTCGTCCTAGTATGTGACCTCTCAGCAATGCGCATCCACTACCCCGCTCGCGAGATTCTACCCCAGGACCTGTCGGCCTCTCACGCGAGCGCTTAACCATTAGACCACTGAGCTGGCATCCAACCGTGTTAATGTCTAACTTCAGCCAATCCACAATATTAAGCCGTCGTCCACCATTGTCTTCGTGGAGTTACTACACCACAACAGACCTGGTTGAACTCCACTAGTCACCGCTTCTCACCAGAACTCCAGGAAATACCTCTTGGAGAAAGTCACCAGTGAGCATATGAATTCGACTATTAAATTACTAATATACTCACAAAACACCTTTCTGATTATGGTACTGAAATTCTTGATTTCATTATTAACACAAAAATGAAAATATGTATGGCTGTTCAAGCTTTAGACGAAGCGGCGTTATAATAATTGTAACGACCGAACTACCAGTATTCGGTTTGAACGCAGGACTGACGAACCAAAATGTATTCGAATAGGTCAGACTACGTTTTTGAGACACTCGTATTAAATTATATCAAAACACAAACTTCGTGCTCAATTTAAACGGTTCTATTTTAGGAAATAGAACAAATTATATCAGAAATAAAAAATGCCTCAAACAGTACAGCCTGTGCTATACAGTCATAAGTTTCTCTGATGCAAAGTAACGCGCTAAACAATAAAAAAAACAGTTACTACTAAAGGGTACAACACCTGGGAATCAATTAAAATATTCCCAACAAGATGGGATCAAATACCTATCTGCAGGGATTCCAGCAATCCTCCCAAGCAGACAGTCAAAAGGTTAACAGCCACAAACTGAATCACGCCGTGACCTTGTGCTTAGTCAAACACGACCTTACTGTCAATGGTCCGGCAACATGCAACAGAAAATTAGATAACAAAAGATAATTTTCCAATCAAAATGATATAATGAAGGCTCAGACGAAGAAGACTGAAGAACCAAAGGTGTGGTTAAACGAGATCTGAACAAAGGTTAAAATACACGACGGGGAGAAGAAACAAATAAATAACAGTGTAAAATCCAAACTACGGTTTGGACTGCTGAATGGCCTTCCAGGTACGTTAGACACGCGCTCTTTCCCGTCGAAATTAAAACAAGTAATCGGGTAATTAGCGGTTATATAATTCATCATAAATTTAAATGCAAATCGTTACCTAAACAAATATTACCACCCGGCTATTCAACCAATAATTGTTCAATCAATAAAATCTAAATTACAATAAATAAAGTAGTTGATGAAAGATGAGGGAAAATTACCAGTCACAACGAATGAACGTTACTCTATCCTGACTGGACGGAACACACAAATGGAGGAGCAAATCAATATTGCTACCGCCAAGAACAAGTGTCCAGTAAAACAACACAGATGCAGTTCGGGAAGAAACACAAACTTAGTGAATGCGTAAGAAAAACAAAAACTATAATAAAAAAATACAAGTATTAACAATTCAAATGTGATCAAAGACAACAATGTACAACTAAGAGGATCAATAGGAACAAAGTACAAGTATATACATGGAGGGATTTTCACAAACACACAAAACATTCAAAATGGTTCTTACAGACAGTACTGTCCAACAAAAAAGCTGCGAAGGGATTTTCATCGTTCTTTTTCTTTTACACTAATGAAGAACAATCAGTTCTGTATCACTGCCAATTTTGGTATTATTTTTAGAATAAATTAGATAGTCAGTTAATATTCATATGTATTAGTGGGCTAACTGAAGGAACAAAATTATTACCTTGAAGAGGAAGCATTTTAACTAGTGTTCCGTAAATTTGTCAAGTTTCGTCATGACAGAAAAACAGGAATTGGGGGTGGAGTGGCCTTATACTTACGATCATGCCTGAAGGTACACCAAGCGCACAACCAAGAGTTTATCAATCTTGATCAATCCATATTGTGCTCAGTAAGACTATCTACCACCTCGAGGTGTCTAGTTGTAGTCATCTACAGGAAGCCGACTGCTGACATAGAGTACAACAATCATATGCTGGAAGGATTAGCCCGCTCTACTCGTCTCGGATTCACTCATATTCTGATTTCAGGGCACTCCAGTCTTTCTAAAGTTAACATAGGTATATTGGAGGTGAAAACTCTACGGAAGCTCGGTTCTTCAACCTCATTGAGGATCTGGGATTATTCGACGATGTGAAGTCGGCTAATTGGGATTTCTTCCTGCACACGATCTTATGTGCTACAATCAGTCTATCCTTCAAATGGTCCACATGACCTACAAGCAACCTAAAGTCATCAAGAACCGCACTCTTCGTCTGCTAAACCGCAAAAGGCACTGTTGGGCAGAATATAAACGGACTGGTAACAACGGCACGTACAGACAATACAAACACATAGGGAACATATTCGCAAAGACGATAAGAGCAGACAGGCTTCAAAACCAGATGAAACTTATCGATAAATTTGTCTTCAATACAAAATTCTTATTCCGTTATGCAACCTCCCTTCGACAAGCCAAAACTGGAGTTTCTTAACTGCTAGTTCCTAACGGCGGTGGCGCCGCTAATCTTCCGGCTGAACAGTACTCTCTGGCATTTCAACCGACCCACATCAACTATACTGATGAAAGCTTTATCTTCAACTGCACAGGACTTTCCGAAGTGAACCCGTGTCTGACTTGGTGTTCCGGAAACTGCAGCACCTAAGAAAAGACACTTTTCCTGACCCGGATATGGTTTATTCTGATGTACTGAGAGAAGCCGCTTCAATCCTAGCAACAGCGCCTAGCATGATGTTCTCACACTCGCTAAGCCGAGGCACACTTCCGGAAATTTGGAAGCTGGCTCATATCACATCAAAGGGGGTCGACACAGAAAACCTTCAAATTACTCTTATCTCTATACCTTCAAAAATCACGGAGTCCTGATATGCAATGGTATACATGACTATTTACTGTCCTTAAATTTATTCTCACCCCAACAGCATGGTCTTAGGAAGGGTTACTCTTGTATAACCAACCTGCTGACTGAGTTGGACAGATGGTCAAGCATCCTTGATCTCTAGGCGAAGGTTGACGTCATTCACCTCGACTTTTCAAAAGCTTTTGTTACGGTCAACCATATATGTCTTATCAATAAGCTCAAACGATTAGACATTATGTCACCTTTAACCGATTGTCCCACTTCATATCTACAAAATCGACATTCTGAGTCAGGACTAACTTCGATTTCTCTCAGGCTATGGAATTTAATAGTGGGGTCCCCCAGGGTTCGGCACTGGGACCTCCCCTTTTCTTGATCCACATAAACGATCTTCCACGACAGGTGTCGTTAGACTTATTACGATTTGCTGATGATATGAAGCTTTGGAGAGAGATACGCGACCAAGAGGATATACTGGCATTTCAAAAGGATTTGAATAGACTTCAAAGTTGGGTAGATGACAACGGACTTAGCTTTAGCACTTCAAATTGTAAGGTAGTCCATCTGAGACAAGTTGCGGACTACAGTTGCAACTTAACAAACTCCTGCTTCGAAGTATCCCGAGTCGAAAAATATTTAGGAGTCCTGGTACCCTACGATTTGAAGTCTTACGCTAACTGTGACAAAAATGCCTTTCGAGCAAACCTTGCGCTGGTAACATTGAAGCGCTTTTTTGTCAGTTTGATGGACTAATTTTCCACGTAATCTTCAACAGTTTTATTCGTCCCCATTTATAATACGGAAACATAGTATTTCCTCCCTCACTCTATAAGGACAAGGACACTGGAGCGTGTCCAACGGTATGCCACGAAATCAGTTCGGGGACTCAAATTCAAACCTTATGAAGAGCGCCTCCAATCACTAAATTTTTGCCCATTAGAGTACAGGAGTTTTAGAGATGACCTTTTAATGGCCTACAACATCCGTAACACTTCTGGACATCCTCTTAAACACCTACTTAAGTTTAGCTCCAGCACAAAACGAAGGAGTAACACACAAGGCCTGGAGACACAACACAGTAGAACGGACTGTAGACGCAACTTTTACTCCTTAAGAGTTGTCAAATGCTGGAATTCGCCACCAACTGAGCTAGTTCCAGCGACTTCCCAGGATTCTTTTAAGAGGAAACCTGACCTATTCTTAAGGATTAAGAACAGCACCTTACTATGATTTACCAATTTCATTGTCCTCTTTTATCGTTAATATACCTAGATTCCTGCCTGGAGGTATTAGTGATCCACTGCTACTAGACAGGGAAGCCGTTAAGCGAAAGCTTCCTCTATTCCGTCAACAACCATTTGAACGATGCCATACACCGTAAAGTAAGAAAAACACTATCCACTTCATTTTTGAATTAAAATATAGCTTTTCAAATTTATTCAGAATTAATCTTAACTTTCGACAGTGCGCAACGCAGAATAAAAAGTAGCGCAAAAAGTGTCGTTGACCTCGTCATATAGATATTAGATATTGGGTTTTGCGGTAAGTTCGTTGAAACGAAAGAGAGGGGAATCTGAGCTGGCCTGACCCTGGGTTTTACTGTACCAATGGCTATTTCGCATACTTTAGGGACTGACTCACTTGTTAGTCATGCCTTCAATAGAGATGGTACAGAACTCGCCCTTTCTGTCAATACTAGTGACGTTTACTTGTTGAGTGTTCCGGAATCACCCAGTGGAAGGTTCCAGGTTATCGATGTCCTACGGGAACATAGTGCTTTGGTTACAAGTATAGACTGGGCACCACAGACAAATAGGATTGTTTCATGTTCTGCTGATCGTAATGCCTACGTGTGGAATAAGCAGTCAGATAATAAATGGAAGCCAACACTGGTTTTGCTCATGGTACGTTGTATCTAACAAGTTCTGTATTTCCGTCAAATTTATTGTCAAGATCGATAGAGCTGCAGTGTGCGTAAAGTGGTCTCCATTAGAGGACCGTTTTGCTGTGGGTAGTGGTTCCAAACTTTTGGCAGTGTGTTGGTTTGACGAAGAAAGTGATTGGTGGATTGGCAAAAAGATTAAAAAGCCTATAAGATCTACCGTCACGTGTATTGATTGGCATCCAAATAATGTTCTTCTAGCTTGTGGGTCAAGCGATTTTCACGCGAGAATATTCTCAGCCTTCACAACCTCTGGCCCTTCGGAATCAGTGTGGGGCAAACACACCCCTTTGGGTGCCGTGCTTTTTGACTATTCGGATGGGGAAGGTGAGTGGTTTTTTTATTATATTTGAAATATATGTACATTTTTTGGAGTACTTCCCAACTGATGTGGTTGCCTCATTTTAATGCGAAATGTCTGGAAAGTAAATGATAATGATGGAAACAAGTCATGGACCATTAATTCTGATGTTTACTGGTAAGTTTATCGTCATTATCTTTGGTCTAATTTCAGTCACGGAGTCACATGTTATGTGGGACGTAAGTTCTCGTAGTATTACTCAAACAGATAGCTTCGATGTTACAGGCAACAAAATAGACGGGACGTTATCTCGCGACAGTCAGGAGTATCATTTAATAATATGATGGTTATATAATATTTTTAGTCCTTGTGACAGCATGTGAAGACCGCAGTTGCTACCTTGACATATTGGTCGGGCTTGCCTATCTAAATGGCGCAACCAAGCTGTATTGGGACACGTTGTTTTAGGTCCTATCATGCCAAGCAAGCTGGTTTCAGAACAGCAAAACAAATCAACAAAGTCTGAGAGCGAAGTCGCACTGTTGGTGTTGATAGATGTGACAGTATTAAGGTGATCCTCTCAAACAACCAGCATCTGCAATAATGCTGCCTCACAAAGAAAGGAGGGGGTTAGCAGGTTTTCATCGACGGATGTTGAGTATCTTGCATAGCTAGCTGTTAATAAGTGCTTGTGCTGTTTGATTATGGTTTCAGTCTCGGCTCCGTACAGTAGGACTGTCTTGACGTTCGTATTGAAGATTCTGGCTTTGATATTGGTTGGCAGTTGTTCTGAGTTCACTAAACTATTCAATTGTAGGAATATTTTACCTGCTTCACCAATCTATGCCTTTACATCTGCGTCAGATCCTCCTCGTTTATCGGTGATGTTGTCCAGATACGTAAAAATTTCCACCTGTTCCAGAACTTCGTGATTGTACTTTTCCCGTTTTGAATATTGAGGTCTACTGATGTAGGGGCTGCAGCTATATTGGCCGTCTTTAACTGCATTTGTTACTGTGTATGGGTCAGAAGAGATAAGTCATGTGCAAAGTCTAAATCATCTAGTTGTATCCAAGCTGTCGATTGTGTCAAATGCTTCCCCTGAGATATGGAGGTCTTCATGATTCGGTCAACCACCAAAAGAAAAAAGGTGAAGGTAAGCAGCCTTGTCTGACAATGGTCTTCACTTGAAGTGCATCTGTGAGCTGATCACCATGCACAACTATTCAATGCAGTCGGTCGTATGAATTCCATGTGATGATGATATTCTGGAGTACACCATAGTGTCGAATAAAGTTCCATACTTTTTCCTATATACGCTGTCAAACGTTCCTCATAGTTAGGGATGTTGGTGCATAATGAAGAGCTCAGACTAATTGATTGTTCAACAATGCTCCACAGTGTTGCGTTTTGGTCGATACACGACTAATCCTTATGGAATCTAGCCTACTGGTCTCGAAATCGGACGTCTTTGAATCTCTCATCCGGTTCAACAACACTGTTGAAAACCTCTCATTATATTGATAGTATTGTGATTCCTTTGTTGTCCTCACATTTGCTCAGATCTCTTATCTGTGGTATCTTGATGAGATATACTTCTTTCTAGTCCGTCAGCAATCCTTCGTGTATATACTCTCTGTCTTCCCTTGAACAATGAGATTAAAATTGCTCCATAGTTTTCTTTCTACCAACTAATTCTTTCTTCTTGTACTATAACCTTATATGCAATCTTTCTTTCATATATTACCACCATTGAATTAACTACTTCAATGTATTTGGTGTTCATCTTGTTGTGCTAATGAGGCATAGCAGCTTGGACCGATGCATATATGTGCCTGGTCCTATGTTGTAGCTGACTGACTGACTCCTCCCAAATGTTTATAGAGAAAACGTGAAACATCTTTGTAGTTACCATCGTATCTAACTGCAGTGTTTAGCTGGTGTGTTGTCTGATCCATTGTTGATTTATCTGACGGCCTTGTAGATTTCTTCGATTACCGTTGAGTATGGTCTATGGAGAGGTGTTCTGTGTGTACTGCTTGGACATCCGTTGAGTTCATTGAGACTGGTCTATTCAATAGCTCTTCACATTGCTCCACTCACCTGTGTAGCTTTTCTTGAATCTCAGTGACTGCTTTGTCTTCTTTATTCTTGAATGGTCACTCTAGTTTACAATATTTTCATACTAGTTTATTCGTCGTATCACATAGTCGTCTCGTATTTCTTCCTACAACTTTTTCTGTTGTCATTGCTAGATCTTGTACGTATTTCCGCTCGTCGGCTCCAATGCTCCTCGTCACTTTCTTGTTTGCTTCTGTGCATTCGGCGTGTGCCTTGGTTTCATCTGTCCTTGTTCTTCCTTTTTAATGATTGCCTTTGGTATCAATACAGACCTATTGTTTGTGATGGTGCTTCTTGCGGCTCAGAACCTCATGAAATTTTTAGTGTTAGTGCTTCTTTAACCACTTTCCAGTTTTTCATGGTAGCTTTCTTTTCCTTATGTTGATTTTTGTAAGGCTTGGAGCCTGTTCCTGAGAACTGTCTTAAATTCGTTGAGTTTGTTACTATTTCAAAGAAAGAATATGAAACTTTTGAAATTCTTTTCCAGTGGTTTTATAGCTTCAGTTTCATCTTGGCCGCATCTACGTGGTGGTCTAAAGCTATCTCAGCTCCTCTCCTGGTTCTCACGTCTTCCACTAATTTTCTGAATTTGTTATTGATGCAAATATGGTCGACCTGCTTCTCTGTAGTGTGGCCCGTTGAGACCCATGTAGCTTTATGTATGCATTTATGGGTTAGTTAGTGCCAGTTATAACCGTTTTGGTGAAGGGACATAAATTTGCAAATCTGTCACCATTCTCGTTCCTTTCTCCTAGTCCATGTCGTCCCATGATATCTTCATACGCGACTTTGTCCATTTCGACTTTGATGGTTAGGTCTCCCACCAGGATTGTCAGGTCTTTTTCTGAACACTACGATCGACTGTAGCCTCATAAAATTTATCTTTATCGTCTTCGTTGCTTTCATTGATGCGTGCTTAACTCTGGGTAACAGTCATTGTAATCCCTTCGTTCTTTGTTTTGAAGAATGCCTTGATGATTCTGGATCCATGAGATTCCTACCATATATGTGCTTTTCGTGCTTCTTGTTTGGGCGAATGATTATTTTCTTCATTTCCAAGGTACAACAGAACGTCTCCTGAATCTAATATTTGCTGTCCAACTTGTGTACAATGGGTTTTACTTATTCCGAACACCACCAGATTCTGTCTTCTCATCTTTGCAACTATCTGACTTCTCCCGATCTCCCCATCATCCGGACATTCCATGTACCTATATTAATTGTTGCTCTGATTGTTTAAAGGGTCATTGGCTTTCACCATGAGGGGTCGTAACTCTTCTAAATGAAGTGTATTCAACTCCCAGGACACAGTGTAAATGTATTAAATGATTCCTTCTGGTCAGCGTTTTCTTAGCAACGTTTTTACCGAATGGGGTTGCTAACCCCATACCTAACCGTCACCCCTTATCGGGGCTTGGGACCGTCAGTAACTCTAGAAGGGTTACAGGCGCAGTTCCGATGGTCGATAAATGGTGCACGATGTGGAATTCTTCGGGAAGACATTCGTAGGACATGACCATGCCGTTGAAGTCGATGTTTCAAGATAGTGACACAAATTGGATTATCGCAGCTGTGCCCGAACAAAAGATGCCGAACCTCTGTATTAATAACATGCTGTTGCCATTGGATGTCGGCAATCCTTCAGAGACAACGATAATTAAACACAGAGGGTCGTCTAACATCCTCAACTCGTACGGGTCAGGTTTCACATACATAGAGTAAAACTGCTTTCACTGACGCGTTGTAGGTTTCACCTTTTGCAGCCAGACTAACATCACAAAGGCGCCTAAGATGGCCCAGATTAGCATAAGTCGTTCTACCTTTCAGTCACACCACCACCAGCACTTACACAGCTACGCGCTTGCATGAATTTTTCAACTACTTCTAACTGGTAACTACCAAGAGTAAGTTCAGGAACAGGCTTCTGTTAGTCTTGTAAAATGACTTCGCATTTAGAAAGTAGAAAGTACACTCCATATCTGCGAACACTGATTGTCGACTGACTAAGTGGAAATTACATTGTTTGGGTAACATCACACAGTAAGACAATATCATCCTTATACTCAAGGTCGAGAGGTTTTTCTCCAGGTAACAGATCTACACCACCATTACCTACATCCACCAGAGCTGTTTCCAGAACGTCATAGACATCAAAGTCGGAGAGGAGTGGTGAGGTTGAGGAACCCTGCCTAACCCCACTGCTTGAATGGAACAACTCAAGGTCAAAAATTCCTCCAGGTAACACACTGCCATTGCTACTACGGTTCATCATAGCTGTTTCCAGAATGTTTTGGTGGCATAGTTGAAAAAGAATGGTGAGATTAGACAACCCTGTCTAACTCCACTGTTCGAATGGAATAATAGAGAGGGTTAGTTGCATGGCCTCATTCTTCCTGAGTTGTCTGTATACAAGGTTTCTTCATCAGGCGTGATTGGGTTGGTGTTCTCTGTGTTATATTTGAGGATCTTGCCTCTTCCCTTGTGCATGTCAAAACCTACTGATGCAGAGGCCGCTGCTACAGTGTTTGTCTTGACCAACCTTTGATGTGTATGGGATAGAAGAGCCAGGTCATCTGCGCGGTCCAAATCGTCTAGTTGCATCCAACCTATCTATGTTATTCCGTGCTTCCCGTCAGTGTGGAGGTCTTCATAATTCAGTCAACCACCAGAACAAAGAGAAAAGGGGAGAGTAGGCAGCCTTGTCTGGCTACGGTCCTCATTTGGAATGCGTCTGTCAGCTATCCTCCATGCACGATTTTGCACTGTAGTTCGTCATATGAATTCCTCCCAAATCTTACTGAGTGGATTGTGAAGCATGTTTGCAGTTACTTCTATATCTGACTTTAGTGCTTCGGCTGGTATATTGTCAGGTCCTGCTGCTTTCCAACTCTTGGTTTATTTGATAGTTATGCCGATTCCTCCCGTCGGTGGATTGACATTTATAGGAATGTATGTGTGTGCTGCTCCGATGTCCGGTGGATTTAATGGAGTAGGTCTATTCAAGAGTTCTTCGAAATATTCCACCTATCTGTTCCTCTGTCCTTGAATCTCGGTGATTGGCTTACCCCCTTTGTCCTTGACCGGTTTCTCTGGTTTACTATATTTCCCTGCTAGTTTCTTCGTTGTGTCACATAGTTATCTCATATTTCCTTTTCTTGAAACTTCTTCCTCTGTCGTTGCTAAGCCTTCCACATATTTCTGCTTGTCAGCTCCAACGATATTCACTCTCTTATTTGTTTGTATGTGTTTGGCGTGTGCCTTGACTTTCTCTGCTCTTGTTCTACTGTTGTTAATTGCTTTTATTTTTCCTTTTTTGAATCTTTTCCCGGGTTTCGATAGAGATTCATACCTTATTATAATGCTTCTTGTGGCCCAGAACCTCCTGACTGTTGAGGTTAGTGCTTCTTTGATTTCTCCCTAATTGTCCTCTTTTTTAGGTAGATATTGTAAGGCTTAGAACCTCTTGTTAGGTGTTATCATGAAGTCGTTGGGTTTGTCTCGAATAAAGGCTGTATTGAACCTTTGTAATGTTGTTTACCCAGTCGTCAAGTGCTTTTTTAGCTTCAGTTTCATGTTGGCAACCACCAATTTTTAGTGATCTGTCAGCTCCTCTCCTGGTTTTCGCATCTTCCATTGACCTTTTGAATCTTTTACTGATGCAAATATGATCTATCTGGTTCTCCATGATGTGGTCCGGTGAGACCCACGTAGCTTTGTGTATACGTTTGTGTGGGAATATTGTACCGCCCATAACCAATTTGATGGATGAACATTGATTCTCAAATCTCACCATTTTCGTCCCCGTCTAGTCCATTTCGTCCCATGATATCTTCATAACCGTTGTTGTCCATTCCGACTTTGGCGTTTAGGTCTCCCATCAGGATGTTGAGATCCTTCCTAGGACACTCCACTATAACTGATTGCAGCCTCTCATAAAAGTGAACTTAATCATCGTCATTTCTATCTTTGGTGGGTGCTCAACATTGGATAACATTCCTCGTGATTTCATCCTTTGTTTTGAAGAATACTTTGATGATCTTGGGTCCATGAGACTCCCACTTTATTAGTGCATTTCGTGCTTCTTTGGACAGCATGGAAGCAACTCTCTGAGTGTGTAGGACATTTTCCTCTTCGTGACCGGAGTACAGTAGCATCTCTACCGTACGTAGCCCTTGCTTTTCAGCTTGGATCCAATGGGTTTCGATGATTTCGGAAACCGCCAAGTTATATCCTCATTTCCGTTGCTGTTTGACTGCTCCTCCTGGTCTCCCACATTGCCCAGACCTTCCATGTACCTTTAAAAACTGTTGCTCTGGTTGTTCGAAGAGGCATCAGCCGAAGAATCTCGGCTTTCATCATGAGGCGTCATAATTCTTCCTTCAACTCAGAGGGCAGAGTTTAAATGTTTTAATTTGTTTAATCTGATTGGCGTTTTTTAGCAAGATTTTTTTCTGCAGGATGGGGTTGCCGACCCCATGCTCAACCCTCCTCCTTTATCCAGGCTTGGGACCGGCAGTAGCCCTAAAAGAGCTAAAGGCGGAGTTTCATAGGTAGGGCTAACCATTTATAAAGACAGTAACGACTATTGCCTTATCCCAGGATATTAAACACTCTAATTCCAAGACCTTCGTGGAAAACTCAGTTCCTCAACCAGACAGTTATCACTGTCTCTAAAAAGGGTTTTGGGTGGTGAGTCATCTGGGCCTGGTGATTTGTGGCGCTTCGGGAGCTGGAGTTTGCGGGCTTATGCCTCGTAAGGCGAACTAGTTGTCATCGACCACTCGGTAAACGACAGCCTGATCGATATCGCCGGAGCAGCAGACTAGTTGGACTGTATGTCTAAAATACTTCGCCTATCGTCTAATACGTTGGTGGGTGTTATTGATCAGTGTCTCTCCAACTTCACAGATTGTTTCACTCACACCATGCTTCTTACAGTCAGTAGCTGGGATGAGTTGGAAGAGCTTCCGGCAGTTGCCATATGCAGCTACTGCTTCCAACATGTTAGCACGCTCAGACCATCAGGGTCTTCGGTTCTTACGCAAACATTGCACAGTTTTTCTTCTTAAGAATTCGTTTATGTTCATACGGTTTGCCCGAGTAGACTGAGGTGTTTCATTGAACTGTAAGGAACCTGTAGGAACCTACTGCCTATAATTGGGACGTTTTGCGGAGCTGCAAACGACGTTTCTCTTTATTCTCATTTCAAGTGTTCATCTATATTTTTCGATAGGTTGATAGCTAACCTTGAATCAAGCTCGGTTTGATATTTGTCTGGAATGGAAGCTACGGCCAGTTTACATACATCGATCCGTTTAGGACGACAAAGTTGTTGGTCTCAGACGCAAGATAAGATTAACACAAACGAAAGCATGATCAGAGTCTAGATAAGTATTTCAAAAAAGGACGGCAGTTTTGTACGCAACCACGCTAGTGGTAGCTGATCGCAGTGTAGTCAACCTGGGTTCAGGCTTCAGTTGGAGAGAAAGGACGCTAGACTTTGAAATACGCCAGCTTGAATGGCATACATACTTTCAGAAATTATATTCGGTGGTAGCACTCAACTTTCTACCAGCCACTTACATAAGGTCGTTTATATAAGACAGGATTTCTACTGTAGGGGAGCTTCTGTGTTGGTCGGAGAATAAAAGTAAACATAGAATAGAAATGCTATGGAATAGGACTATAAATGATCATAATATGAGTTTGTATGTAATTAAGGACTTGCAGTAGTCGTTTATGTAGGCATCTAGAGCTAGTGAAACCGTTTTCGTCATTGATAATTATATTTATCGTTGTGTGTGGGTTAGGATACTGACCGGGTACCAAGGCCGAAGCTGGTAATTTTCCTTGGAACCAGCTCACCAAACCTTTAACCTAGAGGTCTAATCCACAAGGCAGTGTGCTGTGTTAGGAGATGGAATCCAATGGTTTCTGGCTACCGTAAATAGGTTTATACTCCACTTAACCTTTCTGGATCCTGGAGCCCGTGTGCACGGTTGGTTTGGAACTGGAGTTTACCAGATGACTACGTGGCTCCACCATATTCAGAACTCATCCACGTACTACTCTACTGCTTACAACAGTTAACTAGGAAACAACAATTAAAGTAAAGGCTTCTGGCGTTCTTGTGGAGTTACTTTGCCAAAAATATGCTCCATCTACGAAGAGTGATTGCCCACTGATTGAAATTAGTTAGGGTTGGAACGTTTTTCTGGTGGTGACAAGTTTACACTGACCTAAACTTCTTGGTTGTGTTTTATTTTCTTCATCAAAACCATCCTCTTGATCTGCAAATATTTACCATGGCTTAGAATTTCTCCATGTTTATCTCCAGAATATTAGTGTGAAAGTTAACGACGAATGATGTGGTTGAGGTAATCTTATCCTCACCGCTTGTTACGAACGACACAAGTGGTTAACTCATCTCACCCTATTTGTGTATTCATATACAATTTCCATAATCTCAAGAAACGCCCCACACACGACTTTTTTCAACAGGGTTTCAAAACACAATTACGTCCAAATAATTGGAGGCTGTCAACATTTCAAAAAACACAATAGTTAGCCTGTATTAAGTATGATATTCAAGCATGGAGTTCAATGTATGAACCGTCTGAGTTAAACCCTCACAAGTCCGTCAAGCCTTCACAGTCATAGTATAAAGAAAACCACTATACTTGTTAATTAGAAATTGATCTAAATCCCGATGACTCTTATTCTAAGCACAGTAACATTTACTTGTTAAATGAGTTACTTGTTCTAACAAACGAAAATTATTTGACCGTCTGTTATATCATTACCATCCTGGCATTGTTACTGAGTGCTACCAAAAGACTCTTCATTTTATCAATATCTTCATCAAACAGGACTAAGTCATCTGCGTATTCTAAGTCGATAAGCGGACCTCCTGGTAGCAGATTAATTGCTGAAAATTCAGACGACGAGAAAGTCATCTCCAGCAGTAGGTCTATGATGAAATTGAACAAAAATGGAGATAGTGGACGTCCTTGTCGGACAGCACTTAAAATTGGAAATTCAGATGACAGTTTGCCATAAGCTTTGACTCGACTGGTAGTGTTTCGGATTTAGGGAGTTTCTGGCATCTAAAAAACAACTTTCAATATTGCAGTCTTATATTTCACCTCATTCTTAGTTGTCCCATCAACCTTTACTTCAAAATTCAGAAATGATTCGATTTGTTTATTTTACCGTTAGAGTCTTCTGCACTCGAAGAAAAGTGCTATTTAAGGATTGCAAATACAGACCACACGTACTGAACCAATCAAGTTCGAGTACATTTAAGTTTTCTTTAACAGTGTAGCATAATTTAGGGATGGTTTTACCTTGGTACAAAATATTACAATGTAACAATATTTCGCCGCATTTCACTACAGTCTGAGGTGTTTTCTTGAGTTATAGCTTGGGTATGTGTCTGTATAATTTCGTTGAAATGGTTATAGTGTCGTACGCAGTATTTAACTACAGACGTGTTGTGTATCCGTTGATTTGTAACCATCACGATCATCTACGAATTTTATGGACAGGCTTTTTGAATGGATGTAAGGTTTGGGCTTGGAGGACTTTCTACGTTTCGCTATAGATCTGATGGTGCTGGGACGTTATATGCGATATTCATCTCTTTTTATAACCAGTTGCATTGTTTACAACAATGTTTCTTGCTTGAGCGACATTCTTCACTGTCACAACATGTTTATGAAGATGTTTTCCAGGTGTTGGTTTATAGGGGTTGACTGGGTAAATGCTTTGAACTTGTAATCGTGTACACTGCTGGATTGTCTCGGTTACTACAGCATCAATGTGCAATGTTTGGGGTTTGTCAGTCGTTGTCATTCCATATTAACTAACTATAGCGTTATCAAGAGGTCTTAGTTAATTTCAAACTTGTGGGTATCTTAATCTCTTGAAGGTTTTATTCCACAGACAAAAATGAGACACTTGGATCGGTCATGAGCTGTCTTAATCTGAAGCGTTCGCATTATCGTTAGCCTACGTAGGTGAAAAGGTCTTCAGTTTACCGTTTTATCAACACTACTGATATCTCGTATTCAGAGTAAAGACTAGTTTTTAAAAATCCATTTCCTTTACTGCCTCTTTAAGATTGTGATCACTTGGTCGATGTGGCAATATCCAGTTTGAGTCCTTTTCATGTTCTGTGGTACCTGAATTATTAGAGCATCAGAGATTTATTAGCGATTTGTTCTGTTGCCGATGTAGTTCAGGACTGGGCAACCTGATTCGGTGTTATAGCACGTAATCTCTCTGTCACAGCTGTCGGTGTCGTATCCTGTTAAAACATCAACTTGTAATCTGGGTCAGTCAAAATTGTTTCTGAAGTAACCGTCACCACTGTCGTAAATCCCACTGAAACATATAAATTAACACTGTCACTACAGTTATAATCCAAAGACTTCACAAAATAACACATTTATATACGGAATATTAAACTAAAGAATAAATATATTCAAGAGCCTTTTAATAAGTAAATAATTGGAAAATATGAAAAATATATGTCATTCACTCTACAGTGCAATTAATATCCGACTTTAAACTTATCTTGTTTCGTTTACCTGTTTTTAATCACTATTATTCCTTGTTTTAAGCTTCATGATCTTGATGTTGTGTTATATTGTGTGATACTTATCGTGATGATCATGTGCGAAGTTGTCCGGATAGTTACTACTGTAATCTGTTTTTTCCCAAAGTTTTGTTCTTCGGTTAGATATGTGCTTAGAAATAATAGAGAAGTATTAAGCTATGTCTGAACCCTCTCAAATTCATGCGAAACTATACATTGTTAGGTGAAATTTAGTAAGAAACTGTCCATCCTTTTCGGGTTAAATGAAGGAATTGGTATTTAGGTATAAAATTTTTTAGAAAGGTAAATGACACCAAATTGTTACACTTTGTAAAATACTTGTTATTGATCTTATCGTTAATTGTTTACTTGCTTTCTATTGCCAGACTGAGATAAACCAAAATCACAAACTCTAAAAGTTTATATGTTTGTTCGTTATTTTTAGTGAACTTACTCTACATTTTATACCATCATACATTTTCCCTCTTTATGAGTTGGGTAATCTAAACAGCAATAACTTTATAATATATGTGTATCACTTAGCTGTTTGTTAGTATCTTTTACTACCTAGTAACACCATGTTTGCGTGCCACGATGTACAAAATGTGTGGAGACTCATCTGACCCTGTCGACATACTCATACCCTTATACGTAAGTACATCATGTACTGTGCATCTTTGAAATGCAAATTACTTTTGAAAGATTGAAAGGAATCCGTGCCGCATTCATTCTTTTTAGGTAATTTGTTAGAAATAGTCGGGAAGTTCATGTATCTGGGTAGTGTTATCAGAGAGGATGGCGGCATGACAAACGAAACCGATATACGTATAGTGAAAGCCAGAATGGCTTATACCAATTTGGAAAGTCTTTGGCAACGCTGTGATATTACTCTGGCTGTATATAACCGGGTTTACAACCCGTGGGTAAGAGCGTTTCTGCTCCATGCTTGTGAAAACTAGCGTTTGGCGACTCCATTTAATCATCCTTATCTCCAAAAGGATTGCTCATATCCATTGTCAACACTATGTTAGTAACGTTAAGGTTCAGCACTTTGTGTTCAAACCCAGTGGCGATAATTCAGTGCAAATTACCATCTCGAAACACCGACTTCGATGGCGTGGGGATGTGTTACTATTGTCATCCCATTGATTTCCACATCTTTCATCATTTAACAAATCTGGGACTGGGCGAAAAAAGTAAGGAAGTGATTAGTTTTTGACATGGTGCCTTTGCATTAAATATTCCTGACATCTATTGGTCCATTGCGGTTTTTGATGCTATCAGATATAATTTAAAATAGAATGCAGTGGCTGTGTTGTTGTAGTTTTCTGGTGAATGTTTGAGAAAATAGGATGAACTCCGTTAACTAGAAGAAGACTTTCTTGACTACATTCTTAGCTGAACGGTACCAAATACTATTCCTCTTCAACTATTTATTGATTCTGCCATCCTTCTCTTTTCTATTTCTTCACAATATTACCACTTCATTTGTATAGCGCATTTTTTAAAATGTAGTGAACCATAACCTACGTGTTTTAAATAAATGATATATAGACTAGTTCATAGTATACATACCATTACTTTTACTAATTACACAAATTCAAATTGTTTTATTTTTTTAGAATTTTAACATTGTCTTTAAATCGATATCTTAAGGTTTATTAAATTATTCTGTTAAACTTACCAGTTCATAAAAAATGAGTAATTGCTACTGAAAATAAATCATAGTGAAAATGCATTCAAAGTTCATAAAGTAATGCAGCAAAAATGTGTTCAAAGTCGACTTTATATTCATCTTAAATCAATATTGATTTTCCTCTTTATAAGTTATATTTGGAGATTCAACATCCTCAATAAAGCCATATACATGTCGCTTCCTTTTTTTTATAACTACGTGAAAGAATATTCTTGGCTTTTTTTAATCTTTATTGATACTCGTATTTTCCACATATGTTTCAAGATATTCATATGTTTATATTTTAGGTGGTTGGGTTCTAAGCGTTTCATTTTCGGCAGATGGAAATAAATTAGCATGGACTAAGCATAATTCAACAATTTTTGTAGCTGATGCAAGTATCAGTGCTACACCTATTGTTACACGTTTACGAACTGATTTCTTACCTTTCGTCAGTTGCATTTGGATTGGACCATCAACTTTTGTAGCAGGTGGTTACGACTGTTGTCCTATGCTGTTTAGATATAATGACCAATCGATCAGTTTTGTTCACCAGGTACGTCGATTCGATTGTCATATACCTGTTATTTTATAAAAAGATGTGTGCGTCATTTTTATGTATAGTGTGCTTTTCATGGAAAATTTTTGGTTTAGTTCTGTTACTTGCAGATGTACAAACATTATTTCTTGCAGATGTAGTAGTCTTTGTTCATCGCCTCTCATTGTGTTGGTGTGTATTATGACAAACTGAACTGGTGTGCATCTGTACCAAGTCCTGTATTGTTAAATGACTTTAGTGACTAACTACTTCTAAGTAGTATGTATGATTTGCTTATAAATGTACGTTCGTATTTTAATGGATTGTTTTTTGGTTCAATAAGGAAGGGTAGATAGTCACTGTTCATCCACTAAATACAAACCGAGTCGCTTCATGCCAATGTATATAAATAGCTACTACTGTTATTATTTGGAGTTGATCACACTTATATTCTTGTGCAATAACAACTAGGTTTTATTCCATAAGTACTTCTAGGTAAGCATGTCTTATTGTAATTGATTGGGATTTATCCATTAGAATAATTTGCTTGATACAAATTTTTTAACCTATTCGGTTCTTGGAACCGAACCCATAATATAGTTTGGTTGCATAACCTAAGTAAATGGTTATAGTACTGTAAACTTTTATAATTTAACGGTGCTACTATTACGTATTATCACGTCACGCACTTAATCCTCATCTTATAAATCCTTGATATTTGTATTTCAGTTCTCAATATACATCTATATCTTTTAGTATGTCCTCTTTTTATTCTCTCTTTCTGTGCTAATGTGGAACGCCGCAACTTAAATTGGTGTATTTCGTGTTATTTCCTTTCAGATTGAGTTCCTTATGTCTTTTTGTAATAGAACAAACTATATATATGGTCTCAACTTATTCTATTAGTAATGATTCTTTCAACGCGTTAAGTAAATGCTGAATCAAATATAGATAAGCTCTGAGCCGTAGGACATCTCACATAAGCGCATATACACAAATACGAATCGTAATTGTCGCTATCTGTCATTCTCACAAACTAATCAGGGTTTATCGAAAAGTTATCCTCTCGTATGTTTTACATAAAGTACTTTTCTTCAGAAACAAACCAATCTTTTTCTCTAGATAAACTTTATAAAAGGAGACTGGTGGAGATTTATGACTACCTTACTTTTTAGAAAAAGCTATCCTAATTATGTGCATGGTTAACATTTGTATTGTTTAGATAGAAAATTAGTTAGGTAAAATGTGTTTCTATTGAATGCTTGGAAATGTGTTTGATTGCCTACATTTAGATACGGTTACAAGTCAATAAAGTATTGAATAATGCACATCTTAGATAGAAGTATAACGTGGTAATTGGTTTCGTCGTATGAGTATATCATCAAATGTTTGCATCGAACTTGGATTATGTTTCGTAAGTGATATTTTTGACTATTTTGATTCATAGGTGACAGAGTAAACTGATAATCAAGCTTTTTTATCGGGAGGGCTTAAAATGAATGATGATTGCTAGTGGAAACAAGAATAATATTTTTTTAATAGATTTTTATATTTGTTGTTCATGACGCTATCTGAATTATCTTTGTTCCCCAACCTAGTTGGATACTAAGAGTGAATCTCGATATGGTGGAAAGGTAACAGCTATGAAGAAATTTCAAGATATTGATCGCATGGCTACAGCTGATAATACTAGCTCTCGTTTACCGACGATTCATCAAAATTGCATTAAGTAAGTTCAGTTGATTGCTGTTCTTCATTTTTATTTTATGTTAAGGTTACTCTTGAGTGAACAGCAGCATAGCGTTATACATACAGCCATGTCACCATGCCAAACCACCGCATAATTCAATGGGTGATATTGTCTAGTGTGGTAATAGGCTAGTAGAAAGTTAGGGGCAGCCAAACTAGGATGTAACATCAGTCAATAAGGTCACTAGCAATTGAAATGAGCCGTACATTTAGGTGCATACAACTTGGTTGGGTCCGCTCGGATTTTGTAACCAGTGATTGGAAACTGAGTGACGTGAATCAGAATTTTCCCCAATGAGGAGTGTGGATTCGCTCGTTATTTCCCCTTAGATCTGGGGTTTCTAAGTTATCTTGTGATTTTCTTTCGTTCCACAAACCCAAATTTCCCCCTAGAATCATATCTTCTACTCCTGGACTTCTATATTACTACTGGTACTGTCAATACTTCTACTTTTCTGTGATTTATTTCACTTCACTTTGCTAATTTGGTGTGGCAACTCGAACCGTTTCACATATATGCTAGGTTTCATGTTGCATATGACTGGTTGCTTGAAGTTTGCATGGTGGTAGTGTTACATCTTTGATCTGTTTACCCACTGATATACAGAAGGTAACTTGTCTCAATCTAGATTAAGGCGTTGATACGATAGGCCTAATGGTTCAACCTTGAGGCTAGAATCACGTGAGTTGGAAATGAGACCAACTGCCTTGGGTAGAGAGACGGAAACTGTTCTATCACCTGATTAATTGCCAAGTGAGAGAAGACGAGTCAGCTGGAACACTATTCATTTTCCTGATTCCGATTCACACTCGGGTTCAGGTACATGAATAATATATATGACTAACATGACCACAACGCACAAACAATTAGAAAATACAATTATGTTCAAAACTAGGCATAAAAGTAGAAAAATAGAGTACTAAAGGTTACGTTTAAGTTATAATAACTTTGGAACAAAAAAGGGTACGATAGTGAATCATACATCAAACGAAAGCCTTTAGTTTGTAAAATGAACTAGGGACAAAACTGAATGTTAGTATTTTACAAGCTTTGAAGTAAGTGAAATGACTTCCTCAAAAGTAGCTAACGTTGTTTGTCATGGCTTTTTTGTTTCCCATACCACAGCACAACGAAATAAAATCAACGAGTTAAATAGCAGGAGTCGAAATAATGCAGTGGGAAATATAGTGAGAAAGACTAAACATTTAAGTAGTTCGGAGAGATATTTGTAAGTAGGCTGATTAAAGGCTAGTAAAGGGTAAATAAATAGCACTCATTTTTTATCTGCAGTTGCAATAGAGCAGAGATTCGGATGCTTTTTTGTCAATGAATTGTCAAGCGTCAGTAAATAAACTGACTCAAGTACACTCCCCAATCTGAACCTTACAAAAAATATAAATCGACTTCGTTTCATTTTTGGTTGCGATTAACCAAGATCTTTAGCCGCTTATCTGTGTTATTTTAATTTCTCATTCTTTTGAGCTTTCATTTTTTCGAGACAAGAACAAGAAGTTATAGATATCACGAAAACAGTGACATGTCTCATTTGGTTTTATGCAAAGCTTTTCATTTTCTTAGTTTAATCGAATATAAGTTGTTACATTTATAAACTTGTCACCTAAATTCCAGACCTAGTTTACATAGGTTTCAAAACTTTTTTTATGACTCGTTAAACTTTTATTTTTTTTGTCTACTCAAAACTTCAGTGAAATTCGAATTCTTAAAGGTGATCGTTCAATGGCTTCAGAACTCAGCTCAGTCGGTCGAGATGGTAATCTCGTATTGTGGAACTTTCCAACACTATCTGAACAAATTGCAGATTTAAAGATAGTTTGATGTGTCTCGGTAATTCCCTTAGTTAGGAGATTTGTACGTTTATGTCAAACTCAGTTACAATTTATATTGTGATCACTGCGAATGACCGCATAATTACCGTCATCTTTCTTACTAATGATTTTCACAATTTGTGTGTAAACTAAGTATTTTATAATCATTTTACTTAATTATTCAGAAACAGTTTTTCTTTCTTTCAATTATGTGGGTATGTGTATTTGTGTCGATCTTTATGTAAATGTAAAGAACACACTAAAAGAGAGTGTATTTTAGGCCTCCGTATAACAGTATCCTATTGAGGGACGGGCTGAGAAAATCATAGTCTGTTGGCATTACTTTTTCTCTCATGTTGCTTTCATTCATTTTCCAAAAATCAGTACTTTTAATATGTACGGAATGGTGAATGTTAGTTTGAGATCTTTGATTTATCTTACTCACTTGATGATATATATATATATATATATATATATATATATATATATATATATATATATATATATATATATATATATATAAATGATCGAACCTTACGAAGTTCAACGGGTTGATTTGAAGTTACTCCGTTTAGTGACACCGTTGGGAACTTTGTATGTCATTGAGAGTAGTGTGTTACTTCTGTAGTTTGCACAATTACTAAGAACCTGATCGGAACTTACAAAATTGAAATTGTTGGTCTGGAAGATGTATCCTATGTCGTTCGGAACTTGTTGCTCGGACCCACTCCGAACTCTCTAAGCTTGTTAGGTGCTTAGGGAAAACATATATTAAGCTTTTATAGCGCTGTTCATTCATTTTCCCAGAACCTAATACCATGTGATGATGTCTTCATAATCTGTTCCTGTCTCTCTGTTCGTACATCTCACATGCACCTTGTAAATATTTTATTGACGCAGATGTGGTCAGTCTCGTTTCTTGTAGTGTGTTCTTGTGATTCCTGTGTAGCTTTGTGTATGGGATTGTCGGGAGAAATACTGTGGTCTATAGTCACCATGTTGTTGATAGCACATAGATTCTCCAGTCGCACTCCATTCTCGTTACCCTCTCGTGGTCTATGTCGTCACATAATGCGTTAGTATCCGGTACTGTCTGTCCCGAATTCGATGTCGATGTCTCACATCAGGATGATCAACATTTTTCTTGAAGATTTGTTCAGGGTGAGTTGGAGTACTTCGTAAAACTGGTGTTTAAGATGTTCTCTGTGGTGACTGGTAAGTTCGTTGCAGAGGATAGCGTCGATCGTAGTGCTTGGTTTCTTTGTCTTGAGTGATGCTTAAATGGTCCTGGAGCCTTGTGTTTGTCTTGTGTTACATAAGCGCTTATCCTGGTTCTTTAGATAACGTGAGTGCGACTCCTTGTATGTATTGAATATTTCTGTTTCTGAACGAAATACAATGAGTGGTCTCTCGAAGTTATTGTTTTTGTTGAGATAGTGTTTAGTGTGTTTTACTTATTGCAAACACATTCAGGTTGCGTCTGCTTATTTCCTCTGTTACTCGAATGGTTGTCCCAATCCCTACCAGTTCTCGATATTCCATGTGCGTGTATTAATTGTCGGTTTTGGTTTTGCCGGAGGAGATATGGTGCTGGTGATTCCCGAAGAATTTTGGCTTTCGTCATGAGTCGTGAATCACTGTTCTATAGGATAGTTCTTGAACTTCCATAATAGAGTGTAAGTGGGCTGATTAGTGTATTTTCGCCAGGTGGGGTTGTTGAGGTTGCACACAGCCTTTCTCCTTTTCCTATGTGTGGGATGGTCAGCAATTAAAGGATGGTTTAGGCGTAGTCAAATGTCATTTCGATCTCTGCGATGATTTTAAGTTTAGTTTTTGAAAGTAACGTCTTCTATATACTCCGATCCTAACTTCTACTATTTATTCAAATATTGGCTAATATCTGTATGAATCAATTGCCATGATTTGTTTATTTATAATATTGAAGTAACTATCAAGTCGACCGATTTGTGAATGAATATACACAAGTATTTATTCCATTAGTTTTTAATACCATACATCATAAGTTAACATTCGTATCACTGACATCAAGTTTTATCAAGATGACCCATTTAATTTTTTACAATAAATATAGCCTGGCCTTGTTTATTGTTAAATAACTGGTGTGTGTTTATATAGAACTCATTTTAATAATGTCATTCACATTTGAAGTGCATAGGTTGTTAGCTGTTTTTCGCATAGTATAGCGAAACGGTTTATAGTTGTTAGTTCTTACTGATAGGGTATGAACTGTTTGCACAAAAGACTAGGAGATCTTAGTACTAAATCGAAGCTGTCCATTCGGTATTTATGAAGTTAGTAATGGCCCTATCAAAGTAGATGAAATATGCTTGAATCTGTCACATTATTGTATTCTGAAGATAACAAGAAACTGTATCCTAATATTTTTAGAATAAAGTATTTCAGTGGAAGTGTCTGAAAGACTGTCATCTGGTAATATCTGTCAATTGTACCGTTGATTTCTCCTGTTACTCTTTTTATTGATCTACTTGGTTATATCGCTGAGCAATAAATGTTTTGTATATAATTCCATATGTGCTTCTTTTATAGTTTCTTTTTTTAATAACTGCTACTTTCGTGAATTTACCTCAAATTCGGGTATTATTTCTAGGTGCGATCAATATATATATTAATAATTTTGGGTGCATAACTATTTTCACGATGTCCTCGTTGAGACAAATAAGGTTGTTTGAATATTAAGCTTTTAAAACGTTTTATAATATGTACATGAACAAGAAACATCAACGATTAGCCAGCGAGTTAAATTAAACTTAAAATAATCTACCCACCCAAATATGTCAGCCTACAACGCTTTGAGAAGTTGAAATAGCTGTAACTTATCTTGGTCAAAGACCTCTAGTAGCAAACGCACTGACAATGTTTATTTTGTAGTGTATTGGCTTTGAGATAATTCCTTAGCTTTGTATATCAATCACCCTGATAACCGTTAAATGGTAAATTCTAACAGTGTATGGATTCAGAAGGCAACACGAAGTGCCTACCGCAGTTTATCATTGGATAGCAGAAATCACAATTCTGCAAGCGAATTTGAGCAGAAAGGCTAGTGCAATCGATTTCAGAGTCGACATAATAGTAGTAATAATATAATGAAGTAGACATATATTCTAATAACACTGTCTGTTAAATAAGTTAATTGGAATACTTGGTAAAATTAACCATAAATAAACCTAATTTTAAGATAGATGCTATAATCTAGTAATAGCCTGCTAAATGAGAAGTTGCTTTGATTTTTGTGCCGTTTATTTTGACGGATATTGATTGGTGATAATCTCGGCTCATAAAGAATAACATAAATCTCGTGATGATACATAACCTGCCTTTTCATTTCTACAATAATTCGTCACAACTGTGGCTGAGAAAACGGGAACTCGAGATAAGCTAGGAGGTTTCGATACTGGTTGTCCAGCTCAATCCATTTAGTTCTAGCTTATCTCTCTGTCAGTGAATTTTAGAACATAGAAATACCTAGCAATATTGATGCAGAATTTAAATCACTATATTAAATTCAGCATAGAACTACCTAGGTGATATCTGTTTTGCACTCAACAATTTACCTACACCAACTTTGGAAAGAATGGGAATATAACAAATCAATTTAATAAGTTGTCGGATTTATGTACATTGGTATTTCCTGTATAATTAACGTGAAAATATTGTGGTATAAAAATGCTTATACAATACAAGGTCTTGTATAGATGAAAACAATACAACCGTTATATAGATTTTATGGCTTATTTTTGAACGAATAACAAATTTTTAACTCTCAAAGACAAAGAAACAGACAATATTTACCCTAACAACGTTCAATAAATTATTGATATTCTTATAGACTTCTCGTAAACTTATGTCTCTGACCAAGAACTTCAACTTTTTAAATCTACTCTTACAGTATATTAGCACACAAGTAACAGGTGAAAGTCTTCTAACAAAAAACTGAAATCAGCAACGATAACCTATTAATATCCCGTCAAGATAAACGTACAGGTTTAGTTCTGTCAGACCGCAAGATCTACGTAGACAAAATGATAAACTTATCAGTTGACACCAAGTTTGTCAAATAAATCAATGAGACGAACAAGACCAAAATGATCGAAAAGTAACTGAGTGGAGTTATCAATGAGAATGAAAAAAGGTCGTGTAATGAAGATATTTATGAGTGCATAAAATCATCGGGATCAATAATAACACAACTATATGGTTTTCCTAAAATACACAAGCCTCACTGACCAATTCTTAAAATGTTCAGGTCCCCTTAACACTCAATGACAAGGCGGTTGACAGATCTCCTGGGACCGGTAAGATGTGTTTGTATGCATTCCCCACATGATACTTTTGAATGCATTAATTACATAAAAGAAGTGAATGTAAATGATGAACTTATCCTTTCCCTTGATATCAAATCACCATTCATTACTATACCACAGAGACTATCAGTTTCATTTGCAAATAAATAACAATCAGGCTAATATCGGAATACCGGAAGCGTATTTAAAGGAACTACTATTACAATACACTTGTAATGTGCGATTTATATTCAGCGACGTAATTCATAGGCAAAAGTATGGCATAGCAGTTGGGTCCCATATTGGTCCATTACAAGCGGATTAGTTCATAGACAGTCGAGAAAAAAATCAGCCTAAAACAACCTACGCACAAACAAAAGATACCTGGATGGTATTTTTATCATTTGTGACGATAAATATTATTATTTCAGTCATCTAAAGATATTTAATAACTGCCACTCAGCAATAAATTTCATATTTGAATACGAAAGCAAAGTATTTACTTTCTTGATATCGAAATGACAAGGAAACACGATGGATCTGTAAGACGATTCATCTTCAGGAAACCCTCATGAAATGGTCAGCTATCAAGTTTTTACAACTGGGTCCCCAATGGATAAAATCGAAATTTAATCATATCTCCTGCTCTGCGAATACGAAGAATTTGTAATCCCAAGGTCATGGATAACGAACTGAAATACATATCGAAAGAGGGTATCCATCGATATTTGTTGACAAGAATATAAAATTCAAACCACCTAAGGGACAAATAACCTCTGTAGAATGAAAACTTTATATGAACATCTATTTTGAAAGTGATGTATTTACAGACGTCCTGAATAAGAGAATTTCCGACCCTCGAACGTTATTCGCAGCAAATTTGAGACTAGCGTTCTCCACGCGATCAATGTTCACCAATAATCTTAAGCAGAAATTATCTTATTTGATCAACTCTATGTGCTTTTATCAATTTACCTCTTCATGTGAGGCCAGGTATACAGGTCGTTCGATGAGCATTTTGTCTAAAAGAATTCAAGAAAACTATCCGGCTTGGTTGAAAAGAGATAGAAATGCCTCAATAAGAAGTTCGATAATCGAACACCTTGTGAACACAGATCACTCAATCAAAACCTATTCTGCGTTCAAAGTCTTCTACGAGGTAATTAGAAGGCTAGCAACGGCAGTTGTAATCCATCTTCTTAGCATTTCAGAAGCACTGGCTATCCATCTGGAAAATCCAGAATTATTTGCCCAAACGAAACTGGCACAACATCTTCATCTATCATGATCTTAATCTCTCACAAATTTTCTTTATTAATAATTTTCGTCTTTCAAAGCCATCTGCTTCCCTCTATCTTTTTTATAAACCTTCTTTTTCTATGACCCTCCCAATTACAGTTCATCTCAATTTTTATGCCTCTGTTTATTCTACCTGTTGCCATGTTTAACAATTTTATTATCCATATTCTTGTAATAAGTATCATTTTGAAAAATAAGTATATATTTACGATTGTACAGCTTTGAAAATAAATTCTTTGAAAAGGCAACGCTTCTCTGAACCGGAGTTTCATATTATGCAAGGGTAGGTAAATAAAACGTTTTTTTTAGCAAACAGTGTTTGATCACTATCAAAGTATCTAGCTTAAAGATGTGATAAGTCAAACGATGGTAAACGGTGTTTTTCACTTTTTAGTTATAGCCCGAATCGCTTCCCAGTAAATTTAAATAACGTTCGGTTAAATCCAGTTCCTCACATTAACACTTATCAAATTTCAAACTCATACTTTTGACTTGAAAATGAAATGCAATTTATTTTTAGGCAGAATGATAACAGAGTTTTCAAATTTATGTCTGAATTCGACCCTAAGAAAGTACAATGCTTTGGTATATCCGATTCTCTACACTAGAATGTTCTGATATCCTAGCCAATTGCACTTGGAGAATCTATATTATACTTTTCTTCCCTTATAAGACGTATCACTTAGTTTCTAAAAGAGACAAAATTTCTGTTACGTCCATAACCTTTCTAACCAATAATATACAAGAGAACTCGTCTCGAAATAGGTTAATAGCTTAACACGATAGGCTAACTGGTTTAACCTTGAGGATGGAAATGCGTTAGTCCGAATTGAGACTGACAGCCTTGAGCAGAGAGACGAAGAATTCTATCACATGATTAGCTGACAGGCGAAAGAGGATAAATCAACTGGAACAATACTTGGTTTATTCTTATGCCCAATTAATATTAGCGTAAATAGATCCATGAATAAATATGTGAATAACACAACCACAACGCATAAAGAATTACTTACTTGCATATTTAGGCCTGTTACACCTCGAGAAGCAGAGGCTACCTACAAGGATTCACCAACCAGCTCTGTCCTCTGATCACCTTTCCAGTTGATTCCAGGTATTATTCATTCTTTTCATGTCTGCTTCCGATCACCAGTGCAATTTGTTATTTGGTCTTCCTCTTTTCCGTTTCCATCAAGGATTCCAAGTAAGCGCTTGACTCGTGATGCAGTTTGGTGATTTTCTCAATGCATTTCCTATCCACATCCAACGTCTTTTCCTAACTTCCTTTCCAGTTGTAAAGTGTTGTGTTCTCTCCCACAGTAGGTTGTTGCTGATGATATCCGGTCAACAAACATTGTGTACACAATTGTTTAGAAGTACTTGTACGTTTTTGATGATGGTTGTGTTAGTTCTCCAAGTTTCAGCTCCGTACAGCAGAACTGTCTTGATGTTCGTATTGAAGATTCTGACTTTGATATCGGTTGGCAGTTGTTCTGAGTTCACTAAACCATTCAATTGTAGGAATATTTTACCTGCTTCACCAATCTATGCCTTTACATCTGCGTCAGATCCTCCTCGTTTATCGGTGATGTTGTCCAGATACGTAAAAATTTCCACCTGTTCCAGAACTTCGTGATTGTACTTTTCCCGTTTTGAATATTGAGGTCTACTGATGTAGGGGCTGCAGCTATATTGGCTGTCTTTAACTGCATTTGTTACTGTGTATGGGTCAGAAGAGATAAGTCATGTGCAAAGTCTAAATCATCTAGTTGTATCCAAGCTGTCGATTGTGTCAAATGCTTCCCCTGAGATGTGGAGGTCTTCATGATTCGGTCAACCACCAAAAGAAAAAAGGTGAAGGTAAGCAGCCTTGTCTGACAATGGTCTTCACTTGAAGTGCATCTGTGAGCTGATCACCATGCACAACTATTCAATGCAGTCGGTCGTATGAATTCCATGTGATGATGATATTCTGGAGTACACCATAGTGTCGAATAAAGTTCCATACTTTTTCCTATATACGCTGTCAAACGTTCCTCATAGTTAGGGATGTTGGTGCATAATGAAGAGCTCAGACTAATTGATTGTTCAACAATGCTCCACAGTGTTGCGTTTTGGTCGATACACGACTAATCCTTATGGAATCTAGCCTACTGGTCTCGAAATCGGATGTCTTTGAATCTCTCATCCGGTTCAACAACACTGTTGAAAACCTCTCATTATATTGATAGTATTGTGATTCCTTTGTTGTCCTCACATTTGCTCAGATCTCTTATCTGTGGTATCTTGATGAGATATACTTCTTTCTAGTCCGTCAGCAATCCTTCGTAGACAATGATGATTAAACACAGAGGGTCGTCTAACATCCTCAACTCGTACGGGTCAGGTTTCACATACATAGAGTAAAACTGCTTTCACTGACGCGTTGTAGGTTTCACCTTTTGCAGCCAGACTAACATCACAAAGGCGCCTAAGATGGCCCAGATTAGCATAAGTCGTTCTACCTTTCAGTCACACCACCACCAGCACTTACACAGCTACGCGCTTGCATGAATTTTTCAACTACTTCTAACTGGTAACTACCAAGAGTAAGTTCAGGAACAGGCTTCTGTTAGTCTTGTAAAATGACTTCGCATTTAGAAAGTAGAAAGTACACTCCATATCTGCGAACACTGATTGTCGACTGACTAAGTGGAAATTACATTGTTTGGGTAACATCACACAGTAAGACAATATCATCCTTATACTCAAGGTCGAGAGGTTTTTCTCCAGGTAACAGATCTACACCACCATTACCTACATCCACCAGAGCTGTTTCCAGAACGTCATAGACATCAAAGTCGGAGAGGAGTGGTGAGGTTGAGGAACCCTGCCTAACCCCACTGCTTGAATGGAACGACTCAAGGTCAAAAATTCCTCCAGGTAACACACTGCCATTGCTACTACGGTTCATCATAGCTGTTTCCAGAATGTTTTGGTGGCATAGTTGAAAAAGAATGGTGAGATTAGACAACCCTGTCTAACTCCACTGTTCGAATGGAATAATAGAGAGGGTTAGTTGCATGGCCTCATTCTTCCTGAGTTGTCTGTATACAGGGTTTCTTCATCAGGCGTGATTGGGTTGGTGTTCTCTGTGTTATATTTGAGGATCTTGCCTCTTCCCTTGTGCATGTCAAAACCTACTGATGCAGAGGCCGCTGCTACAGTGTTTGTCTTGACCAACCTTTGATGTGTATGGGATAGAAGAGCCAGGTCATCTGCGCGGTCCAAATCGTCTAGTTGCATCCAACCTATCTATGTTATTCCGTGCTTCCCGTCAGTGTGGAGGTCTTCATAATTCAGTCAACCACCAGAACAAAGAGAAAAGGGGAGAGTAGGCAGCCTTGTCTGGCTACGGTCCTCATTTGGAATGCGTCTGTCAGCTATCCTCCATGCACGATTTTGCACTGTAGTTCGTCATATGAATTCCTCCCAAATCTTACTGAGTGGATTGTGAAGCATGTTTGCAGTTACTTCTATATCTGACTTTAGTGCTTCGGCTGGTATATTGTCAGGTCCTGCTGCTTTCCAACTCTTGGTTTATTTGATAGTCATGCCGATTCCTCCCGTCGGTGGATTGACATTTATAGGAATGTATGTGTGTGCTGCTCCGATGTCCGGTGGATTTAATGGAGTAGGTCTATTCAAGAGTTCTTCGAAATATTCCACCTATCTGTTCCTCTGTCCTTGAATCTCGGTGATTGGCTTACCCCCTTTGTCCTTGACCGGTTTCTCTGGTCCACTATATTTCCCAAACAATTAGAAAAATTCTGTTTTGCATAAAATGGTCATTAGGGAATCAAAATGGAGTACAAAATAGTACGTTCTGATTACGATAGCTTTGGATTAGAAAACGGTATGATAGTGAATCATACATCAAGCGACAGCTTTCGATTTATGGAATTAGGGAAAAAACTGAATGTTAGTATTTAAAAAGCTTTGAATTAAGTGAAATAACGTCCACAAAAATAGGTTTCGTAGTTTTTCCTGGCTTGTTTGTTTATTTGTTAATATCAGCTTTTATTTCTAAAAGAGAAAATCTCGGTCTATATCTTTCATCGTCCATGTCAGCAGTTCACATGTTAAATTACTGTGTGGTCTTACTGACCACATGAATCAGATGTTATCAAATTCAGTAAAAGCTCAAGTATTAGGACAGTTGATGATTATCGTTTTGCTCTAAGTAATTATTTCGATATAACAGCCTCTAAATTTGCTATCAGGTGACTGGTTTACTAGATAGTTGAACTGAAAAAATTAATTATCTTTTGTCAAACAAACCAATGTCCAACCGTATTAAAAGTTTGGTTCATAGAATCCGATAAACACTAAGGACTAGATTAGTATGATACTGGTTATTCATTTGAACACAAATATTGGTACAAGGAGGCACCAAATATACATGCGCCACATAATTCATTCAAGTTGTGTGAGGGCTTTGATACTGCTCCGGCATTCAAACCGAAGCAGGTGGTTTTCTTAAGGAGGTACTCCCTCAGCGCTTGATCTGAAGGTCTAATCCACAAGGCAGTGGGGCAGTTCCCATGGTAGCCAGTAGCCGACAATAGGTTCATATGCCAATTGTTATCTTAAGATCCTGGAGCCCATGTGTACCATCGGTTTCGAATACGGGTTTTCTAACTCCCTTAGATGGATTCTCCATATCTACCAACCCGTTTAAAGCGCCAATGATTCGCTTTTCATCCTCTCAATTTCGTGAACAACACCCGTGGTGCGAGAAGGCAGTGAGTAGGACTTCCCTGGCAATGGCTTTATATGCGTGGTCATGTGAGTGTATTTGGAGAGAGGGAGAGCTGACTCTCCCCACCCTCGGCTGTACCAGGGCATTTGAGGGTTACTACGTAATGATTAATGAACGTAAATTTCTCGGTCATACTGTAGGTTAGTCGCTACTTGGATAGCTCAGTGACAAACTCTGGTTGTGATACTAGGCAACGATGGTTCGGGTCATTTAAAGATAACAAGTTCGCTAAAGACTGTAGATGCGTCTTATTGACAAATGCTGACCAGCTCAAAACACTTTCAGAGCATCCCATTGACTACCTTTTGCCATCCGACATAAAACCTATCTAACTGATTACCCGAAGACCAGTAATTGAAGTGTGAACTGTGAATAGGTCGATTAGTTAGTCGAATAATTTTATAGAATCATTTAGCGATAAGCACTTTATTAATTACAATGAGTAGTCACATTTCAGCTTGTATATACAGGAGAAAAAACAATATTTATTCAAAAAAATCAAAGAGTCTCTGATAACCCAAATTTTAAGAAAATTTTATGTTTTTACATGTGTTGTTTTCTTGAAGCTAGATGGTTTTATAGTGAAACATTGATTGCTCTTCTAAACATCATCAACAATAATTTTAGCCTGAAAGATTTAACTGTTCATTAAGTTGTCATGTTACATTGTGTTGAAGATATTTTATATCAGTCTATTATTATTAATAATAATGGTTTTATTCAATATTATACACTTAATACAATAGAGAATACTCAGAACAAGGTATTTCAACAAGTTTCTTTACCAAAAGAAAAACACAACTGCCTACCTATATACTTAAATTAAATCAATAAACTACCTGGGATTAAATGAAATGCGTTTTAAATAAAATTGGAACATGTACAACTTTTAATTAGAAATATGTCTAATCATATTTCGGTAACTTTGACTAACTTAGTAGCATATTATATATTGAAAGGATTCGTACTTACTAATGGCTGGTGGCAATTACAATTTATTTTGTATGTCACTAAGTTTGTGACGAAAATCATTGGGTAATATATATATATATATATATATATATATATATATATATATATATATATATATATATATATAAACATGTATAATGATAAATTTTGATTTTGAATCATGAGTAATTGATAGCATGCAACCTCTTTGACCTATTTATTTGACCTATCATTCAGCTTCAATCAATTTAACCATTTTACATAGGTCAGCAGAACTTTTAACCGAATAAATTATAATATTTTTGATATGTCTAGTAGAGCTGTTGAATAATTCATACTGACTTAAAGTATTTAGGTTGAGTAATACATAGACCAAGCTATCAGTTTTCAGCGAAAGAGTTTGAAAATGACGCAGAATTAATGGGTTTTACAAAGGCTTTAAAACACCTTTTTGTTATTTTTAGGTTTTTGATTGAGATCATGAATCGACTGATGTTAGATCATCACTGAAAACCTCGAAGCACTGGAGGGCCGTCTCGTCCTAGTATGAGACTCCTCAGCAGTGTGCGTCCACGTTTCCATGCGCGGGATCTGAACCCAGGACTTCCGGTCTCGCGCGTGAACACTTAACTTCTAGACCTCTAATATTTCCTAAATATTTGTTATACGTGCAGAGTTGAAATTATGAATTATTATCTGACAACAGTTTTCCAGTTTGTGATCGCAAGTGAGAAAAGTAACTTAAGACTTGAAATTAGCAGCAGAAATCTCAACCGTAGAATTTATTAAACAGTAGCCTAAGTGCGTAACACCAGGTGTATAGTGCATCCGAGGTTGATATAATTTAAAATGCTTCAATTAGTGAATCAGTAACTTTAGCTAAAGATAGTATCGAGTAGTTTAGTTGGCCTATCTATTTTTGGTCTAAAAACTAGCACTTTTACACATGAAATATATCAGTATTTAAATCAAGAAAGGTGATACTGGGGAAGTGACAGAATGATACGCGTTAGAAGACAATACATGTGCAATGAATATCGGCTATTTTAAATGGATATGAAGTCCCTTTTTAACTGTTAACTTTATTCGCAACAGCACTAGTGAATCAATTTCTTTATCTAACTATATTAGCAAAGCGACATAAAATGTTTGCTTCACCAATCTATGCCTTTACATCTTCGTCAGATCCTCCTCGTTTATCGGTGATGTTGTCCAGATACGTAAAACTTTCCACCTGTTCCAGAACTTCGTGATTGTACTTTTCCCGTTTTGAATATTGAGGTCTACTGATGTAGGGGTTGCTGCTATATTGGCTGTCTTTACCTGCATTTATTGCTGTGTATGACTGATTGTATCATACAAATTAACCTTTAATGATCACTTTACTTACTTAGTGTATATTTGTTAAAAATAAAACCGAACAAACCATTACATTAGCAGTGATAAATTTATTCAGTATTTTATTTATTTATTTATTTGAACACATAAATATTGGTACAAGAGAGCGCCAATATATATGCGCCACACAAAACAATGGGAATTCGAAGAGAAGTAGAAAGAGAAAAAAAACAACTAAGGAACGCAAAAGAAAAAGAGAGTAATGACGAAGAGGTACAATCAGAAGAAATCTTTCAGGTAAGGGAGACACAACCACTTTTTATGAAGAAAGTAAAAGAAGGTTACAGCAGGATCGCCACTGGCTTCTATTCTGAGCCATATCTGATAACGTCTCTAGCCACTGTGTAGCACCATCTCTCGGACCCCAGCCAGGGAGTCGTGAAGGACCAACACAAGCCAGTCCTTTGCAGCTTTCTTTCATGCCACGACACCATGTCATGCACTGACCACCTCTCCGCTTCTTCCAACCAGTCCCAGAGTCGGCAAATAATGCACGACGTGGAATTCTCTGGGACGACATTCGGAGAACATGTCCAAGCCACCGAAGTCGGTGTTTCAAGATGGTGACACCAATTGAGTTATCATCTCTGTGCCCGAACACACGATGCCGAACCTCTGCATTACTGACATGGTGTTGCCACTGAATGTCAGCAATCCTTCGGAGACAGCGATGATCGAACACAGAGAGTCGTCTAACGTCCTCAACTCGGAGAGGCCAGGTTTCACAAGCATAGAGCAAAACTGCTCTCACCGACGCGTTGTAGATCCGACCTTTTACAGCCAGACTAACATCACGAAGGCGCCAAAGGTGGCCCAGATTGGCATAAGCCGCTCTGGCTTTCACTATTCGTGCATTGATCTCATCACTCACACCCCCACCAGCACTTATGCAGCTACCCAGATACACGAACTTCTCAACTACGTCTATCTGCTCACCGTCCAGGGTGAGTACAGGATTAGAATCCTGCCAGTCTTGTAGAAGTACTTTGCACTTCGAAGGTGCAAAGCACATACCATACCTACGGACACTGATTGCCAACTGATTAAGTGCGGATTGCATGCCTTGGGCATTATCGCACAGTAAGACAATATCGTCCGCATACTCAAGGTCGAGAAGTCTTTCTCCAGGCAACAGATCCACACCACCATTACTTACATTCATCAGAGCTGTTTCCAGAATGTCATCGATGGCAAAGTTGAAGAGGAATGGTGAGATTGGGCAACCCTGCCTAACCCCACTGCTCGAATGGAACAATGGAGAGAGGTGGTTGTATGCCCTCACTCTGCCTGAGGTGTTTTTATACAGGGCTTTTAGGATGTTAATAAACTTCTCAGGCACACCCTTCTTCAATAGACAATCCCAGAGAACAGTCCTATCCAACGAATCGAAGGCAGCCCTGATGTCAAGAAACACTACGATTGTTGGCCTTTGAAAAGTATGGCGGTGTTCTAACATTTGGCGGAGGGTGAAGATATGATCAATACATCCTCGACCAGAACGAAACCCAGCCTGCTCCTCGCGAGTCAATCTTTCTCGGGTTTTGAACAACCTACGAAGAATGACGGAAGCCAATAGCTTGGACGCAATCGGAAGTAAACTTATCCCCCGATAGTTGTTACAAGAACGACGTGAACCCTTTTTAAAGATAGGGACAACTATCGACTCATTCCATGACGTTGGTACACTCTCTAGTTCCCAAACCTTTGTAAACAACGTCGTCAATTCCTTAGTCAAAAAGTCACCACCATCTTTAAAAAGAGCCGGAGGTAAGTCATCTGGGCCAGGTGATTTGTAACGCTTCAAGAGTTGGAGTTCCTTGCGGACTTCCTCCTCATTTGGTGGATCAGTCGTCACCGGCCATGGAGGGCAGGACAGTCTGACCGATGTTGCCGGAGCAGCAGGCCAGTTGAACTGCCCTTCGAAAAATTCTGCCCATCGTCCAAGACGTCGATGGATGTTAGTGATTGGCATCCCATCATCCTCGCAGATTGTTTCACTCACACCAGACTTCTTGCTGCCAGTGGCTCGGATGAGTTGGAAGAGCTTCCGGTAGTTACCAGATGCAGCTGCTGCTTCCAGCTCATTAGCACGCATCGACCACCAGGCTTCTCGGTCCTTACGCAAGCTTTGCCCAATTTCCTTACGTAACATCCTTCGTTTATGGTCAAACTCACGGTCACCCGGAGTAGACCGACGGGCTTCAATGAGTTGTAAGGAACCAGAAGAAACCCAGTGCTTAAAAGCGGGACGTTTCGCAAACCCACAACTGACTGTTCCCGCCATTTTCATGGCGTCATGCAATTGCAACCAATGCTCATCTATACTTTTCGGTGGAGTGGTAGCTAGCCTAGAGGCTAGCTCGGTTCGATACTTACTTGCAACAGAAGTTGCAACCAGCTTGCTAACATCAATCCGTTGATGGCGTTCACTTCGTTGTCCACTGAAAAGTAAGGCAAGATTGGCGCAGACCAAGGCATGGTCAGAGTCCAGATAGGTACTCCAAAAGGAGCGGCAGTCTTGTACACAACCACGCCAGCGGTAGCTGATCGCGATGTGATCAATCTGAGTCCAGGCTTGAGATGCAGAGGGAGGACGCCAGGTGGCACATCGGCGATGACTGTGCCGAAAGTTAGTGCTAGCCAGAAACAGGTTGTGGTCTGTGCAAAGTTGCAGTAGACGGTCCCCGTTATCTGACCTGCGACCAACGAGTCCCCATCGGCCACCTAAACGACTCTCTTCTGTGCCTAGACGCCCGACCTGAGCATTCAAGTCTCCGGCTAGTACTACAATATCTGTCGAACGCACTTTCTGGAGAAGAACTGATAACTGGTGGTAAAACTCATCCTTGATTGCATCCGGGCTGCAATCTGTCGGGGCATAGGCGGAGATGACGAAAAGACATCGTTTCTCACGCCGATTTCTTCTCACTTTGATGGAACTTTCTAATCTAACAGCACATAACCGACTGTTAATGGGGATCCAATCGACTAGTGCTGCCTCAGCTCTAGCGCTTAGTGCGACACCAACGCCAGCAAGACCAGACGAAGATGCCACAGGGTCCCCGGATAAGCGCACGTAAAACAAGCTTTTCGAAGCGACAGATGGAGATCGAATTTGTAGTACTTCGCCAGAGTCTTGAATACGGGTCTCGGATAGACAACACACGTCGATATTAAGACTTTCCAAAGACATAGCCAGCCCTATCTGTTGTCCGACCTGCATAAATGTGCGAACGTTGAAGGCAGCCAGTTTGAATGGTGCACGTGGTTTCAGAAAATCTGCTTCAGTCCTCGTATTCGGTGGTAACATACAATTTTCAACCGGACAGTGACTCGAGAACGTTTAGATACAGTCGGAATTCCACCAAAGACGAGCCGCTGTATAAGTATAAAAGAGGGTGAATAATGTGGAAAATAATAATAATAATGATAATAATAACAATAATGACAATAATAGTAGTAATAATAATATTAGTATTAATAATGACAATAATTGTAATGATAATAATCTGAATCAATTGTTTGTTTTTCAAAGCGACAAAAGTAATTTCCATAGACATAAAGAGTTCATCATTTGTGTGTGGGCTGTGATACTGCCCGGGTGCCCAAACCGAAGCAGGTGGTTATCTTAGGGGGCCACTCCCCGAGCCTTTGACCTAAAGGTCTAACCCACAAGGCAGTGGAGCATCGTAAGGAGATGCAGTCCCATGGTAGCCGGTGACCAACGATTGGTTCATACGCCATTCGTTCCCGCAGGATACTGGAGCCCATGTGCACCATTGATTTGGAATCCGGTTAAAGCGCCGGACATTCGCTTTTCGTCCTCTCATTTTCGTAAACAACACCCCCGCCACGAGAAGGCAATGAGTAGGACTTCCCTGGCAGAGGCTGTATACGCGTGGCCGTGTGAGAGTATTTCGAGAGGGAGAGCGGACTCTCCCCACTCTCGGCCGTACCAGGGCATTCAGGGGGCAATTTATTCAGTGAATACTCTTTAGCTGTATCTTATTTTAACTTTTAATGCTTAATGCTAATGACAGCCGTATTTCACAGAAATCCTACGCACAAATAAAAATATTCATCTTTAATATGTACATATTTTTCTTATTTAATAACGAAATCATAGTTATTAAATTTTTGTTTGAAATCAAGATTAAATTGGTGTCAGTCTAGTTACTATAGTAGAATAAATCCATATAATGCTTTGGTGGATACACTCTTTCAACCTGGAAGCCTGAAAGGATAAATTACCTAGTTTTCGGTTTTGGTAAGAAAGTTAAGATTCAAAGTCAATCTTAGTGGGTGTTGGTTTGTAGCTTTTAGTATGTTTGATGTTGAGGATACAGTACAAATTGTAAGACTAGCATAACTTCTATATCCAATACCAATAGTTAATAACTTTACAGCCGATCATTCTAAATTTAGAGTTCTATTAAGTTGTAATATCTAATTAAGTAATCAGTCAAGATTATGGTACTTAGTTATTGCATAAACCTGATAAGATTACGGCTGTAAAAATATAACTTAAAAGTTTTCCATAATTTTCGTAAATTCGTTTTGGAGCAGAATTTATATAGGATTTGTGCTGTTTATGCATTATCAGCAGTATATTCTACGTTGTTTTCTGGTCGATAAGCATCATTGGTTATGCACTTCTTTACGTAATTTAAGGATTATCGGATAATATTTTATGAATGAGAAGAATGGGTTTTGTGAGGTTTTACCACATTCATGATTCAATTAGATATTTCAGCCACCAGTCACTGAATAGAACAAGTGGTAGACGTAAAATGTGGAAACGAGTCAATCAGAATATAAAAAGTGCTTACTTACTGACGCCTGTTGCTCCTCGCGGAGGATGATTGGCCGACCACCAGGATTCTCCTCCAACGTCTGTCCTATGCAACCATTTCCAGTTGCTATTCATTCTTTTCATGACTGCTTCCAATTCCAGTCGCAATGTGTTCCTTAGTAATATAAAAAAGTACTTTCCCGATTTTGTACTAAACTCGAAAGTGAATGGCTTTTATATTATATCGCTCAACACACATGTAATAAAAGCACTGCTATATGGTCTTTGGAATGTCTGAAACGATAATGTAAAATGACTTTTGACATAGAATAAAAAAGGTGTTAGACTTATCAGATGCTCAATACTTTACATGTAGATTGTATAAAACGCTCAAATGTGTTTAAATCATAATCCTAAACTTTTAATCCTAACCTATACTCTAATGTTTAACCCGTAACCCTAATTATAAGCAATATTTGAACTCATCCAAATTTGTTTGGGTCCTTATGAATTTAGAGAAGACTTAACATCTAAACTCATATGGACTAGTTTATTTGTAAAACACTGATTTGTGAACAAAAATATTCTATTCAGTGCCTTATCTTCACGTCATACAGTTTTATATTCAAATTAATAATCTGAAAACTGGTAGGTTTAAGACAAAATATGTTTTATAAAATTATAGACTGTTTAGTGCAAACTAGTAATAGTGCTAGCATAAATCGGTGATTTTCAATAATGTGTCGGTTCAGCAATTTCTTAGTCAAGTATTGTTGTCTTGAGAGTGGGGTTTTGTGGAGATTATAGTATATTCATAGTTGAAATCACGAACTGATCTTAGCTGGGCCACCAAAGGTAAAAAATAAAGTATTAATTATGATCATGGACTTATTAATGCTAGATCACCATTGAAAACGCGTAAGCACTGGACGGCCTTTACTTTCTAGTATGGGGCTCCTCTGGAGTGGACATCCACGATCCCGGACGCAGAAATCGAACGCAAGATCTTCAGTCTCGTGAGCGAATGTTTAACTTCTAGACCAAAGGTCTCGGGTTCGATTTCGCATCCGGAATTGTGGATACTTACTATTATTGTCTTAGTTATTTTTAATCAAATATCTTTGCATTATTATTACTGGTTCAGTATTACTATTAATCTTCCGAACATATGAGTAGTTTAATTAGCACTCAACCCGCTTTATTATTTCATACTGAATTCATATAACTTTATACACGATATAATCTTCGACTGAACATTTGATTTGATTTGTGATTGCATTACTATTTCTTTTAATTTATATTACCTATATCTATACAGGTAATTAATTCCATAATTTCATTCAACGTATGGGCTTGTTCAAGTTAACACTGCATATTTTAGTCATTTCAACATTATTAATGTTATTTTATTTCAAGAACAATCTTAAATTTACTTGTTATAATTTTAAACAATGTATTATCCTTAAACATGGCCACTTTTGGAATTATTAATTTGAATATACAACTGTAGAACCTGAAGAGATGTTATTGAAAAGAATATTCTTCGTTCATATGTCAGCATTTTAATGTGATGCGGAGTCTTTAGTCGGACTATATATTTTCTTATTTTTTCAATTTACAAACAAAACAATATATAGAAGACATTGATATATTCATCATTCTTGTAAAATCATTTTATCCTTTTTTATAGTATTGTTCATTTCTCACGAACTATTTATTTATAAAAGCTGTTTTCTGATTGGTTGACAGATGGCTAAAATTCGTCGTGATTGTTTTAAGCTGAATGCTTTTAACATGAAATGTTTAATATGTGATCAAAAAACCTTGATAAATATTGTCCAAGGAATTTATAGGTAATTATTCCTTTTATCAAAAGTTAGTTGCTAGATGTATGTAAATAGCACGAACAGAACAGATGCGATTTGAATAGATTAGAGGATGCATACCAAGGTTAATTTACTGACCATCTAGACAGCCAAGGAGAAGTAGTCAGATGTCTCGTCCTCGTATATGACTCTTCAGGAGTTTGTACCAGTGACCTCACACAGGATCGAAGCTGAGACTTTCAGATCTGGCGGCCAGGAGGATAAAATTTGGTTACCATTTTGAAATCTAGTGGTTCAGATTTTCGAACACAGTTGATTTATTTTACAGCTCAGTGTTCCATAGGTCACAGCTGCGTGAAGAAAATTCGAGAAACCTACTGTAAAGCTAATATATAATAATTAACTATAACTTCCTAATTTCCAGTCGTCATCCAGGTAATGTTGTTTCATTATGAAACTAATGTTGAAAATATACGAAATCTGAACAAAATATATATTCAACACTGCAAGTAATCTTTGATTCTTTATTTGTTCACTTTGTAATACGTTTTTGCCACCTTCACTCTAGTTTTATTTTCATGTACACTCATTGCCTAGCTGGATAGCTAACAAGCGTCTATACATTCATCTATTATTTTTACTATCATCTTTGTATCTCCCAAATGAAAAAATGTCCAGGTGTTGGTCTGTTTTATTGGTTACATTTTCTGCTACACCAGTCACCTTTATTATTTCTAACATTGGAGATCATTTATCTATTCATCCAATATACTAGTTTATTCCAGATGTTTCATGATTAGTCTCAATCTCATATTTAGTAAACGTGATCATCTAGAACCGTATCATATTTCCTTCCTATTTAAGTAATTCTTATCACCACAAGCTGAGTAGGATAATATTCAGTTAGAATGGTTTTCGAACTAAGTATTCGCCATTTACATCCTAATAAAGTGTTGAATCTGTAAACGTTTTCTGAAAAATAGTATACCTATGCTAGTAGAATATTTGTCCACTTATTTGTGTTAATTATTCTCTTGCTACAGATTTATAAATGAAACTGTTGATGGATAGTAATCAGCTAAGAAAAGTTCAACCATAGCTTAACTATCTTTTCTTGATATTGATAAGTATGTGGTTTCTGTCATTGATTGGTCATCAGTTGTGGCATTAACGAGAGCTATGACCACTTGAATATTGTTTTGTCCCGGTTTCAGGCTCTTCAATGGTAACCACATGCAATCTGTTAGAGTCTGAACGGAAGATGTTTAGTTCTCGGGGCAGGTACTTAACATAGAGAAGACTGATCTGGAATAGAATAGCTAAAAATATCCAATTTCAATTGAGTGGGGATATATTGTTGTGGTCAACTAACTGTCATGTACTTACTAATGACTTTACTTGGCATCCAGCGATTACAGGAACAAATAATCATTATGAACTTGTCGAAGTCACAGATATGGATCGGTGGATTTAAACTCAGTGTTCTTAAGGTTAAACACTTGTCGCCGGACCTGACAGTTCTACATTTAATCATTGAGGGTGTTGTGGATGAATTTTCCTTAGGAATCATAAACCAGAATAAAAAAAACGTCATATACTCTCTAAGTTGGAGGGACACTCCAACTGATATCAAACTATTATGTAGAAACAGACAAATTAAATGTATCTACATAAAATCTATCGACTATAATAGTAATAATATTTTTTAATGTAAACCACATTAAATAAAAAATTAAGTGAATTTTATACGTCATCAGTTAGATGAATAATATGACCAATCACGTTTTCCGATTTCATCACCATTCACATAATAATTACAGTAATCATAATAGTTATAAAGTGTATGTATAGATTTATATATATATACTAATGGACAGAGTAAAGTTCAACTGATGTATACAGTCATAGATATAAATTAAATAAACTATAGATTAACTGTATTATCTCTTTATTGTTTACATTTATAATATATTTTTCTCAAAAAAGCAAACAGTAATTATCAAAGAATAATTACAGAAAGGCACATTGATTTATGAAATCAATATAATCATTGAAAGGAATTTCAATATTGTTTACTATTGTGAAAAAGCAAAATTTTATTCTGATCGAAAAGGGATGCAAGAATCTTTAGTTGATGAGATGAATATTCGTCGACGTCATGATGAGAAAAATATGAAAACCACATCATCACAATCATCAAATAATTTAAATTTACAATTGAAAGAGTTTAAAATAACGGAACAAACTAATTCCAATAGTCCAGATAATGATAAGCATAAATTTGTACATGATGTTGTCTGGTGTGATTTAGCTGAGCAATTTCGATTGAATTTAATCACACAGTTAGATGAACATCTAAAAGTATCATTGAATGATCTAGTAAGTACAGCAATTTCAAGAGATAGTTATCTACAAAATACACAAGCACTTAATGACTGGATGACTGATAAGTAAGTTACTTCTATTTAGTTACATCTATTTCTTATTATTCTTACATGTGTATATGTGTGTATTGTTTTTTATATGATTAAGTTAAAGATGATTTATTTTTCCAACTTATCATGTTGTCGAACGGTGTTTTCTCTTGTATTATTATTATTATTATTAATTAGCACTATGTTTATAAAATTTAGGCTCTCAATAAAATGAAAATTTCTGACTGTTGAATAATACCAAGTTAGAATGAAACAATTGACAAGTAGTTTAATGATTTCCATTTCTATTCTGTCTTAGTTATTTAAATGAGTTTAGATTCAATTCAACAAGTCTATAATGTTGATTAGTGATAGAGCAGTCGACGGATGTAAAGTGACCATTGAATCGTAGCATTTTATGAGCATCTGATTTTTACCTGTTGATACTGAGCAATAACAGCATAACCACTGATTAAAATAAATTTAAAATATCAAGACATTCAGTGTGGAAAAACGTCATTTTTTATCATGTATTGTTCAATTGTTATATTTTGATTAACATTTTCACATGAATAGACATATTCAGTAATATAGACTCTAAATTAAATCAACGAATAAATTTAATTTTAAAGATCGTTTTTAATTCCCAGGGAGAGCAAACAAATAGCTTTCATGACTATTAATTAGTATAAACTATTTAATACCAGGAAATATATATATTAAATATTGATTTGAATGAAATGATTCTTGTAAAGTCCTTAAAGCCAAGGAACTGCCTCAGTTAAAGTGAACAAACATACTCCAGATATTCATCTGCTTTGTTGTTTTATAAGATGTAAATTAAGTAAGTAAAGTTCACAAGTTGTGTTGAAATGGTAACTATTCCTTAAGATGACACAAAATTTTGATTACGTCACTTTGTTTTACGATAACAGACTCATTTTTACGTCATATCTTTGACTCTTTACCAAAGTTCCCATTTAGACTAATTTTAAAAAAGGATGGTTTGCCTAAAACATGGTGCATAATTAAGTTTATATTCCAATGATAGTGTGCACATCTTACCTTTACTACAAATATAATCAGCAGTGTTTTGATTTTATGTAACATTCCATTCGACTTGATTTAACGTTTTGTTGTTCCTTGTTTCTATTTTGTTACTGTTACACAAAATATCGGTTATCGATTATGTTAGTTTTGTCACTGTTATAAATTTTTTTCTTCAATTTCTATTTGTTGGTATTAAATTGAAAATAACTGAGTATAAAATATTATCACTGTACCGTTACCACGTTATTGTGTAATGACACCAGGGTGTTTTTTCGTCTAGATGAATCATTTAGGTAGACTTAGTCAAGCACATTTTTCATTAGAGACTGGTATCAACTGAAAAAGCTTTTTAAAATGAAGGACCACTGGTGATTCGTTTCGTCATTGGTCGAAATTATTCAGTGAAAACAACTATGTAGGAGGTGAAGCAATTATCACTGATAACAGTGGATGGTTGTCACAATAAGTGGAGAATAGATTGAGGTTAGCGCTGTAAACCATAGGATTTGGACTCATTAGTTTAAAGATATTTTGATTCTCATGCAATCTGAGTATATTGAGTTGTAATCCATGTGGAACTGTGAATATGTGTTCCAAACTTAAAAAAACACGTGTTATGTGGTCCTTACTTTTAAACGGTTATCCAGTCAATATATGATATGCTTTAGACGCACTATGCAAAAACAGAATAAATTTATATTAAAGAGGAAGAATGTATTTGTAAAATCTCAGCGAATGGATTTTGAAGTAAATCCAATGTTTCGCCTGGCAATCTGGTCCAAGCTTTTTCTTCCTCTTTAATGTCTCACATTAACTCGGCGCCGAAGTACTGTGAAACTATTAGAATAAATTTATCTTTAAAATTTAACTAGATAAGTTATTTTTCTTGCAGTCATAATATTTAGATAAGCTGACACTGATAATAGACTGATACTATAGAACGATCGTTTATACCCTTAGCAACTTTTTGCAATAAAAGTAAAAACAAATTTCATTTTAGTCAGCTTAGTAGATTTTATTATTAAGACATTGTGAATGTACTTCTACTAATAACATACTTAGTTTTAAATCATTGAATATCCCCAAAATATTACAGTTCCGTATAGACAGTAGAAAATATGAACTGGAGGAGAATCGTAGCATAAAGTATTATCACGTGGTATTCAGTATGATTGACTAACTTAGCCTCAAAATTAGATATAAGATATAACAAGATATTCATCTATGAGAAAACTTGCGGGAATGAAACTCTGACTATAGTTTTATTTAGTTTTAAATCAGGCTAAACAAAGATTCGCAATACGTTTACCAATTTAACACTGAGTTAGAAAAATACGGACTATTAGTTTACGATGCAGTAGTTAAACGGCGTTATGCTCACCGTAAGATCAGAAGAGTACAAGCTGAGGGTTATATTGACGCGTTCCAAATAAAATCGAAAAAACCGTCTACTGCTCTCCTATCTACAACTGTTTTCCAACTGTTGTCAATTCATGGTGTTTAAAATTAAAAATCTCCCATAAATAGTGAGTCCTACTTAAATGCGTCCATCAACATACCAGATACACAATACGTGTATATTTTGAAATGTTTATCCGTTAGACATAGAAAGACATGATTCCCTTGTATACAATGATGTCGTTTTTTGTCACTCATTTTCTCTCTATTCGATTATTTCATATTCGAAGTTGTCTAGGAATATCATTTGAAGTGTATTTTTATAGTATTGACCGTCATGTGCTAAAATGTATTTATTTTACATTATTAAGTTTATAAATGTTAATGAATAAAAATAAGTATAGTTTTACCAACTGATTTCATCACAGCAAACATCTTTTCCAATGTACACTAGTGTGATGAACTGAAAAATACTATTTGTAATCTACGCTATTTCAAATAAATATTTTCGTCCTGACATTTTTTAAAACAAAACAAACGTCTCGTCAACATTAAGAAGTTTTGTTTATAGTTTTAATTAACAGTAACGAACTTCATTAAATATAACAAATAATTTGTTTTTTCGGGAATTATTCAAATTTTGATAACTACAAATTAAGGTCAACTTCAGCATGATAGGCAAGGTGTATAATGGTTATCTGGATTGATCTTTCTTAATTACTCGGACAAGTATACGATACTTGGTTGTCACACTACTGAGGTGGCTGGGCAAGAATAACAAATTCATCAGTCGTCATTTATATTGATATAGGATGGTGTCCAGTATAGAACCAGCGTAGAAGGTCTCAAGGAGCGATCAGACCGTGAAGTTTTTGGCTGCCGGTCTGAGACCTATGAGATAATTTAGAATTCCTGGTTATGGTCTGCACGATCATTCCTGTATATGGTTGGAGATACTGAATGAGTGTCTTCGGGATTGTTTGTCGAGACAGATTTATTTATTCATTCATTCGATTATTTAAATCTGGATAATTTGTACCATTCATATTCATCCTCACTCAGTTGTATTTTTGAAGTTTACGACTCAACAATAATAGATATTATCTTTTCAAGTACTTTTCCTTTAGTTTCTTGTGGATTTTCTTTTCCGGTACTAGTGTAAACTTTGGTCAATGAACATTCGTTTATGACTGATTGATCGCTATTAGCAAAATGAGAATCATGTGTTTAAACGTAGTAACACATATATTACCGTAAAATAGAATTCCTTTTTGCGAGGTAAGCTTACTAACCGAACAACTAAACCTTCTCCTTTACTTTGGTGTAGGACGGACAGTAGTCAGTCAGCTAAAACGTAGGACCAGGCACATATATGCATCGGTCCAAGCTGCTATGCCTCATTAGCACAACAAGATGAACACCAAATACATTGAAGTAGTTAATTCAATGGTGGTAATATATGAAAGAAAGATTGCATATAAGGTTATAGTACAAGAAGAAAGAATTAGTTGGTAGAAAGAAAACTATGGAGCAATTTTAATCTCATTGTTCAAGGGAAGACAGAGAGTATATACACCTACGCCATTGTGATCGATTCTGAGCCATGTTACACAGAGTCTCCAACCATTGGTTACGATAGTCAAGCGGACCCCAACCGAGTAGTTCGCATCTACTAACATGACTCAGACTAGAAGTTATTGACCCCAAGCACTGATGCCACGTTATGGTTTGGCCTCCCCTAACTTTCTTCCCACCACCCCTACACTAGTCATTATTGCGCGTCGTGGTAATCGGTGTCCAGGCATACACAACACGTGGCCCAACCATCTCAGTCCATGAAGATTCACAACCTTATCAACTGATTTACCATCACTCCCCAATACCCTGCGTCCAGACTCACTATTACTTACCCGGTGATCCCAGCAGATGCCAGCAATACTTCTAAGACATATGTGGTCAAATACTAGTAGTTTACGAGTGTCTTCTACTCTTAAAGGCCACGTTTCGCAGCTGTAAAGTGGAACAGAACGAACTGCCGCGCAGTATACTCGTCCTTTAGTTGATGGACGGATATCTCGCCTTCGCCATAGTTGACGTAAGTTGGCAAAAGCCAAACGAGCTTTCGAATCCGTGCACAAAATTCCTCAGACACCAACCTATTAGGGTTGATCGGACTTCCAAGATAAGTGAAGTTGTCAACACGTTCGATTAATTCACTCCCTATCCTTAGTTCAGGCGTTGACGTAGGCCAGTCTTGAAGCAACATCACAATCATCCTGGTATTGTTGCTGTGCCCTACCAAAAGATTCTGCATTTTATCAGTGTCTTCACTCAACACGACTATGTTATCTGCGTATTCTAGGTCGATAAGTGGACCTCCTGGTAGCAGATCGATTCCTGAAAATCCAGTCGATGAGAGCGTTATTTCCAGCAGTAGGTCTATGATAAAGTTGAACAAAAATGGAGATAGTAGACAGCCTTGCCTGACATCACTTGAGGTTGCAAAATCAGATGACAATATAGTCAATTAACAAAACCTGAAAGCTGATTATTCTCAAAAAATCAAAACAACGATGTAACACTACCTAATGAAAAGTTACCTAGGCATATTGACAGAATAAAAAATGGATCTATTCATTCAGTAAAAACTACTACGTTTTTTTAAGGGGATAAATCAGAACGAAACCAAATCTAAAATTAAATAAACTAATAAAATAATGTTCAGGATACTAACCAAGAGAAATACAAGATTTTATGTTGGTGAAATACATAGATCGGGCTTTCCAAGTTTATTCAATACAATGTGCCCTTTATATATAGTTTAAAATCGATATTGAAAAAAACCATAGAAAATATAAAATCTATTTAATATTATAAGAAAGTTTCACTGGAAGTATTTGAAGTAGTTTATTACAGTCACTTATACACACCCATGTTATTTTACTCATTCGGTTAATTTTCCTTTTTAACAAAAATCACAGCCTAATGGTTTTCATTTAATTGAACTATAGCGTTTGATTAATTAGTGTTTACCAAAACACAGATTGTATACACTAGAAAGCGAATATTCACAATACAACCAGCTTCCCTCACGAGTCATAAAAGTCAGAATAAGAATTTAGATTACTCTATAGTTGGCTTATGACAGAAAATACAGCCTCTGTGATTGAACCAACAAACTGGAATGTAAATCGATGTTATATGAGTTGAAACTAATAGCTCTTAAAGACGAATAAAAGCGTTTGTTGATTTTGTCAACTTTCTAAAACAGCAGATGATACGAACTAGGAACATTTCTCCACGAATTCGGTTAGTGTTTTTCAAATCTGGTCAATAATGATGTCTAAGATTTATTCTGCTTTGACGTAAAGCATGTTAGAAAAGAAACAGTACTTTCATTCATATGACTTTATAAAGATCACAAAAATTTCATGAAATCATTAATCACTACAAATTTCATTAGTAAATATTGTTTCATATACCTCTCAAACATGATCTATCATTTTTGTCAAAAACTGATATTAATTAGACAGTTGCTAAAGTAAGAGACCATCAAACAGTTCGGATCACCTCAGAGGTGTCCCTTCATGGTTTCATAGTTACTGTGTGACACGTTTCAGAGAAGAATGAATCGAAGTTCCAATCAAAGTCATGAATTGTTAAACCATTAATAAGATTAAAGCGCTCTACAATACAAGCGCACTGATTATTGGGTTCCCATCCAATATCAGGATCATATTCGGATTTCCTCATGATATTAGGCTTTCAGGTTTAATCTTTTTACGGAGTTGTTATTATTCAGTGCTGGATAGTTATTAAGTAGTTCCTCTAAGTGCTTCCTGCTTTCTAACAACTTATCTGATGAAAAGTAGCTTCAGCTCATACAAATTACAGAGTTACATGAATAGATAATCGTATTTGATGTTTTTATTTTTTGTATTTTTAACAAGATGAATCCTTCAGTTCAAAATACACATGTACTGAAATATAAAATAAACAATCGAATATGGTTATTGATTATCGTCAAGCTTATAATAGTAAAGTTATTGATCTCTTTAAACTGTACTAAACATATCTTAAAATAAGTAGTATAATCTGTAGAAATCGATAGATTAATTATCATAGTCATATGAATCAATTATTTTACAGTATTTTGATTAAAATGAATTTAATAATGGGGACTAATCAAATAACTGATTTTTCCCAGAAAGTGTAATTTTTTAATTTCCTCCTGAAACCATACAGCCAAATATTTATCTTAAAATATAAATGACCATGGAATTCTGATAAGAATGATCACTTTCGTATAATAGTAGTAAAATAGAATTCTTCAGTTTAAGGAGAGGAAAGTTATGTTGAACTTAAAATTAGTGTGATATCTTTGTAGTTAGTGGAACAAAATTACACTATTTTTTATGGATTATTAAATTAGGCTTTCTGTATGTCACTTCCAATTGACTGGTTTGTAAGTACATACTTAAAAAATTCTTAAAATTTTTTTTACGGAACATGTGCCACAAATTATGAAAACTGACTATAATCTGTTGACAGTTGAATACCAAACACAATCTGATTTGAGAAGTGCGTCTTTCAAAGAGTTCTGATATCATAAGGTAGATTATGGTTTTCATTAGTTGTGGAGATCGTTGAGTTTTAATTGAGATTATGAACCTATCAATGTTTGACCACTATCGAAAACCTGGGAGCACTAGACAGCTGTTTCGTCTTAGCACAGAACTCCTCCTCAACGCTCATGCACGATGTGGTGTGGCAACTCAAACTGATGTACGTACGTACGAAGTTCTACGTTATTACTGACTGCTCGTGCACGATTCCACGCGCAAGACTCGAACCCAGGACATTTGGTCTCGCATGCGAACGCTTAACCTTTGGACCACTGAGCCGGCCGACACCCAACGGTGTTAATGTAGCTTAAACTAATCCATAATATCACGCGACTATCTTCAATTGTCTTTGATGAGTACTCGCCTCACACCCGACACGGTTGAACTCCACTGGTAACGGCTTCTCATTAGAACTCCGAGAAATAGAGTCTCGCGTGAGGGATCGTGGATGCACACTACTGAGAAGTCCCATACTGGAACGAAACGGCCGCCCAGTGCTTCCAGATTTTCGAAGGGTGGTCTGACATTGGTGGGTTCGTGATCTCAATTAGTACTTTGGGTTTTACAAACTATTTCAATAAGTTTAGGGACTGGTAGTTCGTGAAATTGGCTCGGCCAACCCAGCTAATCTTCGAAGCGAGATTCAGTCAATATGAAAACTTCCCAAAGTGAACTATTCAATAACTGTGAGCTATAGTCATATTTACAAGATGGGTTTTTGCATACCTGTGTTGTGAAGTTTCACACAAAATATTACGTCTCATTTATTTACGAAATAATTTTCATCATCGTGCTAAACTAAAAACGACAAATTCGTCATCTTTTTTAAATATTTTGACGTAAGACAGATAACTGTGAGATTCAGATACGTTCAACTGTATAGTCCTAAATGGGATGGAACACGCGTCCTGGATTCAGTTGATCGCCACATTACATCTGTTTTACAGAAAGGGGTAGACTATAGTTTTCTGAGAAAAATTTTAAAACAATTTGTTTTGATTTATAATATGCTTTACAAACTAATTTGCCATAAGTTTACAATGGCTGTGAAAATTTTAAACAATTTTAGAGAAATCCGAAAGAATGGTGGTATGTTTAAATTAGTTAGTATGCTTATCGTTAGTATGATGAGTAGGTAGTTTAGTGATGTAAGTACACTTTATTCTTTAGTATGTAACAGAGTGAAGTCTCTAAGGCTCAACTTAAACTAATACTGTAGAAAGGTTTAAACACCTCTAGGATCTATGTATAGCCTACTCTACGATGGAAAGGCCTTACTTTTACAATTAAATCAGATCTTCTTATATAATCTGTTTATCAGATCCCTTTTAGTTTCTATGACCGAAATTAGTGATTTCTTGCTTTCAAGTAATATTTACACATACGATTTCACTTTTTAACAGTCGTTTCTGTTTACATTTCGTGATTACCGCTCTTATTACATAGCCTTTGTACATAATACGCTTGGTCTGATGACCGAACATTTCCCACATTTCATAAACTCCTATATTGTATACTACTTATTCAGTAAAATTGTAACCGATATTATCAGACTTGTATAAATTGCATTCCTATTTATAATTAACTTACTAAACATAATTATTAAAATAAGCTAGTTATAATGAATTCCTTCACAGAACTTTAAAAGAAATATGTGTATACTGTGTAATTAGTGCACAGGTGTTATTTTTATCAGACTTTAATAACATACATCTCGTTTGTTGATGAAATGGATTGTCCTAGATGCATTTAGTGTATAATTTATACAAAAATGCTCACGTGTAAAATATATGATTTTTGTTAAATGAACAATAACAGATTTGCTAATCATATTTAATAACGTCTTTATCATGTTTATACAAACCTCGTGTGACACGATGAATGTATGTACTGATTATTTCATTTTGTTTATAATGATTTAACAATCTGAAAAGGTCGTTTGGTTATGTTTTAAATTATAAGCACATAAACTAGATTTTAGGAATTTTTTCGTCGATTTAACTTAATAAACTTTATTTTAGCTTCATTCAAAGTCGACTGAATGAACACGATGCTTATTAATAATCAAATTACGAAATGAGTATTGGACTTTATGTAATATTTCAATAAACATTTTAGTTTGATGGATTCTGAACATCAGCGAGTAAATTGAACTAAAAATATATACCACAAAATTCTCGGTAGTATCGCATTGGGGATGTTAAAATGTCAATGTAGAAAGATCGTAATTTATCATACTATGAAGTTTCTAAAGAATTTCAAACCCGATAGGTAAAAATATCAAATATATATCATTACACACTTATAAGTTTACCATTGTATATAACTGAAACTTCACACTCTAATTGAGATAATGTTAGTGTATGTATAAAACAAATAATTAATATAGTATATCTTAATTTATTATTGAGTTTACTGAACATGTAGTCATCGTTAATATACATCAGTTCTGAACAACCATTGTTAGTTAGAATATGAAACACTTATACTTCAGTTATCTAAAATTTTTTAGACTCGGATACTGATTGCCCAGTTGTGATAACGGGTCGCTTTGTTCCAGACAATAGTTGATAATCTTGGAAATCACTGAAGTAAAGGGTTAACTGAGGTTATCAGGTATCATTCTTTCATAGTTTTGACCCAAATGCCAATCAAAGGCAAATAATAAAAAAGGGTAACTATTACTTTCAGCCAGTTGTTTGAGAGGTTACATTTTCAGTCAACTTTACAGATTAATAGTAAATCATTTCCATTCGGCAAAATAATATACTCGAAAATAAGAGTTCCCTTACTGGTTTTAAATATTTAATTATAACCTTGATTCCAGTGTGAAAAAAGTAATTAGTTAGAAAGAAGGAAATTGGCTTTATATGTGATTTAATTTATGAATATTTAAATATATAGCAAACAGATTACCTTGCTAGTCAATGAATAGAGAATGAAGTCTATCACCTTATTGGGAATTTTATTCTTTTTAAGTTTTATTTTTACTTGTTCTTATTAGGTATACTATCTGGTTTTAGTAGTCGATAATCAAATTTAAGAGAAAATATGAATCATACTACTAATCAAAGTTAAGTTAGTTGTCAAGTCATCGGTTTAATAAAAATAACTATCAAACAAGACTTGTATAACCTTTAAATATTGAATACTTTCCCAAGTGTAAACCTTAAAGAAATTCCTTGGAACAATGATATTTTTGTCTAGAAGTTATTCTACGTAAATACTGTCCCAAATTTTCTCGGCTGAATTCGTCAATTTTGGATTGAAAAATGGAGACAATTAGATTATTCACAAATTTAAATGCATAGAGACTAAACAGAAAGCTTCTTGTAGTGAAGATTCTATTTAATTTATTATTTAACAAATTATTGTCGAGAGCTTTCTGATTCCCAAACAATGCCAATCAGTGAGAAAATCTATAGCTTCATTGAAATGTACCACTACATAACATAGAGCCTTACATTTTTTTGTCGTTTACATAAAAATCCAGGCACAGTACAGTCAAGTATTTGTGAAATTCTACACTCGAACTTTATCACAACAGTCTCATTCACAAGACTTCTATTGAGGGCAAAAGTAAGCTGAAGTCATCAACTTTAAGTAAGAACCAAAGTCATTGTCGAACGTGAGGCAATAGAAATCATGATAAACAATCTATGTCATTAGATTCCAAGTGATATTTCTAGTAGTTTCAGAATTTTTTGCTGAATGACTCTTCAACAGTTCAAAAACACACACTTTAAATTCATTTTGTATTGTTTGGTTGAATATTAATATTGATGTTTGGAACTGAAAATGATCAGTTTCTTATTGATATATATACATCCCGTAAGGATTGCCTCGATATTACATTAAATCCTACGCATTATAAGCAAAGTTGAATGATGGCAGTTCGTATCCTAGAGGGAACATCAACTCTGGGATGCAGGTATATATAGCTGACAAGTCCCGAATAAGATGAAACGCACGTCCTTGATTCCACTACTAGCCACCATCCATCTTTGTTTATTATACTCTTTAAAGTTTCTCATGCTTATTTTCTCTTTATCAGTCATGTTTCTGAATATAGTAGTTTCATTTCTCGAGCTACTTTAGCAATGTATATACCATAGAAGCACCCTTCCCGTCAGCGCATACAAATCCCTCCACACATACACTGGATAGCGTGACCATTAAAGAACTCGATGTCTTTAGTCTGCCAAATAAGCTTGACATAAGTAAATCCACGGGGCCCGATGAATTGCATCCCAGGCTACTGAAGGAATTAACTAACTTCGTTGCGAACCCTTTTAGTATGTACTTTAATCTATCCGTAACGCAGGGTCGTTTACCAAAAGACTGGAAGAACGCCATAGTAAATCCCGTCTTCAAAACAGGTACGAAACATAAACCTGAGAATTACCGACCCGTTAGCCTAACTAGTGTGGTTGTTAAAATCTTAGAAAAGATTATTCGGTAGGAGCTATTTAAGTACCTCGATGAAAACCGGATCCTTTCGGAGAAGCAGCATGGTTTCAGAATAGGTTATTCTTGTCTCACTAACTTATTAGTCGCTCGTGAAAGTTGGTGCGCTCTTAAAGACCAAAAGTTACCCGTAGACGTAGCCTACATTGACTTCAGCAAAGCTTTTGACAAAGTTCCGCACAACCGGCTGTTATATAAGCTAATAAATGTCGGAATTGGAGGCAATCTATTGATGTGGATAAAAGACTTCCTAGTTGGGCGCCAACAAAGAGTACGCGTGAACTCAAAGTTATCTAGCTGGGAAACTGTGCTTAGTGGAGTGCCCCAGGGTACAGTTTTGGGGTCAGTGCTATTCCTATTGTATGTAAATGACCTTCCTCGTCTACTATCATCATCGGTCTTGCTATATGCTGACGATGTCAAGATATGGAGAACGATACGATGTAAGGGTCATAGCTTAGAACTCCAAAATGACCTGAAGAAGTTATCTAAATGGTCTCAAACCTGGCAGTTGCCGATAAATACTTCCAAGTTTGTTGTGGTGCATATCGGTCATCAAGGTACAGATACATACACGACAAATAACACTGAGCTACCTGTCGTCCAGACATATAATGACTCAGGAGTCATCGTTAGCCAAGACCTAAAGACTACTGCACACTGCCGTGCAATAGCCGCCAAATGTTTTAAAACCTTATGGTCAATACTTAGGGCTTTTAGTCATGTGGACGCTAAGACGCTTTTGACTTTGTATACAGTGTTCGTTCGTCCTAAACTTGAGTACTGCATACAAGCGGCTAGCCCCTGCTTAAAAAAAGACAGTGAGCTTCTGGAAAAGGTTCAGAGAACGGCAACTAAGCTGATTCCCGGAATGGCGAAGCTTCCGTATGAAGCTCGACTGGCCAAGCTGAACCTTTTCCCGTTGTCATATCGCAGAACTAGAGGGGACTTGATTACAGTTTTCAAATTGCTTAGTGATAAACTTGCACCTGATACGCCCTCATTTTTCTTGTCTTCCAAAACAGAGAATTTACGAGGACACTCCAAAAAAGTTCACAAGCCCAAAACAAATTATTTGTCAGATGACTATCGACTTTCCCATCGAATCATCAACGCGTGGAATTCACTACCTCAGCACGTGACTGAGGCTCCATCCGTCGACTTTTTCAAAAGGAAGTTGGATCAACTGGGAGATCACCATTGCCAGGACTAACACAGGCCATCAAGCCTCTTGACCTTTCCAAACTGAAACTGATTTGTTTATAAGCTCTTGATATTACTTTTTAATGAATAGTAGTATATTTAAAAGCCTGGATTATTGCTACCAGAACAACCACTTTTGTTATGCTGGAAATTAGATAGCAGTTTTATGATATTTCTTTGGATGCAGTTAATTACGTTTACAATAATACATTGCTTGTTGTATTTAACTGTATCAATCGAGGTCTAAATAAAACAATTTTTGACGGTAATACATATGAAACCTTCCAGATATCACTCACATACACCTGTTAGTTCTGGGCTATCCTTTTCATTAGTCCACAACCTTACATAGTAACCTATTCCCAACCCAGTCATCGTTTACTCGGTGATTCAAAGACGCCTATCGTTGAATACTAGCATCCTACAGTATTCTTCGGTCTTAATGGTCATTTACATATGACCTGTCCTCCACGTACTATGACCTTGAAGTGCAGTCACTCGTATGAATCCCGGATGCTGGTGGCGATTTCCTCACGTACTCCATGATGTCGAACGAGATTCCACAAGCTATTGCCATTCATGCTGTAGAATATTTTCTAATAATCAAGGAGGCTGGTGTTCAGTAATGAGTTTCATTCAATTGAGTGTTCAGCAATGATCCGTAGTATTGTAATTTAGGCAGAAACTGATAGAGCCTCACGAAATTCAAATTGTTGATCTTCAAGATGTATCTTATGTCGTTTGGAGCTTGTTGCTCGGACCCACTCCGAACTCTCTAAGCTTGTTAGGTGCTTAGAGAAAACATATATTAAGCTTTTATAGCGCTGTTCATTCATTTTTCCAGAACTTCTTCATTTTCAGGTTGACTAATACCATGTGATGATGTCTTCATAATCCGTTCCTGTCTCTCTGTTCGTACATCTCACATGCACCTTGTAAATATTTTATTGACGCAGATGTGGTCAGTCTCGTTTCTTGTAGTGTGTCCCTGTGATTCCCGTGTAGCTTAGTGTATGGGATTGTCGGGAGAAATACTGTGGTCTATAGTCACCATGTTGTTGATAGCACATAGATTCTCCAGTCGCACTCCATTCTCGTTACCCTCTCGTGGTCTATGTCGTCACATAATGCGTTAGTATCCGGTATTGTCTGTCCCGAATTCGATGTCGATGTCTCACATCAGGATGATCAACATTTTTCTTGAAGATTTGTTCAGGGTGAGTTGGAGTACTTCGTCAAACTGGTGTTTAAGATGTTCTCTGTGGTGACTGGTAAGTTCGTTGCAGAGGATAGCGTCGATCGTAGTGCTTGGTTTCTTTGTCTTGAGTGATGCTTAAATGGTCCTGGAGCCTTGTGTTTGTCTTGTGTTACATAAGCGCTTATCCTGGTTCTTTAGATAACGTGAGTGCGACTCCTTGTATGTATTGAATATTTCTGTTTCTGAACGAAATACAATGAGTGGTCTCTCGAAGTTATTGTTTTTGTTGAGATAGTGTTTAGTGTGTTTTACTTATTGCAAACACATTCAGGTTGCGTCTGCTGATTTCCTCTGTTACTCGAATGGTTGTTCCAATCCCTACCAGTTTTCGACATTCCATGTGCGTGTATTTATTGTCGGTTTTGGTTTTGTCGGAGGAGATATGTTGTTGGTGATTCCCGAAGAATTTTGGCTTTCGTCATGAGTCGTGAATCACTGTTCTATAGGAAAATTCTTGAACTTCCATAATAGAGTGTAAGTGGGTTGGTTGGTGTATTGTTGTTGGTGTGTTTTCACGATATGATTTCTCGTAGTTTCCTACAACATGTCATGGGATAAAATCTATCTTTAAACTACATTCATTAATCTACAAGAACATCTAGATTGGTGCTTCTCTTTTAGATTGTTCATTTAAAACTATTGATGTGTGTTAGATTTTAGAATAAACTTTTGGGTGAGATAAATGTCAAAACTATCGAAACGTGAGTTTACAGCTTCAAGAAGCAACTAATACTGATCATATTTAAAACACTATGGGGACTGATGCTGTCAGCAGAATTCTCAGCCATAGCCCACAGTATCATAGTTATAGATGTTACTACTGGATTATTTGGGCAATGGAAGATCTTTTGAAATACTAGGATGTTTGTACACTAATTAAATGGATCAGTCGAAGTACTGAAAACACTGGAATGTTATCGGCAGGATTTCGTCAGTACTAAGGACTAGAAAAAATTATTTTCGCGAATACTTTGAGTGACTAACAAAGATGATTAATTCTAATGGTGTTAAACAGGAATGATATGACTTCCTAGATTATGTCGAGGTCACATCCCGCTACCAGTATCTAATCTTGTGTATCTTGTTTTGATAACACTGTGAATCATCTTACTTGGTGACTCTCTAGAATACATAAGGTTTAACAGGGATAGTTCCATCTCTTGATAGGAACAGATTAGAGAAGGATTCATAACAAAAAATAACACTGAGGACATAAAAGCTCTGAAACTATTAATCCTTTCGATTAATTTAGCTAGAGTAGAAAAAAATATAACGTTTCTGATATGTCTAAGTGATTTCAAGAAAACATAAACTCCAAGACAATAAAAAAGGATCCTTATGTAATTGTGAAGCATTTTATAAACTAGTAGTAAGACTGACCTTAAGATGAATCTTTAAGAAATGTGTACCGATAGTCAGAGATAAACCTCAGTCAAATAAAAATTCAAGTCTCCACACTTTACCGAAAATCCAAGAGTAAGTATTCTGGTGACGATAATTTCAACTTCATCATTCAAAATGGTGTGAATGCTTTTGTTGTTATATTATGACCTGTCTAGTTAGACAACTTTTGTTTTTTTTTATACATATCTTAAGAAGTTATAGAGTAAACAGATTGTTCAATGTATACGTATTCGAAAGCAAATAATCAACTTTAAGTTATTATCGTATCAAATATTTTATTGAAATCGTGAATCGATCTAAGTTGGATTACCACTGAAAGCCTGGACGACCGTTTCGTCCTAGAATGGGACGTTTTAGCAGTGCGCATGCATGGTTCCGTACGCAGAACTCGGACCCAGGACTTTCGGTCTTGCGCTAACACTTAACTTGTAGACAACTGAGCCTAGATGGGTAAGATCAGCTAATGATTTTAATGAAGTTCAACAATTTCCACACCTCCATAATTCAATATTTTATATTAGACTAGGAGTATATATAGTCCTATGTTTAACTTTCTCCTATTTTCGTGGAGATTTAAACATTGCTCTGTCTCTTCTAATTTGAATATTTAATTAGCCTTCATATAAAACGTTCCCCCGAAAGTTTGTGTACGTATATAAAAGCTTTTTGTTTCGAAAATACTGAAGAAATCTTGAATTTGCCAAGTCAGCACTTTTTTCACGAAAATCTCTCTTAAAATTGACACATATAGATCTAGACACCTCATATTAAAATGTCTAGCAGAGTTTAGTTATTCTGTAATGAAAGTGCTCGTTAAAGGTTCCTAAATTATGAGTTGAAAATTTATTGTGAATATACTGAGTCACAGACAGTCGTTTTCTGAAAATCCCAGAAATTTTCAATCTTTTTACTAGTATTCATACAGTTTTTTCTACGTATAGCATATATTTCTTTATTATCTTACAGGCATAAAACAGAGTGTAAATCTCTAACCTCCCACAGTCTACCAACGAAACATTATCGCACTCGTGACTCTGTACTGACTACACTGTTTCAAATCTCTCATATACGCACTGTTTATAATATATTTGTTGCTGTGACAATAATCTTCTCAGCGAATACAGTGATACAAGATTTTATTGATCCTAAGATTAATCTATATGCCTACGATATGGACATATTGCGATTCACATTTGGTAATTTAGATGATGTATTCCGTATATGGCTTTCAATGAAGATGTCCACTATTTTTATACCATTTTGGGGTGTTCTGTTGTGGATGGCTTATAGACCAAAGGTTGGCAAGAAAATCTGTCCAACGGATTGGATTTTCTTTATTGCGTATATTATTTATCAGGTTAGTTGAATTTTAATATCTGTTTTTTCTTCTAGGTTTATATTTTTTCATCTTTTACTTAATTAAATCTGCTTGCAGTTTTAACCGTGTTGATCATATAAACAACCACTGATAAGTGTGATTCATACTGGCGAAAAAAGATATCAGTCTTCAGGATTAAATAGAGTAAACTTTTTGTATAGTATGTATCATAATCTACCATAGTTTAGTCGGTTGGCTGGTGGTCATCATCTCATTTCTCAAACTACTAAAAATCTGAAAACTAGATAAAATTATTTATTTTCAATGATGTACAACAGAGAAAATTTTCACGAAATACCATGACCAGTGATTTTAGTCAAGATAAGAGTGGCAGAATGTGTTTGTTGTTAATATTAGCCAATAGTTATAAAACACCAATGCGTTCTTCCTGAAATCGGAAAACGTTGTCTGGTGAAAATGTTTGAAGTGATGTTTTTGATTAAGTATGTTGATGTCTATGCGAAACAAATACTTCTACCTTTTCTATTGTTTTGTTGAAACAAATCGATCATAAAATGTAAACGAGCAATTTATTAATAAATTAAACAGCTGCAGAAAGATTTGACAATATTAGTGAATTTTTCTATCAAGAATTAGCAATGCCAAAAAACTATGGAAAACCAGTAAGTACTGAATGGACGTTTCATTTTATGTTGACTCACTTCGACAGTAAATACCAACGGTGAACAGCATTGTGTTTAACCTTCTGATTTACATGTTGTCGTCATCATTTAGGAAAAACTTTTATTGTTGTTTAAATTCATTGACTATCAAATACAGGGAAACAAGAACAAATAATATTATCTGATCAATTTTAAGAACAACAGAACAGTAAACAGGTGTTTCAATCATCAAATTCTGTAATCCCATAAATGCTCTTATTTTTCTTGTATAAAATGAAATTGATAAGAATCCACTGGCTGAAATTCGTAAGCATTGTAAAGAAAATAATGGCGCAATGGCTCAGTGTTATATTGTTAAAAACTTTCATTTAGGATTTGAAACATAATTTCCAATTAAGAAGCCAATAAAATTGAATCAAAAAAGTAAGATAATCAACTATCCTAAATATCATTAGCTCCAAAGATTTTTCAAATCAGAATTAGCGACTTAAGCTAGTGAATAGCACAATTTGTTCAATATTTCACTGATACACACTATGAATAATAATATTAATAATACTATTGATAGTATGAACTAATAGAACTTCTATAGGATAATCGATTATTACACTTTTATGACCATTATACTGTACTACAAGTTATAAATTTCACCAATAAATACCATTTGGAATCACATGATAATAACTAGATGTAATTCACATGAACAAGTTAGTAAAACAGATTAATTTCAAGGTTTAGTATATAGTAATTCAAAGTGGTCGATTAGCGTCTGTATATAATTAAAAAAATAATATGACAAACATCTTACGATTTATTAATTTTCCTATGAATATTAATAAGAACATAAAAATGAAATGATCCATCTATAAATAACAATTCTAATGAAACATCTTGAATTGGTATGGTAGTTTAACCTTACCGCCAAGGTACAACAGAAGAATTACAAAGCATTTAGAAAACATTCAGAATTAAAGCTTTCTATAAAACAACCAACAATCTTTGAAGTGCTTTAGTTATAATTAAATATAAGATCCTGTTAACATCCAAACTGTTATAACTTGTGGCCGCCAATTAGAAAGCAATGAATTATCGATCGGACAAATGACGCGTAAAACCCCTACGAGCAGCCTGGAGTCCTGACTGGTCCCGCTTTCCTCCTGGCACAGACAGTTAAGTACAGAATACCAATCTCAGCCTCTGAGATATGAATCATTTATTTCAAACATACTCGGTTTGTACACCAACCAGATAGACCATATCGTACCAATAAAATAGGAAATAGAATTTATACAAGATTTGGCCAAATGTGGCTGTGAATGTGGAAGGTAGTGATTAATGGATGGGGAGTAATTCAAGAATGGAAAATCATATAGTAACAGTTCATAGGTTAAAATAAAGCTTATGATAAGAGAGACATGAATATTAATAATTTAGTTAACTAATAATTATACGATAAAAATATACGTATAGTATTGGTCCACAAATGGATCCCAAAAAATTACCACTCATTATTCTTATTGGGACATGACACAAACAAAATTAAGTCTACAGTTTAAGTTGTGTCGATTGTAATGCATGTTTTGTCGGATAGTCTTCTCGTGAAAACTGGACTTGAGCCAAGGAACACTTAAACTACAACAGAAAATCTAATAATCCTGTGGAGTTGCAAAATCTATACATTAAACCGGCAATAGCAGTACAGGTTATTTTGAATAACCACCAAGTTGACATTACAAATATATAGATAATCCCAAAAGGCCTTTCCAATTATAAAGAAAGCCGAGTAGCTTAAACATTTCATTTGATACTAAACTCCCCTGTCCTCAATAGAAAAGAAGGACTGACTACTTACTCATCCACCTTGATCTATTTATTATAACAATAAATTTGGCTTTGTTCATATTATACACAACTAACACTGGCATTCACGAACAGATTTCAACACTGCTACTTTATATTGAAAATTTCACATTTTTCATATCCATACAAATAGATAAAATCGATGCCTCACACAGAATTATTGACCCAAATTTAACATGACATTGACGTGACCAGACCTATTTTAACTTTGGTATTGACTGAACTAAATATTCTGGCTTGTTCATATTCTCTAGTTAAACTTGTGTTAATTTAAAATTTATTTATTTACGCTGAACAAGTGGTTTACGTCGAATCACAATATGCCAGGAATTCAGAATTTTACAATCTTTGGGATGTCTTTATTTACTATGATGATTGTTATTCATCACTCATAAGTCTGATATGTACTAGGTATCTGTTTGTTAGTCATTCAGTTAATCGTGAACAACTTATGCTTTGACGAAAATATGCGTTGGTTCAAGCTGTTACACAATATCACACAATATTAAGATTCTTTATAAATAGGCAGTATCAATAACCCATTTACACTCAACTTTAAAACATGTGACACTCGTGATAATACAAATGAGGATAGGAATATTGATATTAATGAATTTACAATATCTTAGTGCTTCTGTTTATGTAATTTCGAAATAAGTTTAGAGAGAGTTAAATGATACTTTGGAATGTTTTTGATTCAATGCAAAGTTTGTTCGTAAACTTGTTAACATTTTTATCGGGCAGTTGCTAACAAAGCTTCATGTACTCGAACGTACTCAGATTTTGGAGAAAATCATATCCTAACTAAAGGAGGTCAAATATTTGAAGCTTGATACTAAGAAGTGACTTTGATTAAACAAACATTGAAAACCAGAATACGTTGGACAGCTGTTTCATCCTAGTATGGAGCTCCACAGAAGTGCACATTTTTGAGCTTGTAGGGGAAAGAACTCAGGACCTTCAACTTCAAATTCAACGATCTTCATAATCCTCTATAAAAACTTGTCAAATATGATTTATAAGTTTCGTTCTCGTTCGGTTTATTTGGCTAAAACTATTGTGTTACAACACGAATCCTGTTAAAGTTGACAGGTTAGTTAGGATTATTAAATCTTTAGCGATGATTTGTAAATGTTTTGTAGAACTGTATTGAAAGACATGGAAATGTTTAACGTTATCCATTTATTCATATGTTAATCGTTAGATGCTTGATTGGATCTAAAACCTATTGAAATGGAATAATAATATTCACATTTAAAATTAATGGTCTGAAATTCGTTTGTTTTTGTTGTTTGACTCTTTCCATTGATGTAATCAATCCCTCTTGACATATGTGCATCCTGTGCGAATTGTCTTGATATTGCCGTTAAGTCACAAGCATCTTACACAGAGTTAGTGAAATCCAAGACATGAGTTCCATGCTACTCGGGATTCGTCAGCAGGTCTCTGTACCCCTATGTTGTTGCTTACATCAGGACACGAACCCAGTACCTTTCGCCTCAACAACCCAGTAAAGTACATCCAGTTAACATGTCCCAAATGGAATGAAACGCATGTTCTGAATCTTCTTTCTAGCCACTGTTCGACTTTGTTTAAAGTATTCTGAAATTTCTAGCATGAAATTCGTTCCACATGAATGGTTCACAATTTAATTTAAAAAGACTGTGAACTCTTCAGATAATGGGACAATGTTTTTGTAGTTTCTTCGAATATTTACATGACATAAATTCTTAGTGACGTAATATTTTGACAACAAACTACTGCTTTGTACGAATCTCCACTCATTACGTGAGCTAAATAGCTCATCCTTCTGTAAGTTATGGAAGTAATGAATAGAAAGTTGTTGCTCAAGGAGATAACCTCAAATGATGTCAGTAAACGTATCAACCTCTGTAATATCTATAGGTATAATCAAGAACTGTGCCCCACACTATTATATATTCACGATAAGGTCCTATAAAATGCATTTTTATGATCCTGAGTAGCACAAAACGACTGTGACCAATGATCAAAAGGATAAATGATGTCCAACTACTCTATGAAGTTTTAGTTTTTGACTGCATTTTCTGACAGATAAACATATCGACAGACTATATAAGCCTTATGGTTTTACTTGCGATAAGCATACAGATTATACTGCCCAAAAATCACGTAAACTTCCATTCGGTTGCATCACTTCATATTTGACAACTTCATTTTTAAAGTACTTATTTATTTAAAAAGATTAGTCCCTTTGATAACCTTATATAATCCAGCGAGAAGAGAAATTGCTTCCTTCTGCCTCCAAATTTGTCTTTTTCACCTTGTATTTTTCATATAGAATGTCTTAACGAGTATATATACATACATAGTTCCGATAACATTCATCTTCTGATTGCATTATCCGAACGTATTTATTTGTTTCCGAGTTTAGCTCAGATAAGAAATCGAATATTACCAAATTATACAATGTGTTTTTTATTGATTTAAAACCAGGTGAAGTTTAGTCATATGTTTTTAGGTACAATACAGATATCTGATTAGTACTGATCTAATACTACGTACAACTTTTAGGTAACCTTCAATTATACCAACATTTTCTGACTGTGAAAATAATAGGAAATATGACTGAAACTAAATTAAACAACTAGAGAATAGTACGGTAGATGTAAATATATACTACAATTTATTTAAATATATGTTCGAATAAGTACATTGACAAGTATTGATTAGATTTATGATACAATAGCTGTACCCAAATTTCATTCATCAGAGAATGTTGCATAAGTCAGATTTCTTAGTAATAATCACATCGTGGATTGGTTGAAATTAGAAATTAACACCGTTGGATGCCGGCTCAGTAGTCTGGAGGTTAGGCGTTTGGGCCTGAGACCGAAGGTCTTGGGTCCGAGTCTCGCGCATGGGGTCGTGGATTCTGACTGCTGAGGAGCCCCATACTATAAGGAAACGGCCGTCCAGTGCTTCCAGGTTTTCCATAGTGGTCTGGCTTTAATCGACTCGTGAATACAACTATTAAATAATTACACTTATTGATCGATGATTAATATGCAATGTTATTTTTGTTTTGCTTTCTGTTTTGTTGGGATGTTGTCAATTGAGTTGTAATATGGGCGCTAGTCTAATTAACCCAACATTGAAGCACAATATGTTCAAAGTATTCTACGGGAATTCTTTAGCATAAAACTCGTTCCACTGTTTTCTCGAAGATATTTATCTAAAGAAAAATAAACCATACTTTTTTTACTAGTATAATAATTTGCTACAAAGTGCAAGAGAAATCCATTTTAAATACTAATTATGCATGCGCATTTGTGGATTATATACATCAGTGAACGAAGCTAGAATGTTGTGATGCTAAACAATTTTTTTTCTTTCGACAATAACAAACTACTTGGTTGAGAAGTTAATAGGGATTATTATGATTAATATTAGTTTGGGTCTCCCAGTAGTGTACACCCACAGTCTTACTAAGGGTCAAACCGAAGACATTCAGACCCTCCAGTAAATAACTAACCTCTAATCATTAATTTAGGATTGAATGGTTCACATTTACAAATTCACACAGCTCTTGATTGATAAATTGGGTACCGAAAGTACGTCATGTGCTTAGCATTTTGAAAATAAAAGTGCTAAAAAACTCAGTACTCTTAATTACGTAAATTTGAAATTACTTAAAAGTTGAATATCAAATCGATTTTTATTTAAAATAAAGTACTTTGATAGACATACAATAGATGACTTGATAAAGAATTAAGAGTTTTTATGTTTTTACTCACAGACTGTTTTAATTGTAATTAGATATAAATTGGTTAATCAATGGTATTTTTTGTGCCTGGATACTAATGATTATCACTATATTTTCAAAGTGTTTAGTTTTATGCAAATCTAAGTTCAGATTTTAGTGGGACCCCAACCATCTCTTAACCAATGCTGATATTTAAGTACTTAAGAAGCATTTTAAATTCTCTAATTGGTTGAATGTGTAAACTATCAATTTTATAGCTATATATTCCAATTCTTGAATTAATTGAACATCTTAAATTATTAAAATTATCCTATTCCCCTGATCATCACTCTATGAAATGACTAACTAGCTATCACTTGAAGAAGATTAGTCTTAGTATCAGTTCTAAGTCATATATATGTATAATGTTACTTTGCTTTCTAAATGTCTAAATGAGAATTTTTACCTTAATTGATTATATCGGTTCAAAAATGACTTCATGTTGGTATTTTCCGAAGATTTTATCAATATATATTTTTCTTTTATTAAACGTAAATATAGGTGGTGTTTTTTATGACGTCATTTCGCTTTACAATAATTTGTGACTTGCCACCGGCTAGTACAGCAATCGTCACAGGTGAACAAGTTCGATTAGTTATGAAATCACATGCATTCGTACGCTATGCAATTGGTAGAATATTTGAAGAAGGTCAAGATCAATCAACACCACCATCACCAACGACCACTGTAACAGCAGGAATCAATAATCATCATCATGTAAACCAATCAAATTCATGTGTTATAGAAATGGAGGAATTTCCTAATTTCTCACGTTATCTTATTTTTTGCTAGCCCCAACTTTAGTTTATCGTGAAAAATATCCACGTACTCGTAGTATACGATGGTATTTTGTTTTTTCCAATTTTTTACAAGTAATTGTTTGTTTTATATTTAGTTATTATATTTTTATGCGTTTTTGTTTCCTACCATTTTCCCAACTTGGTAAATTAAAAAAATTTTCATTCAAGAAATATATTCTAACATCAACAGCTTGTACATTACCAGGTGGTTTATTAATGCTGATCGCTTTCTATTCATTTTTGCATTCATGGCTGAATGCATTTGCTGAAATGTTACGTTTTGGTGATCGTTTATTTTATAAAGATTGGTGGAATGCAACAACATTTAGTGTATGGTATCGTACATGGAATGTAATTGTACACGATTGGTTATATACTTATATTTATCGTGATATACAATTCTTAATTGGAAAACATTCACGTACATTGGCAGCAACCGCTGTTTTTTGGTTATCAGCCGGTGTACATGAGTATATTCTAATGATGAGTTTAAGATATTGTTTACCAGTGTTATTTTTATTTTTAGTGTAGGTGGTTATGTGTTATTTTTTGTACAGGGTAGTGGACGTGGTTGGAATGTAGTTATTTGGATATTATTATTTATTGGTTGGGGTCAAATGATTTGTTTATATTCAATGGAATGGTATGCACGAAAAAACTGTCCACCAGTTATGGATGGTTATCTGAATTTCTTTATGCCACATATTATATTATGTCCTAGTACTAACCATACTGGGCATGTTTGATATATTTAGGAAGAAACCCAATACAAAATAAAGCAGACAACTTATTGAAATTTCTATGTATTTCATTTCTTTTCAATTTTATGTCATTGAATTGAAACATAAAGGAAGAATTTGAAAAGCTCTTCAATTATTATTTACTCTGTCATCTTTCATAAATATATTTTCCAAACTGCTGTCATACAATTCGATTTTTATTTACTTACATTTCTATTTTATTTTATACATAATTAAATAAAACAAATACAAAAATGTTTCGTTGTTCACAAGATTTTGTTTTGCCGTTGAATTTGATTTACATGACGGTAGTGCTTAGATGAATGTAACTAATAAATAGTTATTAATATTAATGACTTTCTAGTTTCGAAGCGCTAACTGTATAGTTGATTTTGAATTTATTACAGATAGGAAAAGATCATAGATAAATGAATGTATCATTGCTACAATATAGTTTGGTAAGCAGGCATAAACATTTAAGCCTGAACGGTTTGGCAATATAGGTTGCAAAGTTCTGAGTTTAGAAAGCTAAATATCTATAAATATTTACATAAAATGCAAACTGTAAAGAGGAGTTGAGAAATGGTTTATAACAGTCATAAAGTTACTAACTTTTAATAAGTCACATGAAGCACTCGAAATATGTTTGAAATTACTATTATTATTGGAAACATTTAAAACTGCTAAAGGACAAACTATGGGAAATTATGATAGGTTTCTAAGCCATTGGTAATTAGTGAAGAGTTTCCTATAGTTCAAATAAACCGAATGTTCTGAGAAATACTGATTTGTTATGATAAGATTCCAACCGATGTGAAGTACTATAATGCCAGTCGGACCGGTGATCTATTTTATCAAGTTACGCACTGGCTAACGAACAACAGTCAAGGTCTTAATGCTTATAGTCTCCTGAACCTCCTTCTAATCCAGTAGCCAATAAGAAGATGATAACACGAAGGAAATCAGTTCTCTGTTGTACCCAATTCAATGATGATTCAGAACTCGTACAATAATATTACTGGAAATGTGTGAACACACAGCACACTAAATAAAAAATCATGCTTTAATGATATCATATGTGAAAGGCTGCGGAGCAAACAGTACATAATTAATTTGCACTAAATAGGAAATAATAAAGAGTGTAACAATAGTCAATAAGTTCACTGAAAAATCACAGTAACGGGTACGTCGAAATGCAAGAATATAATTACCTTGTAGAGTGGCGTCGAGTTGAGATTATCTATGAACACGGCTACCAAGAAACACGTGCCAAGTAAATCAGAAGGCGAAGTTTGAACGTAGCCAAATAAACCATAAAATCCCCGAGAAGCCAAATATCAGAAGGCAATTAATGGACCAAATCGAGATATATTCGCTGGCGACCTCGTGGTATCGAAAGGATACCGAGGTCGTGCCAGGATACAAGCTTGGTTACAGAACGTAACCGAATTCGCGCGAAGTCACAATCAAAGACAGTGAATAATGGATGCTTTTTAGCACAGTTAAACAAAAGCACATTAAAACAAACACTGGTACAGTTGGTTATAATAATAATTGTTTTTATTAAACCAGTCGTGTTTTCGTGATAAATGTGAGTCACTACAACCTATTGACAATGCAGTAAAGATATAAATAATGGTAATACGAAACATAACTCTGAAAGCTCCAACTTTCCCAATATTCATGCTGTGTTAATAAACACCTTTTCCGATCATCTCTGGCTGAGATTAAATAAGTTAACCTGAAACTTTAAAAAATAGGGATGCCTAACAGAAGTTTTGTGATGTTAACTTGTAAGAAAGTTTAACACGTACTGGAACCAAACTTGGGGACTTTTGATCTACAAACAACACATGTACATCCACCTTTACTCAATTAGTCTTTCATTCTTAACGAACTCAGATAACAAGCCTATCAAGGTCACTTGATTTTTCGTTAATGCTATTACTGATTATTCGAAAATAATCACTTAGAACCTAAATTTCAGGGCAGGATTTTTCATCAAAAAACTAAAATTTAACTAACATATTTAAAAGTACTTCGTAAGATGAATTTCGTCTCCAATGCCTAGTTGTTTAGTATTTTATTTCAGTCCACCATTTTCCAGGATTTGTTAGAAATCTTTCTTCCTTTTCCTGTCCATTTTATTATAAAAAGTTATTTTAAGACGGGATTTTAACTTTAAGTAAATTGTCGTCTGAATGAGCTTCTCTATTATACGTTAAGGATCCATATATTCTATAAGTATTCTCTTTGATTCCAATTTGTTTGATATCACACTTTTAAAACATCATTCTCAAACAATATTTACTTTTGAACATGATAAATGTATGTACATCTTTTTGTAAGTAACTTATATAAACATTTGTAATGTGTATAGCTGGGAACAGACGATAAAACAAACATTATCACAGTCCTCATATACATCTTCACTTTGTTGTTTTAGTGGAACCATAGATTAATGTACAAATAAATATCTCTATTGAAAGTCTGAAATAATTACTCCAACGACGTTTGTTTCCGAAGGATTTGCACCTACAACAGCAATTAAATTTGAAAGTAAAGTATTCCTTAAATCAGCGTAAAATTTACTAAACATTGAAATAAAATGCTTGTAAAATGTAACTGTTACATCCTAGTGAAGATAAATTGTGGGTAACTTTTGAGAGCTAATAATGGATTAATATTATACATATATTCTTATTGCATAATTGTCAAGAAAATAAACTATATATGTTTATATTCCTCATATTATAAGCTTTTATTTGACCTACTGGTTACTGTTACATGATTTACTATTCTCAATCTATTAGTCACAGTTTATCACAATCACAGATACTTCTGGCTAGATATTTTACAAATGTTATTTTATGTTTTATAGTGTGATGTGGTCTGATTTGTTAGTATATAAACCAAATATATTTGAAATATATGATTCGATATGACGGCTAATATTTGCATTCTGGACTGAATCGGCTAATTTAGACGAGAAGCTGCTCTTTCAAGGACTAGTAGGAACTCTAGGCTTCTCGTACTGGTTTATGTGTCATTGGATCGGTTATAAAGTAGGTGAATCTAATTGGCGATCATATCACGTCATATATTAACAGGACACAAAGGCCACAAGTGATAACAGTAACAAGGCCCAGTATTCTTCAAAGAGAGTTCAGACTTAAAAATATACTTTTTATTAAGTTTATATATATTTAACGATATATTTAAGTCTTTGCAAATACCGCACGCGCTATCTTTAAACTTTTACAACTAGGTTTTTTAGACATCAATAATGATGTAGGTGTCTGTTGTTTCGAAAGAAAGTTTCCATTTTCATTACCTTATTTTCTGTTAGTACTTTGAAATGTACATCTTCATTTTGTCAATCAACGTTGCATAATTTCGAGGCCTATGAAAGTCAATTTATTGGGAAAACTGGTTGTTTCATAATCTTCACTTTAATTATTAGTCATAATCTAATATGTTAAATAACTTTACTTTTCTCTACAGTATTTCGTAAAACCAATCGATCATATTTTATATTGATTTTATTCTTTCAATTATTAACGTTAATTAGGCGTGATACGTTCAACCATTTGGCATCCTGGTTGCAAGATGCTCGGCAGCATGCAAGCCCAAATATGGTTATTACATTGGTTGGAAATAAGTGTGATTTGGATGCGAGGCGAGAGGTTAAACAGGAAGAAGCTGAAACATTCGCTCGTGAGAATAATTTATTATTCCTAGAAACATCAGCTAAAACCGGAGTAAATGTAGAACAAGCCTTTGCCACTACCGCACGCGCTATCTATGAACGTTTACAACTAGGTCTTTTAGATATCAATAATGATGTAGGTGTCTGTTGTTTCGAAAGAAAGTTTCCGTTTTCATTACCTTATTTAGGTTTGTACAAAAATACTTTATTCATTAGTTTTAACCGTTATAAAAATAATCAATTAATTCGTCTTGATCGGTTATAATTAGACATGGTCTGTTATATGAAAGCAGTCTTCCTTAAACCTGTGATTATTCAGAGGTTGGTATTTTGACGTAAGTTTTCTCGACCCTCAAGTATTCTACTGTGAAGTAGAACGAGAGTTAAATTTTAAGTAAATGGACCATCTGAAAAAATTACAAATACTTTCTTGTTTTATTTTTATCTCAACAACGTAGCACTTATCATGAAAATTTCATATCTTAGTCTCCATATCACCGGGCTTTGCTAAGTCCGCTTGAAATTCCTTGGAGGTCATTCCCAAAGAGTTAAGAACTGAAAGGGCTTTTGTGTGACAAATATTAGAAATACCACCCAACTGCTTAAACCAAAATATGTGAAGGAGAGTTGAAACCTGCCGCATCATTTTTGAAGATCAACGTTCTAGAAACTTGTCTTTCATACTCAAATTTTCTTACTCTTTAATGCATATGCTAATCCTTCCAAAAATGACACGCCCACGGATCAGTTATTATCTTGACTTTCAAATTTCAAAAAAGTTAATCCTTTGTGAATTAATTTCATAGTGCCGTTGAATTTATGTCGAACAATTTCGTGAAAACCAGAAGTTTCCAAATATCTCCACACTACATACTTAGACCTATTACATCTTTTGGGCATAGCTTACTGACCAGAAAGCTCCAACAAACCCAGTCACGACCTTTTCTTTTTAGTTGTTGCCGAGTATTGTTTATGGTCCTGACGTCTACCTTCGATCCTCGACGCTATGTTTTTGTTTACCTCTTTTCCATTTCCCTTAACGACTCGAAGTTAGGGTTCGCCTTATGATGGGGGCTAATGGTTTCCTCAAAGTGTATCCAGTTCACCTCCAGTGTCGTTTACTGATTCCCTTAACTGGTAGCTGGACTGTTCTCTGACAGAGTAGGTTATTCGTGATGGTCTCTGACCAACGAATCTCTTAAGCATTTTACGCAGACAGCTGTTTATAAATATCTGCACATTTTAGGTTGTGGGTGTGGTAGTTCTTCACATCCCGGCTCCGTACAATAGAACTGTTCAACATTAGTGTTGAAAATGCTGACTTTGACCTTGTGTAAAGGAACCATTGAGTCTCAGGCATTTTTCAGTTGTAAGGATGTTGCTCTTTCCTTTTCAGTTCAAACCCTCACACCTGCATCAGATTCTTCTTGTTTGTCGATAAGACTGTACAGGTACGTGAAGGCTCTCACGTCTTCCAGTGACTCCAACACAGGTGAGTCAGGTGGTGCTCACCGCGTCATTTTACAGGATCTCTTTTCTTCCTTTGTGATTGTTGACATCTGGTACTGAAGAAGCCGCTGATACACTAGCTGTCTTCATTTGCATTTGTTGTCATTATGCAGTGGAAAAGCTAAGTGGTCTGCAAAGTGCAAATAATCTATTTGGGTTCACTATGTCCACCGCATTTAGTGTTTTCTCTTGTCTCCTAAGTAGTGGAGGTCTTCACAATCCAGTCAACAACCTTCAGAAAGAGGAGAGACAATAGGAATCATCTTTGTCTAACACCAGTCTTCAATTGGAATACAGTCAGTTAGTCAGTCAAAAAAAACGTAGAACCTGGTACGTCCGTACGTAGGTTTGGGTTGCCTCACCGAGTTAGCACAACGAAATGGAGTTGTTAGTTTAAATCACAGAATATGAGAAGTTGTAACAGTATTAGTGGTAATTGAAAAGACCGGGAAACGAAGATTTTACTCAAGGAATTATAAATTAGTCAAATAAAAAGTAAATTATGAGAAACGCAGAAGCTTGGAAATTGTGGGAAGATAAAGAATGGATGCGCCTGGACAATTGCAAACGATTTTGTTTCCTGTCATTTACAGCCCTCAAACACTAATTGCGATAATCACGCGCGACCCAACCAAGTAGTCTACACTTGTTAAAATGACTCAATCCATATGGTCAGTATTTTCATGATTTGGTGTTATGTTTGGATTTGACCGCTCCTAGCTTTCTTCCATCATACTCTCACATCAGACCATGTCACCCGTCGAGGTAGGTGGTTGTCGGGTATGAGTTACTAATGACTCAACTACCTCGGCTAATGCAAATTTACTTCCTCATCAATCGATTCAGCAACCTTACTCATGACCCTATTCCCAACCCAGTCATCGTTTACTCGGTGATTCGAAAATACATGAGCATTGATTCAAAGACATCTATCGTTCAATACTAGCATCCTACAGTATTCTTCGGTCTTAATGGTCATTTACATATGACCTGTCCTCCACGTACTATGACCTTGAAGTGCAGTCACTCGTATGAATCCCGGATGCTGGTGGCGATTTCCTCACGTACTCCATGATGTCGAACGAGATTCCATAAGCTATTGCCATTCATGCTGTAGAATATTTTCTAATAATCAAGGAGGCTGGTGTTCAGCAATGAGTGTCATTCGATTGATTGTTCAACAATGAGCAGTAGTGTCGCGATTCGGACAGAACATGACCGAACCTCACGAAACTCAACATGTTGATTTTGAACTTACCAAATCTTTTACTCGGTTTAGTAACACTGTTGGAAACTCTGCTTGTCACTGAGAGTAGTATGATATTTCTGTAGTTTGTACACTTACTAAGATCAGCTTTCATCGGTATATTGATGAGTTATCTGTCTTCCCAGTCTGTTTGTACTTGTTCTTCCTCCCAAATGTTTATGGAGAAAACGTGAAACATCTTTGTAGTTACCATCGTATCTAACTGCAGTGTTTAGCTGGTGTGTTGTCTGATCCATTGTTGATTTATCTGACGGCCTTGTAGATTTCTTCGATTACCGTTGAGTATGGTCTATGGAGAGGTGTTCTGTGTGTGCTGCTTGGAAATCCGTTGAGTTCATTGAGACTGGTCTATTCAATAGCTCTTCACATTGCTCCACTCACCTGTTTAGTTTTTCTTGAATCTCAGTGACTGCTTTGTCTTCTTTATTCTTGAATGGTCACTCTAGTTTACAATATTTTCATACTAGTTTATTCGTCGTATCACATAGTCGTCTCGTATTTCTTCCTACAACTTTTTCTGTTGTCATTGCTAGATCTTGTACGTATTTCCGCTTGTCGGCTTCAAATGCTCCTCGTCACTTTCTTATTTGCTTCTGTGTATTCGACCTGTGAACTTTCATTCTCTGCTGTTGTCGACTATTATCTTCTTGTTTCCTTTGTTGAAACTTTCAAAGGCTGTCTACAAAGATGGGTTCCTTATAATTGTGCTTCTAGAGTCTCAATAGCTGGACAGATTTTGAAGTTATTGCCTCCTAAATTCTTCTCTAGTTGGTCTACATGTTATTATAATATTCATCACATGTTTGTAGTTTATTTTTGTCTGACTATAAATATTGAGTAACGCTCGACTAAAATGGAGTTGGCTTCCCAGCCATCCTCCCTGCGTGTCATTTTGCTTTGCTGTTTCATTGGCTTCATATTCAAAATATATGTATTCACAAATCAATTCTCGTTATTCGACTTATTTAATTCCGTTATTGGATAACGTGATTTAAGTCGACGATGATATACGAGAATCAGCGATAACAATCATTCGTACGATCTCAATGGAGTCAGATCAAACGGGCCACTAAAAATGTAGGTTTAAAATCTGATTTCAATCCAATTTTCATGTCATTTTTGTTAACTTGGCAGTAAATTATATGCATTGGATCCAACTACGGGCGTACATGAGCATGCACAATTATATTAAGTTCATTAACAATGTAGATTAACTGTGATAACAACGTATAGTGGTAGATTGTGGTTAAAATTATTTAATGTGACCTTATCAATTTCAGTGGGACGTTCAATGCGATTTAATAAAAATACTAACCAACATAATCATTAATAGTAATTAAGAATGAGACAAATTTATTTTATAAGTTGAAATTTGATCTCAACAGAAAAAAGGACGTCGATAGTTAATCTTTAGTTTATTGTGTTCACCATAATCAAATCTTAAGTCAAGTGTACATAATCTACGCTAAAACACCAAGTAGGCTTGTGATATCAAATTTCGATAATCAAGTTAAAATACGAAATAGTAAGCGTTTTCGGTTCCTGATATTCCTGACTGAACATAATTTGTAAGTCATAGATACTTAGATAATAACTTCTAATTAAGAGCATTTTCGTTCAACCGAGCATCAAACTTTATACCAGTTTAGTTTATTAAAGAACCATCTTTAAAACGTTTAGTTCAGGTTCAATCTGTTACTGTTAACACGTGAAAATCTCTATAAGGCAATCGTTATCATGACAAGTTGTCCGAGATAGGATTCATTCAGAAAGTGTCTAAATATGACATCTTTTGTAGTTTTAAAAACTAAAATTTTTGGAACGAATAGTGTAAGCTATGATATTATTAACAATATTAATTCCAGCAAACATATGCATGACATATACTACTGGTCGATATGTGAAGAAATCCCAATTAGTTTCTGTTTGCTTACATTACCAATACATAGTACTGTGATTAGTATGTCAATCAAGGACCATACCACTCTTTAGACTGATTTAATGCTTTATTGAAGCTTCTGGCCCAAAACCAAAATATGCACATGCTTATGAAAAAGCAGTAATAAATTATTTCTTCAATCTGAATAGTCGTTATCAACTTCAAAATAGATAAATCTATACTCCTGAGTTATTTTTTACTACCGTCCCAGTAGGTGCTCTCTTATAGGTCGAGGCATGTCCGTCGATAAATAACCTGGCTATATATATAATGTGAGTCACGCAAACCGTTTAATGGTGCATAAGGTGTGACTCAAAAATGTACAAATATACATACTCTGTGAGTTATAGTTGCTGTCCAGCTGCTTAAGCTGGATCAAATGACATCGGCATAGACCTATGAACACTGTATAAGTCAAAGGCATACACAAGGTAGATAGTTTTAAATGTTTTGTTGGCGTATGCAAAAAAAATTGGTAGACGTTCTGAAAAACAAACGATTTTGTAAAGATACCTATTGTTTTACTGAGCTGCCAGGCAACGAAAAATTCCAAACAGCCATGTCGGCATTCATCTCTTGTGTCTAAATTTCGACGAACAGGTAAATTATAGTTTATAACTGTCATAAAAGTCTTCATACTTTATAAACTAGTCAAGTAGTGAGGACAGAAAAGATGCAGTAGACCGCAGGACATAAATTTCAAATACTATATTCTTCTTGCCTATTGATATTTATTTTACAATTGAAACGTATACATGCACTCATTAGAGTAACTGCTAGGTTTACAACAAGACTTATCAGATGTTAAACATAACTTGTTTTAACTAACAAAGATAAAACCAACTTGACAGGAAATCAAACTGTTTGCTTGTTGACTTTGTGAAATGCAAATAAAAGCACTTAAGAGTCATTAGAAAAATTTAGTATTAATTCAATCCTCTAGTTGTTGTGGTTGTTTCTACTTGTCATATAACCAAGTTCTTATCTGAGAAAAATCAACCATTTTATATCACTATTAGGAATATCATATTGGCGATGACTTTACTATCGTAAAACACGTCTCTTTAGCATAGTAACATAATAAGCTAAATTGACTAGATAGTTCAACTGAATCGTACAACCAAATATGACAATTATGATATATATTACATTTGAAGAATCATCATAGAAGCATTAGCTTTGTCGTATAAGAATTTATACTTGAAATGTAAATCAGAATGTCTACAGGTTACATACATTACTAATGAGTCGGTTTAAATAAAACAATTATTAACAGTAGAATAATTCATCTAACTATATTTAAAATCATGGAGTTTGAATAATAAGACGAAACTTCATGGAGAACTTGTAATATTTGTTTAGATAAATCGTGAAAATAACTTCCACTACCTAAAATTATGCATTCATGGAGGTGTAATGGCAGTTAAGACGTGTTATCTAACGTCCCCAATCACTCAGAAGAACATTCTGACTAATATTACCTAATTTTATATTGTTATCAAATCGTATCAATAGGATAAGAGTACTAGAAAGCAAACATAATATCAATGCTCAAAATGTGTCCCAAATAATTGCAAATAAATCTGGCTTACGGAAGCATACTCTAGTGATAGACGTGAATGTTATACATACGGCTTGACAAGAAAAATTCTTTAGAGCATCTTTATCAATCAAAGATCATCTGACATAAAGTACAAGTTAAAATGACTACATCATGAGAAGAATTAGACGAGTAATAAGGTTTATTCTGATATCTGACAAAAAGAATATTTATAAAAAGAACCTGTCAGTTACGATAGAAATTTCTATACACGCTTGAACACATTTTAATAAAATGATGATTACTAGGTATTCAACGGTTAAATAAACAAGAATACAACAACAAAGGCGAGTGTAGTGAAAATTCGACACAAAGCAATTAATTTTGCTTCACATAACCATCTATAAAAGAAGATACAGGAAATATATTTCCGTACATCGGGATACACAAACACAATATGAAAATAAAGTAAACGAGTAACGACAGTAAAATTAAATAATGCGAACACAAGATGGAAAATCTCTTGTTTCTTGGAGAAGAAATGAATGAATATGTTTTCACAGCATGTATCATTTTTATAGATATTTTATAACAGTAATGTTGCATGATTGGAATTTGGATTTTCATTTGGAATCAATAAATATCTGCCTTTTTTTAAAACTTATTTATAGATATAATATAGACAGCCGACTGATTGAGAATAGTGAATAAGATCAAAACAAGAAAAATAAAGTACAGGGAAGTTGTTGAACAACAACTTACAGAAAAATAGACAATAAAAGTATTCATTCAAAACAATGGGGGTACACATAAAGCACATGAAATTAAAAAGTACATAAAAAGAGCAAAATAAATGAAGTAAAATAGTGAATGAGAATCATAGAAAGGTTAACATAAAACATAAAAATAATTAATCGCAGTTATAACTTTTATTATCTTTCCATAAACTAATCTCTCTTTGGTATGAGCTAACAACAACGTCTTCTTAGATTACCTCCCGAATCTGAGCCAACCGGACCGTAGGAACCACTTTGTCGAGTACTTAATTGTTGAGGACCTAACTTTATGCCATTTGCCTAAGTTACAAAAAAATGTAGATTGTTAGGCGAGTACAGAGATATATCTGGCCATAAAACGGGATAAGAAAAAATTTTTAGAAATAAAAGTTAGTTAGCTAGTTACAGTTAGATTGTTAAACAAAATTAATAGTCTACTTATAATCGACAATCATCAAAATTGAAAACTATTCTTATACGTGGGAAAAAATAGTGTCTTATCGGAAACCGACAAGCAAAGAAACTAGTTATGCAGCTATGAATGAAAAAGTTTTGCTGCAATTAATTGATAACACCAACTGTGGTGATAAATATGTATGAAAAAAGCTTTGAATAATTGAGTCAGAGAAAAGTTATCATAAAAAATACTATATATCAACTAAATATTTATAGAATGTTAGTTGCCTTAAGTATTACAGCTAATGGATATTTATGAGGACATTTTGACCAACCATACAAGTATTCGATTGTTTTTAATAAGTTCTTCACTTAACAAGTGCATGAAAGAAGACAAACAGATTAAGGTGTACTGTATCGACTTCTTAACGAGTGTGAATACAGGATTACCAGTGTATTCACTATTTGTCGGTAAAAAATTTTGCAAAAGTTAGTGGTGCCAATTATTTAAACAAAGTGGGTTGAACTGATACATAACTGGAAGTGAGAGTACGTTACTTATTAAAAAGGCTTTTGGAGTTCAAGACCAAAATGGGTTTGAATCAGTTCCGATGATTATATTTTGATGACTCAAAAGAACCAGCTACCTTTCAACGAATCCTGTACCCAATAAACTAGGTGTTGAAATGGATTTACTTAGTATGAACACTAGGCAATAACAACTTACGTTCAATTCACAAGAACATGGGTACTTTTTCATGCAAACAACCTAATATCTTAGGTTGCCTATAACTGGAGAGATCTAGTAAAGTAAGTGGGGATTCATAGCTCGCTCGCTAATCGTTGGTGTTTCGTGTTCATGTACATATTATAAAACGTTTTAAAAGCTTAATATTCAAACAACCTTATTTGTCTCAACGAGGACATCGTGAAAATAGTTATGCACCCAAAATTATTAATATATATATTGATCGCACCTAGAAATAATACCCGAATTTGAGGTAAATTCACGAAAGTAGCAGTTATTAAAAAAAGAAACTATAAAAGAAGCACATATGGAATTATATACAAAACATTTATTGCTCAGCGATATAACCAAGTAGATCAATAAAAAGAGTAACAGGAGAAATCAACGGTACAATTGACAGACATTACCGGATGACAGTCTTTCAGACACTTCCACTGAAATACTTTATTCTAAAAATATTAGGATACAGTTTCTTGTTATCTTCAGAATACAATAATGTGACAGATTCAAGCATATTTCATCTACTTTGATAGGGCCATTACTAACTTCATAAATACCGAATGGACAGCTTCGATTTAGTACTAAGATCTCCTAGTCTTTTGTGCAAACAGTTCATACCCTATCAGTAAGAACTAACAACTATAAACCGTTTCGCTATACTATGCGAAAAACAGCTAACAACCTATGCACTTCAAATGTGAATGACATTATTAAAATGAGTTCTATATAAACACACACCAGTTATTTAACAATAAACAAGGCCAGGCTATATTTATTGTAAAAAATTAAATGGGTCATCTTGATAAAACTTGATGTCAGTGATACGAATGTTAACTTATGATGTATGGTATTAAAAACTAATGGAATAAATACTTGTGTATATTCATTCACAAATCGGTCGACTTGATAGTTACTTCAATATTATAAATAAACAAATCATGGCAATTGATTCATACAGATATTAGCCAATATTTGAATAAATAGTAGAAGTTAGGATCGGAGTATATAGAAGACGTTACTTTCAAAAACTAAACTTAAAATCATCGCAGAGATCGAAATGACATTTGACTACGCCTAAACCATCCTTTAATTGCTGACCATCCCACACATAGGAAAAGGAGAAAGGCTGTGTGCAACCTCAACAACCCCACCTGGCGAAAATACACTAATCAGCCCACTTAACTCTATTATGGAAGTTCAAGAACTATCCTATAGAACAGTGATTCACGACTCATGACGAAAGCCAAAATTCTTCGGGAATCACCAGCACCATATCTCCTCCGGCAAAACCAAAACCGACAATTAATACACGCACATGGAATATCGAGAACTGGTAGGGATTGGGACAACCATTCGAGTAACAGAGGAAATCAGCAGACGCAACCTGAATGTGTTTGCAATAAGTAAAACACACTAAACACTATCTCAACAAAAACAATAACTTCGAGAGACCACTCATTGTATTTCGTTCAGAAACAGAAATATTCAATACATACAAGGAGTCGCACTCACGTTATCTAAAGAACCAGGATAAGCGCTTATGTAACACAAACAAACACAAGGCTCAGGACCATTTAAGCATCACTCAAGACAAAGAAACCAAGCACTACAATCGACGCTATCCTCTGCAACGAACTTACCAGTCACCACAGAGAACATCTTAAACACCAGTTTGACGAAGTACTCCAACTCACCCTGAACAAATCTTCAAGAAAAATGTTGATCATCCTGATGTGAGACATCGACATCGAATTCGGGACAGACAGTACCGGATACTAACGCATTATGTGACGACATAGACCACGAGAGGGTAACGAGAATGGAGTGCGACTGGAGAATCTATGTGCTATCAACAACATGGTGACTATAGACCACAGTATTTCTCCCGACAATCCCATACACAAAGCTACACAGGAATCACAAGAACACACTACAAGAAACGAGACTAACCACATCTGCGTCAATAAAATATTTACAAGGTGCATGTGAGATGTACGAACAGAGAGAGAGGAACAGTTTTTGCCTCACATTACCACGTGGTGATGGTCAAGCTCAAACTGAAGTTGAAGAAACACTGTATAGTTGGATAAGTAGCATTGCGAAGATCTGATATCCCATCCCTTAAAGGTGCTGACGAGCTCAGAGAGTACGTCAAGTAACTAAAAAGTGTATTGAGTCGTGTTAACAAGTGTAGTTTACCTGGTTGGGGACTGTGAATGACAGGAAACAAAATCGTTTGCAATTGTCCAGGCGCATCCATTCTTTATCTTCCCACAATTTCCAAGCTTCTGCGTTTCTCATAATTTACTTTTTATTTGACTAATTTATAATTCCTTGAGTAAAATCTTCGTTTCCCGGTCTTTTCAATTACCACTAATACTGTTACAACTTCTCATATTCTGTGATTTAAACTAACAACTCCATTTCGTTGTGCTAACTCGGTGAGGCAACCCAAACCTACGTACGGACGTACCAGGTTCTACGTTTTTTTTGACTGACTAACTGACTGTATTCCAATTGAAGACTGGTGTTAGACAAAGATGATTCCTATTGTCTCTCCTCTTTCTGAAGGTTGTTGACTGGATTGTGAAGACCTCCACTACTTAGGAGACAAGAGAAAACACTAAATGCGGTGGACATAGTGAACCCAAATAGATTATTTGCACTTTGCAGACCACTTAGCTTTTCCACTGCATAATGACAACAAATGCAAATGAAGACAGCTAGTGTATCAGCGGCTTCTTCAGTACCAGATGTCAACAATCACAAAGGAAGAAAAGAGATCCTGTAAAATGACGCGGTGAGCACCACCTGACTCACCTGTGTTGGAGTCACTGGAAGACGTGAGAGCCTTCACGTACCTGTACAGTCTTATCGACAAACAAGAAGAATCTGATGCAGGTGTGAGGGTTTGAACTGAAAAGGAAAGAGCAACATCCTTACAACTGAAAAATGCCTGAGACTCAATGGTTCCTTTACACAAGGTCAAAGTCAGCATTTTCAACACTAATGTTGAACAGTTCTATTGTACGGAGCCGGGATGTGAAGAACTACCACACCCACAACCTAAAATGTGCAGATATTTATAAACAGCTGTCTGCGTAAAATGCTTAAGAGATTCGTTGGTCAGAGACCATCACGAATAACCTACTCTGTCAGAGAACAGTCCAGCTACCAGTTAAGGGAATCAGTAAACGACACTGGAGGTGAACTGGATACACTTTGAGGAAACCATTAGCCCCCATCATAAGGCGAACCCTAACTTCGAGTCGTTAAGGGAAATGGAAAAGAGGTAAACAAAAACATAGCGTCGAGGATCGAAGGTAGACGTCAGGACCATAAACAATACTCGGCAACAACTAAAAAGAAAAGGTCGTGACTGGGTTTGTTGGAGCTTTCTGGTCAGTAAGCTATGCCCAAAAGATGTAATAGGTCTAAGTATGTAGTGTGGAGATATTTGGAAACTTCTGGTTTTCACGAAATTGTTCGACATAAATTCAACGGCACTATGAAATTAATTCACAAAGGATTAACTTTTTTGAAATTTGAAAGTCAAGATAATAACTGATCCGTGGGCGTGTCATTTTTGGAAGGATTAGCATATGCATTAAAGAGTAAGAAAATTTGAGTATGAAAGACAAGTTTCTAGAACGTTGATCTTCAAAAATGATGCGGCAGGTTTCAACTCTCCTTCACATATTTTGGTTTAAGCAGTTGGGTGGTATTTCTAATATTTGTCACACAAAAGCCCTTTCAGTTCTTAACTCTTTGGGAATGACCTCCAAGGAATTTCAAGCGGACTTAGCAAAGCCCGGTGATATGGAGACTAAGATATGAAATTTTCATGATAAGTGCTACGTTGTTGAGATAAAAATAAAACAAGAAAGTATTTGTAATTTTTTCAGATGGTCCATTTACTTAAAATTTAACTCTCGTTCTACTTCACAGTAGAATACTTGAGGGTCGAGAAAACTTACGTCAAAATACCAACCTCTGAATAATCACAGGTTTAAGGAAGACTGCTTTCATATAACAGACCATGTCTAATTATAACCGATCAAGACGAATTAATTGATTATTTTTATAACGGTTAAAACTAATGAATAAAGTATTTTTGTACAAACCTAAATAAGGTAATGAAAACGGAAACTTTCTTTCGAAACAACAGACACCTACATCATTATTGATATCTAAAAGACCTAGTTGTAAACGTTCATAGATAGCGCGTGCGGTAGTGGCAAAGGCTTGTTCTACATTTACTCCGGTTTTAGCTGATGTTTCTAGGAATAATAAATTATTCTCACGAGCGAATGTTTCAGCTTCTTCCTGTTTAACCTCTCGCCTCGCATCCAAATCACACTTATTTCCAACCAATGTAATAACCATATTTGGGCTTGCATGCTGCCGAGCATCTTGCAACCAGGATGCCAAATGGTTGAACGTATCACGCCTAATTAACGTTAATAATTGAAAGAATAAAATCAATATAAAATATGATCGATTGGTTTTACGAAATACTGTAGAGAAAAGTAAAGTTATTTAACATATTAGATTATGACTAATAATTAAAGTGAAGATTATGAAACAACCAGTTTTCCCAATAAATTGACTTTCATAGGCCTCGAAATTATGCAACGTTGATTGACAAAATGAAGATGTACATGTCAAAGTACAATTCTGTCGAGTTTATTAATAGACTTGGTGGTATCAAGTAATGGGGTAGTGGTTTCGTGGTGAAAGTTTAGTTGCAGGTCCAAACCGCATTTCATCTACTTTGGTTTGAACAATCAGGTAATATCACGTGGTGGCCAATGATGTACTTAAAAACTTACTTGATATATGAGTTACATCAAGCGGAAACCACAAGCTGTAACCTGAAAACTTCAATGAAGTGTTACAATTATTTATCTTTCTTGTGTCTGAATTACTATAATTATTGAGGTGAACTTACAAACGGTTAGCTTGGCTCAAGTAGAAATAATTAAAGTAAGAATAACTTTTAATAAGTCTGTTGAGTTGAATCCAAGTTTATTTGATCATTTTGGTAACATTTAAATTCAATTAGGCATCACTAATCGTTTTATTTCTGATCGATTATGGTGTATTAACGATGGCCTGTATAGCTAAGTAAACCTGATAAGTACCCAAACTCAAGTGTCTACTAAACTGTAACAACAGCTAAGAAACATGGCAGCTAAGAAACTGCCATTTACAAATCTAGCTAAGAAAATAATAAGCTTTAATATTTAGTGATGTTTAGGTGCCTAGAACGCTCTAGTTCTCCATACTGAGTCGATATAAAGGAAGAACATGTATCAAAATTAGTGCAGTTAATGCTTTCAATTAATATCCACAATAAGTTAGTGAAGTGAAGAAATTAAAAAATCAAAGATTCCATAACAAACCTGGTAACATCGTAAACAAGAAGAGCACCTGCCGCACCCCGATAATACGATCTGGTTATGGAACGAAAACTTTCTTGTCCAGCCTGCACAAGAATTAAAGTAACAGTAATAAGTAAAATGTAGTGAAGATGAACTGAAGAGTTTATTGAATAGTGTGATTAGGTAGAAATTTAGATAGACGGCTAATTAAATTTAAATATAGATTACTGAGGGCATATTCAGGCAAATAATTAATCTTTACTTAAGCAATTATTACCAACACGACACTAATGCCCTAGTATAAGCCACTAAATTTACTTCGAAGACAGTCGTTAGGAAGCATATACAGTAATAGACTGTTTGCGAATGTGAACTACTACAGAAATTTTGTTGTAGAAAGTAACTAATTGATATGGAATGATCTCAAAATCAATTCCTATCAGTAGTTAACTTCAGTTGAAATCTATTTGTTGTATACAATATTTAAGTACAGTGCACTATTTAGGGACACAAGGTAGTGTTCCAAACCCAAGATATTTCATAATCACAGTTCGGCATTTATAAAATATACATTATTCGAGGTTGATATTGAGACGAGAATAAGGTTGAGTCAACCAGTATCAATTAGTACAATAGATATAATGCCGTACGCCTAATGCTACATAAAAAGAGAAATACCACCGGTATCAGATACTGAACGCTAATGAAAATACAGTCAAAAGTGGACAGCAGGCCTCATGTTAAACAAGCAAATGTAATTAGTCGATTAGGATGAAAAGTGGTAGTCCCTTGTCATGAACACTTTAAACAAACAGTCTCAAGCTATTCACAAATTATTTTCCCTGTAAATTGCGGTTTTACTAAATCATAAAGAACCACAAAATAGACTACAGTATTGACCTACTGAAGCTCATATTTTAGACGTATAGTTATTCTAAAATGCCCTGCTACGACCGAGGGTGAGGAGAGTCAACTCTCCCTCTCGAAATGCTCACATGGTCAAGTGTATGCAGCCACTGCCAGGGAAATCCTACTCATTGCCCTCTCGAGGCGGTGGTGATTACGAAATTGAAAGGACTCTAGTGTCTACTCATTTGCGGATAAACCTTTAGCCCTTTACTAAAGATTTCCGTGGGAAGGCACAATACAATGAGTCTAATCTCACTTTTTCCAACTTCAAAGTCCAAAAACCGAGATCAAATCGTTTACATCTGGAGTTTCGTTTCTCGCACCGAGTAGTAAATTACTGGAATTCTCTACCGGAACACGTAATACCAGCACCTTCTGTTGATATATTTGAAACGAGATTGGACCTCCACAGTGTGACAAACTGGAAGGATTAATAGAGGTCGATAGACCTTTTGTCCCTATTGCTGAAGACTGAAAAGCGAATGTCCGGCGCTTCAACCGGGTTTAATGGACGTGGATGGTCCATCTAGAGTAGTTGGGAAACCCTGACTCCAGACCAGTGGTGCACATGGGCTTCACTATCCTGTGGGGACAAATGGCGTATGAACCTATTGTTAGTCACCAGCTACTATGAGACTGCATCTCCTGACGTTGTTCCACTGCGTTGTGGATCAAACCTTCAGGTCGAGGGCTAGGGTGTGACCTCCTACGAAAACCACTTACTTCGGTTTGGGTAGTATTATAGCCCACACATAAATCAAGTGACTTGTGTGGTGCATATGTATTCCGTGCCTCTTTGTATCAATATTTGTGTTCAAATAAATAAATAAATAAAATAAATTAAGACCTGTATACAGAGATATTGGTGATTAACTTATTTATGTAAAGCTAGTCAGCTAGATAAAGTCCCACGACCCACCTAACATTACATAAATACCAGTTTTGGAGCTGACATGTTTACACGAAAAATATTTTAATAGGATTAGAGCTGTCATTAATGCCTGAATTTAGCCAAAATTCTTTACAATAAAATTAATGTTGTGATAAAGTTTTGTAGGTGCTGCATATCACAAGGGCGTTATTCAGACTACTAGCACTTGCTAAGACCTAAAACGAGAAATTTTAGGTTGTAATTTTGTTTCAGTTTCTGAATGAGAAGAGATTGATTACATATCAAAAGCTCGGATAAGTGTGGCTTCAAAAGAAAACTAACCGTGTCCCAGACTTGAAGCTTTATTTGCTTGTCACCAATATTCACCATTCGGGCGCCAAACTCTACCCCAATCGTTAAGTCATATACAGGCTGGAACCGTTGGTCCGTAAATTGGAGAAGCAAGCACGATTTACCAACAGCTAACGAGGTAATATCCACGTACACAACATACCAGTGTCCCCAATAATGATGTATTTGAACAGATATGCATAAGACATTCTCAGTTTAGTTTAAAGTATGTGACCAATACTGTAATATTCCTAAAAACACGACCCAATATCTGCGCAGTCACGTTTAACGTATGAGTTAGTGTTATAGTTGGGTATTTGATAAAAAAATCAAAGCCAGCAATCTTCTGATCAAATGGTGGTATACAGAGCGGAACTACTATGACTCGACATTCAGTAAGGCCAACCTGCGACAGTACAAATGACCTAGACCTGTCAAATGTCCTCCCTAATATTCAATATACCCAATGTCTTTGTGTAGAGCTTTATTTCTTTTCATCGTTTTCATGTTGTGTCGGTAAGACTCTAGGTATTTGGTAATGTTAAATAGCTTCTAGACTAATGAAATACACCATTTCGCGAAGTTCGTTAGCGTAAAGTTGTTTCTTCATTGCTCTCCATTCTTAGTTTCAGTTTCAGTTTAGGAAGGACAGGAGGCTCGATGGCCTATGTTAGTCCTGGCAATAGTGGTCTCTCAGTTGATCCAACTTCCTTTTGAAAACGTCGACGGATGGAGCCTCAATCACGTGCTGAGGTAGTGAATTCCACGCGTTGATGATTCGATGGGAAAGTCGATAGTCATCTGGCAAGTAATTTGTTATCGGCTTATGAACTTTTTTGAAGTGTCCTCGTAAATTCTCTGTTTTGGAAGACAAGAAAAATGAGGGCGTATCAGGTGCAAATTTATCACTAAGCAATTTGAAAACTGTAATCAAGTCGCCTCTAGTTCTGCGATATGACAACGGGTAAAGGTTCAGCTTGGTCAGTCGAACTCCATACGTAAGCTTCGCTATTCCGGGAATCAGCTTAGTTGCCGTTTTCTGAACCTTTTCCAGAAGCTCACTGTCTTTTTTAAGCAGGGGCTAGCCGCTTGTATGCAGTACTCAAGTTTAGGACGAACGAACACTGTATACAAAGTCAAAAGCGTCTTAGCGTCCACATGACTAAAAGCCCTACGTATTGACCACAAGGTTTAAAAACATTCGGCGGCTATTGCACGGCAGTGTGCAGTAATCTTTAAGATTTGACTAACGATGGCTCCTGAGTCATTATATGTCTGGACGACAGGTAGCTCAGTGTCAGAACAACTCTGAATTTTTGATAACTTCAGGCTAGCCAATCGGAAGCACCACTACCAATGAATTTGGCGGAATTTCGGTTCTGTATATCGTGAGTATAAATTAGTGAGCCCATTATAGACCAACATACTTCCCTGAACAAACAGCCATCTCACCACTAGGCAGAAGATTGGTCAACTGCAATACAATAGTTATAGATTTAACGTGCAGATGGGCAGATGGCAGAGAACAAGAAGATTCGATGAATTAATCATGCGAACAATACAGACGAGCGAGTAAAAAGAGTAGGTAAATGGGGATGACAAATGGCAAGATGGAAACTTTCTGATGTCTATTATCTCTCGTCGAGGAGCATAGGCCGCCCACCAGAACTCTGTCCTGGATAGTCATTTCTAATATTCTCTATTTTCTATTCATCTTTTTGATATATGCTTCCGATTCCCGTAGCAGTGTGCTCTTCGATTTTCCTCTTTTCGGTTTACAAGTTATCTGTCGCCTGGTGCAGTTTGGTGATTTCCTCAAAGCATGTCGCATTCATCTCCAGAGTCTTTTTCCAAATTTTTTAGTTGAAAAGTGGCTTGTTCTCTCCAACGTTAGGTTGTTGCTGATGGTGTCCGGTCAACGGACATTGACTCTCTTGTGTACCTAAATGTTTATAAGTACTTGTACGTTTTTCACGATGGTTGTAGTGTAGTGAATGGGAACACAAGCGGAGACAAACAAATGTATTAGGATACAAAATCATATAAACTCTTGAAAAAACCTGAGAATCATACAATAAACAATTCATTTGCAAAATGTTAATCGTCCCATACTTAATTGTTCTTCTGTTTCCATACTAATCATTTTCTGTCCTCGATCCTTTTCATCGATCTTCTTAACATTCTGCCGCCAGAAATTTCGTTTTCTGCTGATGGAACATACTACTTGTATCTGTCAGCATCACTAGCACACGCTACAGTAGTAGTTCTCAGAGTTTCAGCTCCCAACAGTAGAACTATCTTGACGTTCGTATTGAAGATTCTGACTTTAATATTGACTGTCGGTTGTTTTTAGTCGCATGTGTTCTTCAATTGTGGGAATTCTTTCCTTGCTTTGCCAATCCTCGCATTTACATGTGCATTAGATCCGCCTTGCTCACCGATGATGCTGTTCGGATATGTGAAAGTTTCCACCTCTCACAGGGTTCCTCCATCAAGTATGATTAGTTTAGTGTTCTTTGTGTTGTACTTGAGGATCTTTGTTTTCCCGTGCCGTATGTTGAGGCCTACTGGTGCAAAGGTTGTTGCAACACTGTTTATCTACAATGGCGTTTGTTCACGCGTATGGGATAGAAGAGCCAGATCGTCTGCAAAGTCAAAATCTTCTACTTGCATACAACCTGTCAAATTTATTCCATGCTTCCCATCAGATGTGGAGGTCTTCACAATCCAGCCAACCACCAAGAGGAAGAACAATAGGGATAATAAGCAGTCTCTTCTGACCTTGTTCCTCGCTCGGAATGCGTTTGTCAGCTGTCCTCCATGCACGACCTTTCACTGTAGTCCGTCGTATGTATTTCATATCACGTTGACTATTTTCTCAGGTACTCCGTAGTGTCGAAGAAGTTTCCATAAGGTTCTTCTATCCAAATGCTTTCTTATGATCGATGGCGTTAATGTATAGTGATGGATTTCTTTCAGTCGATTACTCGACCAGTCCTTACGGAATCCAGCCTGTTGATCTCGAAGCTGGACGTCCACTGAATTTTTCACCCGGTCCAGTAACACTGTTGAAAACTTATCCTGGGACTGACAGTACTGTGATTCCTTTGTTGTCCTCACATTTTCTCAGATCATCTTTCTGTGGTATCTTAATGAGACATCATTTTCCAATCCATCAGCATTTGTTTTCCCTCCCATATCTTCCTAAGTAGATTGTGAAGCATGTTTACAGTTACTTCTATGTCTGACATTGGTGTTCAGGCTGGCATATTGTCAGGTCCTGCTGCTTTTCCACCCTTGATTTGTCTAATAGTTATGCTAATTTCTTCCGTTATTAGTGTAGTGACATCTATAGGAATGTCTGTGTGTGCTGCCTCAATATCCAATGAGTTCAGTGAAACTGGTCTATTAAAGAATTCTTCGAATTATTCAACCCATTTGTTCCTCTGTTCTTGAATCTTGGTGATTGTTTTGCCTTCTTTGTATTTGACTGTTCTCTCTGGTTTACTATATTTCCCTGCTAGTTTCTTCGTTGTGTCATAAAGTTGTCTCATATTTCCTCCTCTTGAAACATTTTCCGCTGTCATTTTTAAGTCTTCCATGCAGTTGCGCTCGTCAGACTGATTACTATAATTTTAGAAATGGTAGTCGTGTTAGTAATAGGTAATTTGTGGGACAATTGCCAAACGGCCATTCCTGAAGAAAGATGGCAATTTGTAAGCAACAATGAGGCCTCCTCTTGAAACTATCCATTGAGAGACATGTATCCACATAGTTTTAGAAAATATTATGGATAAGATCTGTTTATGATGGGAAAAAGCGTCACCTTATTTGACTTTTCGACTTTCGATATGTAACAACGTTATTACGTGGGTATATCATAGACAAGTACCAATTTGACCCACACCTCAGCAACTAAAGGAATAAAACACCATATAATAATAGGATCAATAGAGGAAAATCGCTATGAGTAGCACTCAATTTGCCTAACAACAAAACTCTGATAGCAGTGGAAGAAGGATCCCAAATATTGTTTTTGTGCAGCATAACCATTAGGTCAACGCCGGTTTTCATTGTGAAGTGAGCATCTAATAACTTGACAATACTTAGGATGACTGAATAAATTGTAAGGAATGTAAAAAGTCTTATTACAAGTTGGGATGGTAATAATAAGCCTTGAATTTAGCGAATGGTGAAAAAAGCCGAAGTGATTTTGGAATATCAAGGAGGTCCTAAAAATGACAAAAACCATAGTCATCACGCAAACACACAAATTTAATCAGGCTTCAATTGGTATGGTTAAAATTAAAATTTGCGGTGAAAATTATTTGGGGTCGAATACACAATTGATATTAGTGTGGTGACACGTTATTATCTCGGGTTATGTGAAGATATTTTTGCTCAAATAAGACTGATGTCGTTTATGGGGAAAATATGGGATCATAGGATCAAAAGGATTCGGTGAAAAACTTCGAGGTGAAAACCAAAACAAATAACTGAGCTTTTCATATGTGATCCCTCTAGACCTAGATAAGTGTGGAAAACAGACTGGGAGTTTAATTTTTGTCAGTAAAATCAGGATGTGTGCATGAATCAAACAGATTTATCATAAAGTGCCGGCGTTATTATGAGGGAGTAGTATATTCGTGGGCGGATAGTGAGAAAAATAAGTGAAATGAGACGAACATGTTGTTTCAGTGGTGGTTCACTAGGACGTTTTGTGAATCTTCGTCAGAGCGAAATCACGCACTAATACCCACTGAAACTAGCAGCACTTAAATCTAATTTCAAACACTTATTGGATTATTAATGTTCAGGAATTGTTCGTCGTAATAATAATAATTTATTCTCAAATAACAGTTTGTTACATGAGGCATGCCAGTTTACAGACAAGACCAAATTTTTACAAATGTTACAATACCCACTGTAGTAAATTAATCAGCTGGGTTGATAATTTAAAAGATATGAATGTAGATGGTTTTGGTCAGTATCACTGTTGGCGCGCTTCATGAAAGTGGCGTTGCGAATGTACAACTGATGGTCAGGGATAGGTCCATTGAAGGTGGGAGCTTCTAGAAATCGCAACCATATGTCCTTTTGGAACATCTAAGGCTTCAAGGATAGTGCAGGATGAAGTCACCAGTTCCATATATCAAGGAGGCTGAAAGAAGGAGCAAGTAAAAGAAAACACGAGAGGCAGCCCAGACAACCCAAAAAGGGGAAATAAAGGGGTAAATGCTTTGGTAGCGAAAGGGAAAGTAAAAGGAAAAACGCATCAGAATATCGCCTTTTTCGTCTGTCCGGGGGAAATAATGCGGATTTCCCCCTTTTTCGCCGTTTTGTCGATAAATTACCGACTTTTCGCCATAATTTCCGTTAAATTGTCTACTTCTCGCCTGAATATCCGCCAAATTACCGACTTTTCGCCTGAATTTCCGCCGAATTGTCTACTTTTCGCCTAAATATCCGCGGAATTGCTCACTTATATGCTTAATTGTCTACTTTTCACCTAAATACACACAGAACTATATTTTCGATCCACTGACATAACCCCGAAGGTCTCCTATGTTCACCTTTATTTTCAACAACATACCGAAATAAAACTACAATGCACTGGAAAACCGATGTATTTTAAAAACCTTTTATTTAAGAGAAAAATCGTATTATTGTACAACATTAGAGCTGAAGCTTGAGCATCAATCGTTTTGTATATCGATTGTAATTGCCAATTCATTGTTATTTGAAAAGATCTACAAAAGATGAAACAGGTGATGTATTATTCATAAGGCATTTGCATCTAATCTAAAGTTAACTTACACAAACACATTCTCAACACTTCTACAGTTTCCCATGTAAGTAATAAAGTAAGCTCTTTGACAAAATAATGTTTATTAAAATGTAGGTAAAACATAAAAAATTGCATGGATTGTTTCTTCAGCCACATTCGTTCGCCTATTGAGAATTGAAGTTGTTGTCCTGTGAATTATTAAGTTTAAAAAACAGAAAAAGTCACAACAATCTATGAATGACATGTCTTAGCACAGCCAAATACTTTAAGCTAAACTTACGGTTATGTCCATTAATACTGATGACTGTAACTATGGAGCCGTAAGGAAAGTTATCACTTATAATTAATACATAACTGCCCTTCTTTCCTTTTTTTACGCTTTATCACGTTGTCTCTGACATCGTGAAAATAACCTTGTGTGGCTATGTTGTACAGCTTTGCAAGGTCTTTTTCGTTGACAGAGGATGATATAAAGCGATTTTTTAACGTACCTGAAGTTTAGATACTAAATATTAGTTACTTCGTATGCAGCCGTAAAACCGGCATTTTTGAAGTTGTCGTTTCGAAGAAGTTCCAAGTAACGTGAAGTTACTGGCGACCTCAGGTGTCAAGAGGTACGACGGAACATACCGCATCGACGTTTTCGGATCGTCACCTGATAGCCTGGTAGCCATTGCCATCTGTAATCGTGATGAATTATTACGTTAATATTGATGACTTACAAATCGGTCCATGATCTCTTTCTGCTGCAAACCTGTCTCTAGCATCTGCAGTTCCTCTTCAGATGACAAAGGGAACTTCTGACTTCAGAGTCCGCAGTCGAATTGACGCGGTTTTTCGCACTCATTAGACTTTGAAAGCAATCGCTTTACATTAATACTCAAATCCGAAATGGCTGTTGACATTTTCTGCAACGTTTGACTGAAGTCATCCATAGTTGACGAAATGTTTTGCACCATTGCATGCAACCTATCTAACCTGAAAAAGTCCACTTGATGATGCAGGTGACTTACTGGTCTGCTGAAGCACCATGGACACGCCTTGATTCTATAGTGAATTATAGTTTCCATGTCTGTAACTTACTTAATTCATGAATAACTTTACATTTCATAAGTGACCAATTGTCATTTGGTTGGTCGCACTTCTGCAGGTGTATATCTACTCTAGAGTAGCCAATATTCATGAAGGAATGTTTAAGGTATGGTTACTCATTCTAATTTTCCTTTATTAAGGTATTTGTTAAGCAACAGCATTTTAATAGGTTAAAGAAAATAAGTGTGAACAAAGTATGAGTGGACATAGAACTGACAAATAGAGGGGATTCAGAAAGGTGCTGAAATTATGAGATCATGTGTGGTCATAAAACATAGTGCTGAAAATAGTATTGTGATATACAACTGACTATCTTCCTTTTTTGTCGAAGCTGTTGGAGCCCTTTTCATCTCTTTTGTATTATTATTTTTTTAAGTATCATAGGGTCTTGAGTAGGCTTCGTATATTAAGGAATTGTCTGGTTTGCTTGTAATAGGATTACTGAGTATGAAGTGGAACCCATTCAACGTTCGTAACACGATTTAATGAGATATTTTGCATGGTAAGTCAGCACTAATACCTTAAGTTCGTAACATACCACTAAACCATAAGGAGCCGTAATTAAACAAAATGTTCTGCCCTACAGACATGGGTGAATTGAAGTTATCTCCCCACCTTCATGTTTGCTGGTCAGTAACGCCACCCTCCCTCCTTTTGTGATGTTAGGCCCTCTTACGTTTGTGATAAGTATGAATACTGCTTTAATCAAAGCAGTCTGTACTAGGTCCATGTTACAAGCAGATCAGATGGTTAAAAAGTTTGTTTTATGGGTTAGATGTCCACATAGTATATCACACTGCTATAAAGATAACTAATGGTTTAAAGAAGTAAGGACTAATAGCAAGTCAAAGGATGTGAGAGGGTATAGAATACTTTCATAGCATCAATCTTAATTATTATTGCACAAATATTTATACTAATATCCGGTTTCACTCTGTATACTATTACATAAATCTAAATGTATTCATCCGAGTGCTTTAACGGATTTTTATTTTATTTTTGCAGTTGCTGGTTTCCTTCTGAGGTTGATATTTATTGCACAATTATTATTCTTATCATGGATCAAAACTTTTCACCAGGTGTTCACTTCTTTTCACTCCATTCTTTCCCTCTAAATAAATATTATTCTTAAGAATACGAAGTTTGTAATTAAGACAATAACTTGCGTTACACTTAAATTAAATTCTCAGACCCGTTTTATCTTCACCATGAATATATGACTCATACATATTGATATTTTATTATCCTTTTCATTTAATTGTAACTTTCATAGCATCACTCTAAACTATAACTGCACAAACATTTATTCTAGCGTCATATCTTACTGCAATTATAAGTTATTTTTCCTTAATTATTTTTTGTTACTAATTTAACGACACACACAGTCGTTTATTCTTGTTCTGTGTTCGTAAACACGCCTATTGGACTGTTTACGTATTTCACGTCTCCTTTATTTCTATTCCCTAATTTTCTCCATTTCCTTCATTAAACTCAATTCAATATTCTTCTCAATTGCACAGACCCGATTTATTATTATTAATATTCTACTATTATTGCTCTACTTTTTTTAAAAAATGGCAAGTATAATGCTGACATTATTGAAAATAGTGTATTATTGCATTTTTTGAAGAAACCCGAAATGGTTTCTTCACAACACTTATGTACCCATAAGATGTTTGCGAATAATAATAATAATAATAATAACAAGCTCAGCTGTTATTTATTGAATATAACCAAATCACAGAATATATGTCTTACACTTTCCTATTATTCATTGTTTATTAATCATGGCCTTATGCTCCTAACCCTCACTTTCAGTTCCCAAATCTCTCTACAAGTTAAATGTACACAATTCTTCCAAAAAGTCATGCATTTTTTCTATTGCAGTTAGACAGATAACTCACTAATCTTGCGGATGCTGATCTAGTACGGCCGATCATACAAGCTAGAAATCTGGCTACAAAGTCTTCTGAGTTTCTCAATGTTTTATATTTCTCATCCTAAAACCTTATCTTTCTAAAATTTTATAATCGAAACGTACTACCCCATTCAAATCGAAAGTCAGAAGCGCAGAGGCTTGAAGATATGTTTGATAGAACATAGATACATTGAGAAGTGATTAATTCAATATGTCTAGTGGTTTTAGGAGAAGTTCATCACAGTGTACCCACTCGTCATCTGCTGCGGATGCTTGATCGTGCACCTTCAGCTAGGTGAGTCCATTAAAACTAATGCAGTCAGCATCAGATGTCAAGGACTTACGGAGCTATTGATTTGGGGGATTTATCTACTACTGCATGACAGTTGCGGATATTGGTGAAAGAATTGATCTTGGAGTGAAATGACTAAATGATACTTCAGTGAATTTATTCCTCTTGTCTCTAACATGCACTTTGTAGTTGCATACCTCCCGACAAAATAGTTGTGTTGCAATTTTTAAAATGGACATGAATTATCAAAATCAACCGTAAGCAAACTACAATGAGGAAATCTAGATAAAGCTTGGCAGGACTTAAAGGAAACAGTCTTAAGGATATTTGGTGCGGATTCAAACTACGGAGTGTCAAAATATCGACGTCTATGTGCGTAAAGAAAGTGGTTTGTGTGTGAAAAATTATTACAATACGTATTTGTTTACCATAGCATCAAAAACTCCTTACATTTTGCTCCCAATTACATGTCCTCCTGGGATCTGAAAATTGTAGTTATCCTACACTGAAATCTAAAAAGTAAAGGTGGAGAGTTTATGACATATTTAGTAAAAATAAAGTAATAAGGCTATATCCCAGTTAAAAAGAAATATTGATTTGTAGAAACTTCCCATCTATATTGAGTTTGTCTCAAATAAGCAAATCTGATTTGGAATGTAGATGTGTGCGTGGAAAACGCACGATATCTTGTCGATGATAAGCTTCCCAGAGGGACGTTAGGGATTGTGAAATGTTGCTATATCTGCCAACAAAAATTGGAGTTTGAGGTAGCTGCCAAACATTAGTGGCGGATTAAATTATTACACAAATATGGTCATAAATGCGGTTAGTAATGAACTATCTTCAGATTCCTCAAAAACTTCGCACAAACTGACTGATGTACATCGAAATTCTATAACGTAAACCTTGGAAAAGTGTTTTCCTTCAAGTAAAATTAATAATTCACTAGATATTCTTTATCGTGATCCTTATATCTGTCTCAAATCAATCGCCGTGCTTAGAACTAAAAATCACACTTTTCAATATTACGGTTACATCGTTGTCAAACTCCAAACTAAGTCAGAGTTACGAAACATGTTATGTTTGCCAAGCTGTTTGTGCTCATTTTGATAAACAGACAGTATTTACTAACATCAAATGCTTTCGAGACACAAAAGATTTGGAGACTGAAAGGTTTAAAAATTCGTAATAATAGGTTGTTCTCAACAATTAAACCTTCACTCAGTAAATTTCAGGTAGATCTTGATAAGTTTTAAGATTGATGCAACACACTGTTTCTTATTCGTAGTATACAGATGTCTGACTACGTGTATTTTGATGCATTTAGCTGACGGATAAGCTTAGATCTCAGAAATTTAGGACTCAAGCAACTGCGTACAAGTTGAAATTTGGAAGCATGATTTTCAAAAGCTTTTCATTTACCTGAAAAGTTTTATGTTAAGTCTTTAAAGCCCGAAAACTTATTCAATTTATTTAACTACTGTACTGAGTTAAGTACCTATCTTCCTTTAATCTTTCCTAATAGCTTATATTTTGCCCGGAAACTCATACTCTATCCTTCTGCTATAAGCCTTGACCGCTTAGTATTCTTGTGAACTGATAATTGTAGACGTGACGTTCTTTAAACGACCGGAATATAAACCCTGAAGTCTGACATGATCTCTATTGAACCATCACTGGAAGAGAGCCTAACACAAAAAGAGAAGGAAACATTGATAGTGGAGGCAATGATTTCAGTTCACCAACGTTTCTGAAGCAAAAAAGTTTTGTTTGACTCGAGCTCTCCATAGTTGGAGGTGAGAAAAACATTGAACAATATTGAGGTTGTTCTCCCATGCTTCCAACATCTTAGACTCCTATTGGTTTCGCTATTCTACCAACTAAAACGATCATATTCTAATCAAAACTAATGCTCTCAGATAATAACAAAATAATGAAAAATAGTTGCAAATGAGTGGATGGCCTGAAGATAGCTCCGGGATGTTCCACGTGACAGTACTGTTACGTCCCAGGTTTCCAATCTGTGCTTTGTTTGTTAAATTACACCCAGGACTTGTGCAAGCAAGTTTTTGGATTTTTCCATCGTGTTAGACCAAATATTTATCATTCGACGCTGGCTAATATCTATCTCCAAGATTCGAGTTCGCTTTATGATGCCGGACAACTGTTACTGCGGTCCGTCTTGACTAAATTGAATATTACTATTTAAGGCAACTGATCACTGTTGCTCATCGACTTCTTACTGACGATATATGTCAAAGAAAAGCAGTTTGCAATAACCCAACAAACCTTAGTTTTTTTGGATCGTCTTATGACTTTAGACCAAATGTTGGTAGATTTGGCCACTAAGATAATAACGGTAGAGGAATATTGGCATTTGAACGCTTCACATTTCTCCCAAATTTTTGAAATCATGAAACATTTATCTCTTAGTTTGAATCTGTATTATTTTTCAATACTTCCTCAAACACTGTACATAGTTTACATAATTTATGTAAAATTTATTTAGCGGTTGACTTTGGTGACAGTAATTTGGTTTCTACCTATTGGCCGATAAACAACTAGTGTAGCAGTATCAAAAAACATCACGTGTGACTTTACTAATGCAAGTTTGTTTTCCTTGTTCCAGGGCAACAGGAAGTGAACGTATTAGAAGAAGAAGGACAAGCCTTGCGCAAGTTAAGCCTGCGGGATAATCAGTAAAACCATTTTGTAATAGACTTCCCTTTTTTTGTACTTAAACCGCGTAATTCAATTTTAAAATATATCTCTGTTGTGTTCGTACGCCGTGTTCTCACTTGAGTAGCATCTGTCGGTCCTGACTGTTGTGTTGTGTTTCAGATCGCTCCTGCTTGCAGATAAACGCTAATAGTACGTGCTACACTAGGCGTTGTCGCCTCTACCTTTTCCGTTCAATTTTCAGGCTCTACATTTAAAGCGCGCAATTGTAAGACTTTCCTCAAGTTTGTTTTACATATGCGTTCGTCAAAGTCACAATCTGTACACTGCTCTGCTTTCGATACTCTATAAGAATTGTAAACTGACTGCACAGTTCTATCGGACAAGTCGTTTTACTACCTAATCGATACATCTCAATTGATATTGTTGTGAACCTTTTCTGAGCTATTGATGTAGCCTCCTTGATAACCCTACTAGGGTAGTGTTTCCCGTGAAGGTCTATGTTGTAAATAGTTGATCATGACTTTAAAAATGATGTTAATCTATTATATAAGAAATGGGTCATTTACATTGTGAACTATCGACTAAACCACACAGAACACAAAGCATAACTCAACACTTATCTTCGTTTACAGCGACTGTGAAAATGACAACTATCCCACTATTAGCTCATGGATCTAATTGATCATTAACACAGACACCGTAAACTCTAAGCAAATAGGTTCATGGGCATGAATCCTCAGTTCTTTATGGAGAAGCATAATGACGAAAAATACTGATGAGGCACTAAACCGTCACTCTAAGCTCGTATCTGTTGTGAAGGGCGTGGTACTGGACCCATCCGGTAACCAGGTTGTAAGAGTATCGCTACTACAATGAAAAAAGTAGTTAAGGCGGCTGTAGTCCAACATCTACTTGGTAATAATCTCATCTCGACCTCCCAGCATGGATCTCTTAGGTCCAGATCATGCGATACATGCCTAGTAGACAACCTGAATGATATAACCCTGAAACGAGACAGCGGACTCCTTGTATCAGTTTTATTCTTAGACTTTAAGAAAGCCTTTGATAAGGTCCCACACAAAAGGCTACTCGTCAAACTAAAGTCCTTCGGAATACACAACCCACTGTACTCATGGTTTGCTTCGTTCTTAACAGAACGTAAACAGATGGTAAAGTACAACGACTATCTCTCGTCACCTAGACCAATCACCAGTGGAGTCCTCCAGGGAAGCGTATTAGGTCCACTTTTGTTTCTTATGTATATAAATGATATATGTAACACCATAGAATTTGGGAAACCATACTTATATGCTGATGATCTCAAAATAGTATACAGCTATAAACCTGAGACACTAAGCGAAAGTGTATCCCAGATCCAAAAGGACCTCAATAACTTAACTATATGGAGTGAAAAATGGCAATTACCATTTAACCTCAACAAGTGCGGGATAATGCACTTTGAAAAGCAATCCTATAAACCGCAACTTCACTTTAATGAAAGTAGAGTCCAAACACTCGAATGAGTACACGATCTAGGAATAAATTACACAGGAAGCCTGAACTTCGAAGAACATGCCTCCTCTATTATTTCTAAATCTAGACGGCTAATTGCTTTCATAATGAGAAATTTTTCACAACAGAGGCTAAGCTTACTCTCTATAAAATATGTGTACGACCCTCCCTTGAATACTGCTCTTTTGCCTTCTCTAACATGAATATCACAGACAAGATAAGAGTAGAAGATGCTCAAAGACGTTTCACACGTCAGCTGCTAGGATGTAACTCGAATCTCGATTGCACAGATAGATGTAAGCACCTCTCTTTAGAACCTTTATGGCGCCGTAGGCTAAAGAACAGTTCAATATTTCTCTACAAAGCGATATATGGGCTCTCCTTTCTAACCTCCTGTCCGACTATGACCCACGACCCAGCCTATAGAATTAGAAACAACGCGTATACACTACTTACCGTAAAACACCAAAAACAAGTTTGTTGTAAGTTTTTTTACAGTACGGTATAGTTTATTGTGGAACAGGCTGCCAATGCCTATACGTAACTGTGATACGTTTACCAGATTCAAAGAGCTAATAACCCTATTTCTAGACGCTAAAGAGCTTCAACATTTCCTTGAACTCCCGCCCACTAATGAGGCACTTTATTACGAACAGCCTAGTAACTAGTTTGAGGATTCATGCCCATGAACCTATTTGCTTAGAGTTTACGGTGTCTGTGTTAATGATCAATTAGATCCATGAGCTAATAGTGGGATAGTTGTCATTTTCACAGTCGCTGTAAACGAAGATAAGTGTTGAGTTATGCTTTGTGTTCTGTGTGGTTTAGTCGATAGTTCACAATGTAAATGACCCATTTCTTATATAATAGATTAACATCATTTTTAAAGTCATGATCAACTATTTACAACATAGACCTTCACGGGAAACACTACCCTAGTAGGGTTATCAAGGAGGCTACATCAATAGCTCAGAAAAGGTTCACAACAATATCAATTGAGATGTATCGATTAGGTAGTAAAACGACTTGTCCGATAGAACTGTGCAGTCAGTTTACAATTCTTATAGAGTATCGAAAGCAGAGCAGTGTACAGATTGTGACTTTGACGAACGCATATGTAAAACAAACTTGAGGAAAGTCTTACAATTGCGCGCTTTAAATGTAGAGCCTGAAAATTGAACGGAAAAGGTAGAGGCGACAACGCCTAGTGTAGCACGTACTATTAGCGTTTATCTGCAAGCAGGAGCGATCTGAAACACAACACAACAGTCAGGACCGACAGATGCTACTCAAGTGAGAACACGGCGTACGAACACAACAGAGATATATTTTAAAATTGAATTACGCGGTTTAAGTACAAAAAAAGGGAAGTCTATTACAAAATGGTTTTACTGATTATCCCGCAGGCTTAACTTGCGCAAGGCTTGTCCTTCTTCTTCTAATACGTTCACTTCCTGTTGCCCTGGAACAAGGAAAACAAACTTGCATTAGTAAAGTCACACGTGATGTTTTTTGATACTGCTACACTAGTTGTTTATCGGCCAATAGGTAGAAACCAAATTACTGTCACCAAAGTCAACCGCTAAATAAATTTTACATAAATTATGTAAACTATGTACAGTGTTTGAGGAAGTATTGAAAAATAATACAGATTCAAACTAAGAGATAAATGTTTCATGATTTCAAAAATTTGGGAGAAATGTGAAGCGTTCAAATGCCAATATTCCTCTACCGTTATTATCTTAGTGGCCAAATCTACCAACATTTGGTCTAAAGTCATAAGACGATCCAAAAAAACTAAGGTTTGTTGGGTTATTGCAAACTGCTTTTCTTTGACATATATCGTCAGTAAGAAGTCGATGAGCAACAGTGATCAGTTGCCTTAAATAGTAATATTCAATTTAGTCAAGACGGACCGCAGTAACAGTTGTCCGGCATCATAAAGCGAACTCGAATCTTGGAGATAGATATTAGCCAGCGTCGAATGATAAATATTTGGTCTAACACGATGGAAAAATCCAAAAACTTGCTTGCACAAGTCCTGGGTGTAATTTAACAAACAAAGCACAGATTGGAAACCTGGGACGTAACAGTACTGTCACGTGGAACATCCCGGAGCTATCTTCAGGCCATCCACTCATTTGCAACTATTTTTCATTATTTTGTTATTATCTGAGAGCATTAGTTTTGATTAGAATATGATCGTTTTAGTTGGTAGAATAGCGAAACCAATAGGAGTCTAAGATGTTGGAAGCATGGGAGAACAACCTCAATATTGTTCAATGTTTTTCTCACCTCCAACTATGGAGAGCTCGAGTCAAACAAAACTTTTTTGCTTCAGAAACGTTGGTGAACTGAAATCATTGCCTCCACTATCAATGTTTCCTTCTCTTTTTGTGTTAGGCTCTCTTCCAGTGATGGTTCAATAGAGATCATGTCAGACTTCAGGGTTTATATTCCGGTCGTTTAAAGAACGTCACGTCTACAATTATCAGTTCACAAGAATACTAAGCGGTCAAGGCTTATAGCAGAAGGATAGAGTATGAGTTTCCGGGCAAAATATAAGCTATTAGGAAAGATTAAAGGAAGATAGGTACTTAACTCAGTACAGTAGTTAAATAAATTGAATAAGTTTTCGGGCTTTAAAGACTTAACATAAAACTTTTCAGGTAAATGAAAAGCTTTTGAAAATCATGCTTCCAAATTTCAACTTGTACGCAGTTGCTTGAGTCCTAAATTTCTGAGATCTAAGCTTATCTGTCAGCTAAATGCATCAAAATACACGTAGTCAGACATCTGTATACTACGAATAAGAAACAGTGTGTTGCATCAATCTTAAAACTTATCAAGATCTACCTGAAATTTACTGAGTGAAGGTTTAATTGTTGAGAACAACCTATTATTACGAATTTTTAAACCTTTCAGTCTCCAAATCTTTTGTGTCTCGAAAGCATTTGATGTTAGTAAATACTGTCTGTTTATCAAAATGAGCACAAACAGCTTGGCAAACATAACATGTTTCGTAACTCTGACTTAGTTTGGAGTTTGACAACGATGTAACCGTAATATTGAAAAGTGTGATTTTTAGTTCTAAGCACGGCGATTGATTTGAGACAGATATAAGGATCACGATAAAGAATATCTAGTGAATTATTAATTTTACTTGAAGGAAAACACTTTTCCAAGGTTTACGTTATAGAATTTCGATGTACATCAGTCAGTTTGTGCGAAGTTTTTGAGGAATCTGAAGATAGTTCATTACTAACCGCATTTATGACCATATTTGTGTAATAATTTAATCCGCCACTAATGTTTGGCAGCTACCTCAAACTCCAATTTTTGTTGGCAGATATAGCAACATTTCACAATCCCTAACGTCCCTCTGGGAAGCTTATCATCGACAAGATATCGTGCGTTTTCCACGCACACATCTACATTCCAAATCAGATTTGCTTATTTGAGACAAACTCAATATAGATGGGAAGTTTCTACAAATCAATATTTCTTTTTAACTGGGATATAGCCTTATTACTTTATTTTTACTAAATATGTCATAAACTCTCCACCTTTACTTTTTAGATTTCAGTGTAGGATAACTACAATTTTCAGATCCCAGGAGGACATGTAATTGGGAGCAAAATGTAAGGAGTTTTTGATGCTATGGTAAACAAATACGTATTGTAATAATTTTTCACACACAAACCACTTTCTTTACGCACATAGACGTCGATATTTTGACACTCCGTAGTTTGAATCCGCACCAAATATCCTTAAGACTGTTTCCTTTAAGTCCTGCCAAGCTTTATCTAGATTTCCTCATTGTAGTTTGCTTACGGTTGATTTTGATAATTCATGTCCATTTTAAAAATTGCAACACAACTATTTTGTCGGGAGGTATGCAACTACAAAGTGCATGTTAGAGACAAGAGGAATAAATTCACTGAAGTATCATTTAGTCATTTCACTCCAAGATCAATTCTTTCACCAATATCCGCAACTGTCATGCAGTAGTAGATAAATCCCCCAAATCAATAGCTCCGTAAGTCCTTGACATCTGATGCTGACTGCATTAGTTTTAATGGACTCACCTAGCTGAAGGTGCACGATCAAGCATCCGCAGCAGATGACGAGTGGGTACACTGTGATGAACTTCTCCTAAAACCACTAGACATATTGAATTAATCACTTCTCAATGTATCTATGTTCTATCAAACATATCTTCAAGCCTCTGCGCTTCTGACTTTCGATTTGAATGGGGTAGTACGTTTCGATTATAAAGTGTAACAAGTAAAGCAGATGTCAAAGTCCGAATATTTGCGACGTCTTTAACCTCACGCACCATAAATGTCAGTCTAGGATGAAACATGAATGAGCCTCATGTTGTCTGTACACTGCGACATCGTATAACGTGTGTGAGCCGAATACTAATATCGATAATATTAACCATGACAGGTATTTATAGTTTGACAACGCGTTTACATGTGAGACCCTTTTAACCAGAGTATACCAACACGGTCAAATCTGAGGTCCGAAATGAAGAGTTTCGAAGATAAATTTGAAGTGCAGTCGATACGTCGGGAAGCGTTTGCTTTCAGCTGGCTAGTGGTTGCTGGGTGTGTGGCACGGCATACGTACTCGTGGTTTGGTGAGGATGTGTGGCTCAGTGCCCTCAGTTACGCGTGTTCGGCAAAACTATTGTGGTCAGAATAAATTTCGAAGACTTGCAGAGCTATTTATTCTGGAGAACTGAAAGTTTTTCAAAGAGTTTTTCCAAGTTCCATAGAATTACTTGAAATTCGTGGCTCAGGATATATCTTCTAACTAGAATTTATTGCAAACGTCTACATAGGTAAAAGTAGTTGAGTCGCAGGACTACCACACATCCAGTATTACTACATGTCTGTTAACGAATGTTTGACTACTATGCGATAAACTCATCAACATGAATGCCCGAACTGAAAAGGATATGTGGCTATTATTCATTTCTGAAAAATATATATGTATTCTTCCTATATTTTAATATACAATCGCGTTTACAACAAATCAAACTTTTAACCATTGCAATGGTTGCATATATTATTTGTTGTTACAACAGTCGGCAAGATAGGACCACTTTGATGACGTGAGCAAACTGTGAATGATTTTTAGCATTATATTATCTTCCAACAATCCTTTACTTGGTTCTGTGTTGAACGTTTACCCAAGTACGCTATTCACTGCCTTTATCGCGACGTGCAACAACGGACATGTTGATGTGGAAAACAATAATGTTAGGGTTTTAGAATTGAGTCAATAAATGCCACCAAAACACATCAGATATTTAAAAATAATGATGATAAAACATATGCTCCCAATTTTGCGTTGATTTATTCTCGACCATCGGTTGCACGCCGCAATGCAAACCCCATAAAGCGTGCCAACTCTCATAGTTACATTACGAGTCTTACTAATATTATCTACATTCATATGTGTGAAGTGTTAGTCCCCCTAATTCTATGACCATTATACTATACAAAATATCACACTAACTGAGTAATTAACTACAGTGTAACCTGTATCATCTGTAACAATTTGACCTTGCTTGTAAACTGGCATGTCTCGTGTAACATATTGTTATTTGAGAATAAATTATTGTCGCTGAACTACAGAAGCAGTTTATAAACGGTAAACGTTCTGGGTAATTCTCAGTTTAGTCTGTATGATTACCCCTAAAAAATGCTGCAACCAATTCCTGGATGTCTGTGATACTGTAGACGTTTTCGCCTGATTGATTCAGTACAGGTTCAAACCAAATTTAGATAAACACGTGTCGCCTCATTGATGTAACGGCCAGCATTTTTTTCATGACTTCTGATTAATGCATTCAGGCTGCGGGATAGAGCAATGTATTTGCCATGAAAAGGAAGAGGTTATAGAGAGTAATCACACTTGCATGACCGAGCTATGCCATAATACACTTTCCCGCGTTCATCATTTCTGACTTCCTCAGTGTTAACTGTATTATATGTTCAAGTCCAAAAACTGTGCGGCTTGAAACCAGTAGCAATACAAATAATGTTCCTAGAAGCAGCACATTTTGTTCGTCTTGACTTTTTTATTCCTCTCTTTGCATCGTCTTCCCTCCTCGATAAAAATGTTCTAATTGTCGTCTGTCTCAGTGCATACATAAGAAAACCTAACTAGCGTTATAACAGTTGTTGGAAGCAACTAACCCGGTTAACTGCAATAAATAAAAAGCAATGACGTTTTGTTTTTAGTTGAAAATGTTGGTCAAGATAACATCCCTTTCGTAAATCCGGTTGATATTTCGTAACCTGCGACGCAGTTTATCTAGTTCGTTTTCGGCTTCAAGGTAATCACAGTTTAACTACCGAACGTAAGGATTATCACTTCCACAGAAACCGTCTTCACCGATTCATGGTACTTTGAGCGTGACCAGTAGCTAATTAGCAGAAGCAAATAAATGCACAACATAAAGCAAAGCAGTTCCTTTTCAAACTCTGTGAGTGGCTTCTAAGAGTATCGGGCTACTCTACAGAAGCAGCTGTGCCTGTGGCCTGAATGTCCGAGTCCATTTTTCCTTCTTTATCAGCAAAATGTTATCAAGATGATGGAACAAAGGATTTTCCTGTTCGATGTCACTGATATAGAAATTAAACTTCATACTGATATTAACGGACCAAACATTTGATTTCCATTCAACATCTATCGTGTATATCACGATCGAAAGAAATAATAATTATTTAATTTTTTCTCTATTCTCCGAGGAACGTTCTATATAAAGTGAACTCTTGATAAAATATGGTGGCACCCGAGATGTTCGCATTAAGATCATTGCTAATTACAAAGCTTTCATCACTAATGGAGCTTCCAACTGGTATACCAGACAAGATACTAGTGAATGAAGCCCTACAAGCGGGTCAAATATCCCTCGATCTATGAATTTAAAAGCCAATGGCATCGCCCTCATTGGTGCATTCAGTGTAACTTATTAGATATGGCTTTTTTTGTCCATTATATTTATAGATCCCGTCACTTCTCATGATGTCTGTAAGCCGGCAAGCTATGGTCTTCTGACCTCGTGTCCGGAAGAAAAAGCACTGCAGCTGACCATCTACGTCAAGCTACATCTGTGCCTTGCCTCTCAGCCGAACGATGTGTCCTGAGGTCTCGAAATTGACCGTAAATTCCATGTTGTGAAAAATATTCAGAAAACTTAAGTTCCGACTGTTTAAACACACAACGATTTATACTAAAGACACCCTGTTCAGTGATTTACTTTCGGTAAGTTTCGTAAACGAAATTGATCACTATGAAGGCTGTAGATACCGACAGCTTAGGTTGGTTGGTTAAGAGTTCACCTCAAACAACTAAGCATATGCCAAAACAGTATCGTTCAAGTATTCATTCACTTCCTTATTTAGTATAGGCGTTATATTTCCTATTATCTTATACTGAATATTGAGAGGCTTTGTTTGTCTGGCTGCACGAAGATCTAAACAAAGACCTATTCACTACTTGTCTGGTTTCTTCTATCACTAGCACGAGGGTTACGTAGAGGCACGAAAAACGTTCTTTACCCGATCTCCTGTCAAACAGAGGAACCGTGGGCTTCATTCATAAACAACGTGCAGTAAACCATGATTCTGAGTTGTTGGCCATTTAGTTACGATGGACGATCTGTCGTGCGAACATGAGAGAACGATCAACATCTGCAACCAAAAGATTACCTAATTTATTGTATACAGTACTCATCGAGAAATATATTCTTAACATGAAAATTTTGTCGGCCGCTGATGACGTTCTTCCATTCTGCATAAATATTTAGTACAAAAATCGTTCTGTTTGCTATAGTTGTCCCACGTAGTAAAATGACGGAAAGCCGGATTATCGTAAAGTGTTAATTGTCTGGTTAACTGTAGTGTTTGTATGAATTAATGATTCCTTTGTACTTGATGTCTACCGGATTTCGAATTCTGAATACAATACGTTCGTTTATGCACACTTTGTTCTCTTTGGTTTAAATTGCACTGTTTCGCGGGTTCCTAGTTCAAGTGCTTTTAATAACCACATTTACTCATTTTTAGTTGAAAATCCAGCGCCAATAAACATATCTCGAAACATATTCCTAACCTCACTATTCGATAAAGACATGTGGAACGACATGACTGCAGTGATAAGTTTGGTGAAACGCTGCTCCTTTGAAGTTGATAGCTTATATCCATCTGTAAGCCGGGTTTCCACTGGACTATGTGAACTACTTTTTCAGTTGATCTTACGGTGTGACAAGGGTAAACAGAAACAAATTCACACTTGTAAAAATTTGATTTCCGGAGATCATGCATCACTCCAAGGATACACACATTTTTGGCGAGACTCTAATTTATGGACGAGCCAATCAGAAGCTTTTGAGAGATTTCAAGGTCACGGCACCAACTGCATTGCTTAATACTGACGTACGATCGGTTCACAAATAATTCTGTACAAAATCTGATAATTGTGTTGCTATAACAAATAACACTGTAAGACTATGATTTGTGGACTAATCAATCAGGTATAAGATAACAGATCTCGGATTTTGACGAAAAAACCTTTCATTCATTTGGCTAAATAGATTTCTGGAATTATAGCTAATGTCAGTTCGTGGTGAAAACCCTATATGTAATTCTTAACTGGAACGAATTATGGCAATTATTGCGAACCGGATAATAAAAGTGCCAGGAACACTGGTTGCAGCAAGGTACTACAATATATAAGGATGATTGGAGAGCGCACAGATCCCTACATAGGTTTGGCTATATGCATCGTGTCTTTATCCACATTTTTTGTGGACTCAACAACCGGGTTGCACACAAACAATATTGAAGCTATATGGTCGAGGATGAAAGAGTTTTTGAGGCTTTATCCTGGCTCCAGAGGCCAACTGTTCTGTAGCCATATGGATGGTTTCCTCTACTGCATGCATTAAGATTTTAGAACCTCTGAACCTCTTTTTAACCTTGACAAGTTTTTGAACCATGTAAAAAAGTGCATCCGCTTTATTTCTTCAATTTTTCTACAATATATTTTTACTCTATACTGACTGTTTGATAATGAGCTAATATTTCACAAGGCCACTTAGGATTTGTTCAAAGGTCTTCCATAACTTATGATCTCACCACATTTTCTTTTTGAACAATGGAAGCGAAAATTTCGTCGCCACTATAGATCACCAACGTAGATGATCTATGTCGAAATGATTGGACGCCTACTCGAGTTAGACGGGAATGGTGTGATGAACCAGCTAACACCGAAGTCACACCTCGTGGTTAGAACCTTACATGGATTACCCCATTGACGTATCAAGGTACTATAGATGCTTTGAAGACTGTACAACACAGAGGACGTTATTACAGATATATATTAGTTAAATTTGATACAAATGAAGGTATGACCACTGCCGCATCGGCCAGTCCATGTCGTACGATTAATTGATGCCCATTGGTTGCTCTTGACCTTGACGAGGATCGATGATCTGTTCGATATTCAACGACTCAACTGCCGTATGATTTGGCTAGGGCTTAGTGATATTTCGCTGGCCCTACACCACTTTTGTTACGTCCTCGGTCCGTCTGTCCATTATCACACAGGGAATAACTTGTTTCAATCTAGGTTAGGAGAACAAGGGGCACATGTGTGTAACAGTGTATTTGTGAGTGGTAATCAGGGTGTCATACCATGGGGGATTCAAAAAACAAAAACAAAAGATCCAATGTCATGCGTTTTTAAACAATTACTTTACAGTCAGCCAATGTAAATGTACCAAAAGTGAGAATTAATGAAGGAAATGCAAATAGTAGTAAAAACTAGTAAAGAAATAAGTCTGTTCCAATGTAGGCTCAGTGAAATTTCACTGAGCCTTAGCCAAATCATACGGCAGTTGAGTCGTTGAATATCGAACAGATCATCGATCCTCGTCAAGGTCAAGAGCAACCAATGGGCATCAATTAATCGTACGACATGGACTGGCCGATGCGGCAGTGGTCATACCTTCATTTGTATCAAATTTAACTAATATATATCTGTAATAACGTCCTCTGTGTTGTACAGTCTTCAAAGCATCTATAGTACCTTGATACGTCAATGGGGTAATCCATGTAAGGTTCTAACCACGAGGTGTGACTTCGGTGTTAGCTGGTTCATCACACCATTCCCGTCTAACTCGAGTAGGCCGACCGTTCGACACAGATCATCTATGTTAGTGATCTAGACTAACTATTGCCACAGGTTTATTAACAGAAGCATCGGCGGAAGGACTCAAAGTTCCAGTAGGCAATTTCTCATATAATGTTTACAGACCAACATTTAACTCGGTGATCTCTAATATTACAGTTAAGCTACTCAGTCCCAATGTTGCTGCGAAAGAAGCTCCATTTTAGCCACAGCCTTCTCAGAAAGTATGCTGTTTGTCCTTAAAAATGATACACATATTGTGGAAAATAATACATAATATCTGCAGGTTCAAATTTTTGTAGTCATCAGAAATCTAAAGTAATTTTACACTGTATAAAGCCACAAAAATTGATCAATACGCTCCAATAAATAAACGGTACTGCTGACCGTACTGAAGGTGCTTATCTCAGGCTGCCAGTATGTGCAGCTACGCTATCTTCTCCTTAGAGTCCAACATAACGACAAAAAGATCAAAAGTACATTTCAAGAAGAACTAAGGGATTAATTGGTCAACCCAAGAGATTAGAAAAAATTTGACAGACCTTTCCAAATAACAGTTTTACTATTCTTCAGCTATCCTTCGTTTGCTTAGTTTTACCAAGCAACCTGATTGGGGTGTTAAGTAGAAAAAGCCACAGCTATTTCTAACGAATGAGGACTTGGCCTAAGCTCATCAATTTTAGGGAGGATGAATAGACTAAATGTAGTCTAATAACGAGATAAAGCAACAAGCTCTGATGATTTAACCCTAGTGATATTTAAGGTGAATGGTCCAGTTTTCGCTGTTCACTTGACTGAGGTATTAGCCAGAGTGTATGAACTGGATGTAATCCCATCTGACTTGTCTCTATTGCTAACCGTTTCAGAATATAGGAAAGAATAGCAACCTTCCTGTGATAACCACAGAGAGATCATTTTAGCCAATGTGGTGTCTAAAATACCACCCTCAATAATCATCCAATCCATAACATTGGCTCCTGAAGAGTGAACTTGCAGACCCAGGTTTTTCTCAGACCTGGACGTGAGTAAGTAAGCTAAACGTATGCAATTCTACAACTTCCGAGGCATAAATGTACCTATCAACTCTCAACTATAGCTATGTTTCTCAACCTTAATATAGCATTTGACTCAATAGATTTACAGCTTTTATGGCAATATCCGTGATTGTAAGGGTTACCAAAGAAGTACATTGACCTTGTACAGGCTTTCCACTCGAAAATCACTAGTCAAGCTAGAGCTTATGGCGAAATCTCATAGGAATCAGTCTTCATCAAAGCTGTATGCTCTCTTCATTTCTCCTTTATTTTATCATAGACATTATTTTAGAGATAATGCTCACATCGTCTGACTTCTCATGAACTGATCAACCAAGAGGTTCGGTTGTTGACGTAGAAAATGCATATGAGCAGTTTTCTGATTACTTTGATCGATAGTGCAAGGATTTCTTGAATATGTTTCTCTATCTCCAATAGAAATTTTGCTTCAGGACCGGGCTTAATCAGGCCTGAACTCAGTATAGGGAGCGAGGTAGCTGAGTGTATTTATCACCCCACTTATATTTAAAGTTCCATCAGCTCTGCAAAGTTGGTGTCAGACAAAACCCCGTCACCGGTTCATAAAGGTCGGTTATCTTTTCGCGCCATTAGGTAGTAATGGAATTAGGTTTGGCTAGGAATGATTTGTACTATGGTATCAAAACCAAGGAGAACACAGTGACGGCTGGAATTATCGTATTTGCAAATTAAATCAACCGCGAAATCATCTACACAGGTATTATTACTACATACAAACGTCTCACTTTTGTCAACCTACGAGATATCTGTTTTATCAACTCAAGGATAGGTTTACTGCGCAGCAATTCGCTCTTCCCTAATTTACAGGCTCAAAATACAACCTTTAAAAATAGAGGATATTCGTAGGTTACTAGTATTGGATCATTGGTTTCTTCGAAGTATTGCTCGTATATTTAGCAACTTTGTAATTATGAGGTTAGATGCAGAATATGGAGAACCAGTTAACAAGGTAGTGAATATTTATCAACTGTGATGTTTGGGACTTGTTATACTAATGCCAATCCATCGACTACCACAATGGGCGATATTGTCTAGTGTAGGAGTAGGATAGGATAAAGCTAGGGACGGGAAAACTTAAAAATATAATCAATTCGTAGAGTTGCCGACTGCTAGACTGAGGCATGTAGTAGGTGTATACTACCTGGGTGGCGTCCAAGTGATTATGTCGGTCAGTGGTTGAGGCCTTTCAATGACATGACTAAGAATCGTTCGCAATGGAGCAGAATGGTTCACTCTTTATCTTCTCTAAGATCCAAAGTTTTTAAATTCTCCAAAACTTTCCATTATTATGTCACCAATTTATGTTTCCTTCTCTAACTATATTTTGGATGTCTAATCTTTTCTGTTACCACTAATATGTTACTACCTCTGCTACACTGGAATTTACTCCAACAATTTCATCTCATTGTGCTAACGCGGTATATCAACTTGAATTAATAGTTTCATCAGTCCAAAAAGAAGTTACAAGATATTTTCCGTGAAAACACAAATGATACACAGGACAAAATTTAAGAATAGTAAGTGAAATTAAACTTTACATGTAGCAGTTATCAGAGATCATTCAGGTAAAGTTAAACTGTGATGTCCATATTAACAAAAATAAATTTACTAATGTCACCATAGAAATCGACTTCTTTACAATCTTGTTGACAAGTGAATTTAACTCATAATTATACTCAAACTACTTAAATGAACAACAAATCTTTTTATGGAGCTATATGGCCAAAAGCTTTGTTAAAATATTCTGATTTAGTTTTTGTCTATACTCTAATGAATGCTGTAATGTATTAGTAAATTAAATAACAATTACAGTGGTTTTGAAATAATGGATTTCTAAGTGTTTATTTAATGTTGTCATTTAAATTCCATCCATTTAATCAAGTTTTCTAATTGAAGAACTCTACCTTATAGTCAGCTATTATGTATCAAGAAGTATGCTGAAGTAGAACGTATTATTACCAAGGTTCGACTTGATGATTTCGAATAAATTCAGAATTGGGTAGATTGTTATAAATAAATTATAATAAGTAGAAAAATTAAGTTTCCTGACGTTTTGTGACTCAGTGTAAGTCACTTCTTCGGTGAATAAATAAATAACGAAATTAGGTGGTTTCTTTGTGTACCTAAGATGTTCTTTCACTTCAGTGAAGATTTTGCGAAAGGTCAGGAAATTTAATTTTTCTATTCATTTGGATATTACAGATATATTAATTTATTTTATTTATGCTGAATTATGTTTTTAGAATCACAAACTTGTCTATTTAAGTAAAAATGTAAATGCAAAGTTTTTATTTCACTTAAACAACACTGATACAATAAGAACAATAAAAATGAAATATTTGTTCAATTGAAGCATAGTTTCTTTATAGAAAACATTAATAAACTGTTTAAACGTAGTTTATTGTTTTAATTATTTTTGTTGACGACATATTGAACATGTTAATTGTACTTTAAGTATTCTGAGTTTAAATCAGAAATTATATATATATATATATATATATATATATATATAATACAAAAAAAAAGAAGAAAGAATCTGTTCATTAAATTATGTTAAATGAAAGTATATAGAACACTTAAAGTTCATTCCTAATTGAAGTTCACACATCTTTATGTTCATACTGATAAAGATTGTTTATAGTAATACAATCATCTAGTTCTGTGAGTTCAATATCACCAATATAAGTTAAATATAGTGCCAAGTTTGTTTTTTAAAAACTAATGGTAAATAAATTTTGAATGTTTTACCAGTCCATTCAAGTATTTCAGTTCAATTAAAATCTGAAAATCCCGAACAATTTCTTTTTCTTAAAAAACAAAATAAATACGTGAAATCAGTCGTTAAAAAAATTAATATAACAGAATTTTAACGGTTATTTCTTTAGAGTTTAGATAGTGAAAATAAGTGTGTTTGTTAAGCTACTATTTAATGATGGAGAAAAATCGATTAGCCATGTTACAAGTAAAGTGAACCGTACTATAAAAAGAAAACTAGAATAGAGTATACTCATTTGATATATAGTAATAAAAGTGTTGAATATTAAAACTGTCGATGTAGCTCAGTTAATTTGATGAAGCTTCTTATCTTTGTTTTAGTTTAACGTTCATCAAATATGATAATTTCAAATTGGGAAGTAGACCAATGTTTTGAATTATTCATTAGGATTTCTATTCATCACATATACAAGTTGAAGTCATTTGATAGTAGGGCGAAGACTACAATATTGAAAGTTTCAATAACTGATTTAGACATGTATCGGTCTATCAGGAGGTTGATTATTAATACAGTGGTCTTGAGTGCTGTTAGAGGTATGAGGGCGGTTATCACTTCCTGGTCGCCCACACCGTGGAAGGGTTCTTCTGGAGGTACCTGAAAAGGGAATTGGATTAGAGGTGGTCTTAGTGACCTGGGAGCGTTACCGCAGTGCCCAAGAGACAACTGCTTGAGGCCAGTCACACACGACCTTTTTATGAGTAATTTTCATGATAGCTCAGTATTTGTTGAGACCCTCCCTTCGCAGACGGATATCCATGGGATAAGATGAAGTGTGCATTTTTAGGGTCGACCTTTTCTAACCCCACCCCTCCCTGTGGGAAGGCAGCATCGCTGTCATGCTGGTTGTCTGAAGGAAACACCTTACTGCCGCCACACCTCTGTACAGTCAGCAGTACGACTTCGCCTTCGGAGCTTGGGTTTGTTGCTTTTAGTCTTACCGCTCTTCAACCGATCTGTCTGGCATGGTAGGGCCTTGAGGAATGGTTCTTCCAGCCAGTATAGCTCGGTCGCTTCATTACGATAAGTAAGCCCAACCACTACATCAAGGTAGCAACAATGGTCTGGTCTATACTTGTAAGTATATACTTTGATTTAAGACAGAACAAGAAGTACCTAATACTCTGAAATTGTAGAATATAGTAACACAGACTTCTATCATTTTACGTCATGACTGGAAATCCGTTTTTTTCAATTTCTCTTAATTATTTATTTTTACATGAGTGAATTCCGTGATTTTCCCAATTAATCAATTCTATCAACTAATATTCTGTTAATCAGTTTAAGCTATACGTCAAAGATCTAGATGAATAAATCAAATTTCAGATAGTCTATTTCTATTATTTCAGAAATGTTCATTTATAGTTTGGTTAATTATTATTCCGTTAACAAAATTATGTTATACTTTACCTAGAAGATAACTATTATATATTGTTCAAAACAAAATGTTGCAATTCAAATGTGTCACATTTACTACTCACCTTGTTACACAATCACGTAGATACTTAAAGGGTGTTTTCATCATATATCACATGTCAGGTGTTATGTCTCTGAAAATCGGTTAACATTAATTATTTTAGAATATTGAAATTTCATTACTGGACATATTATTACTCGTTTTTGTGACAGAATGGAGGATAGTATTGAGGAACAGTTGAGTCATTGTTCACAAAGTTCTTTTTTAAGTAACTTAAAGTAGTGTAGTTCTGATTCTATCAATGTGTAATTTAATAAATCAATCCTTATTCAAATATTTGTCATGTTTCCTAGATATATGATTTAACTGAGGCTTTCATTATCGTTTGAAGAAACTAGAATGTTTTGTGGTTAACTATTTATAGATAGAAGAATTTTGTTTTTAATGTATAATTAGACATATTGACTTTGCTAGCTGCTACGTCAAGTCTTAGTTACAGCTTGCTAGTCCTTGATCTATCTGCTCTCTAGTCTGCGTTTATTATACAGATAAAGAATCTCCCTGGTCTAATTTACGGTCTTGACGAGATGGATACTTAGTACAGCCCTAAGACTTGTAAAATATGAGTTCCTTGTGCCTGGACGGCCTTGAGGGTATATATATATATATATATATATATATATATTCACGTGTTTAACTATCAGGTCACTAGAAAATTCATTTTCAGCTACTTTTGCATAATAATAATTCACAATTTTTATATCTAATTAACATTATTAGATAAACGTATGCATAAATCGATGGCTTCACAGAAGTTCTGAAAGTTGTAGGATTCTTTTTTTGCCTAGACGTAAATGTTGGTGTTATACCGGAGTAGCGAACAGTAATGACAAACTATCCATTTTCGCATCAGCTCACTAGATATTCCCTTCAAATAAATGTTTGGGGACACTGTTATAAACGACATCACTATTTCGTGGACGGTTTGTGTATCTAACTGATGAGCCATTTATACAGTTACAAGCAGCCATGAAACTATATAATAAGTTCAAGTGTATATGTATGGTGGATTGTGAAATTATCCGGAATTCCTTATTTAAGCTAGTTTATTATATAAATGTTTTGGAAAATCTTAGTTTTTGTAGGGATTTAAGAAGTGATTGATGATGTTCTGAAAAAAAGGTAACTACCTCGAAATTTGGTAAGAAACACTTTTCTGGTAGTTTATAAGATATAAGTTGGCTCTTTTTGAAGAACTAAGTTACAATGACTATTCACCAAATAATAGTGTTATACTATATATTCAAATAGGTCATAAAGAAAGGGAATAAAACACATTTATTTCAAATATTGTACCCAATTCCAAATATTTTCAAAGATATAATCTCTTTCATTGAATTTTCGTCAGTAAATTAAGAATCTTTTCTGTGAATTGTGTGAAAACTTATCAATACTCAATCCTTTTTAAGTTTGATATAAGCTGTACATAATTAGTTTACTATCAAGTTACAAGTTTATCGAATATTATTTCTTGATTTAATTTGAAGAATGAGAACATACTTTATGTAATAGTTTATGAGAGGTGCTTTAAAAAATACATGGTTAAATTTATACTATGTACTTGTGAGGACGGCCCACGAGTGAATTCAAGGAAGCTCTAAGAAGCTCGGAAACGGCCGAAGATATTCAATCCATTCATCTTTTGGAAGAATATTACAGAATCTTTACATGTAACTTCTCTACTGAACAAATACTAAAACTCCCTGTATGCGTATTGGATGACTATAATGATGATTTTGTTTTAACTAAAAAAACTATGTTGACCTGAGAGTTTTTGTATCATATTTGACACTGTTTGGAATAGCATTCCTTTCACTTGTCCTCTGTCTTCTCATTTGCGACTTGGAGGGTTCTAGCGTTCGAGTGCTCTATTTTTACGCGGTATATTAAGAATCTAACCTCTAGATATAACAGTACTGTGATTATATATATATATATATATATTTACAATCATCATAATAAGAAATTATCAGGATTTGTTGGTTAGAAAAAAGACCAGTTTGTTACAGAAAACAATAATAACATATAAATATAGACCAGTTGTTCCAACTCAGTGGGTTTAACTTCTGGTGGGTTAGTAGTAGCACACTTTATAAGGGTGCTGTAATAAAATGAAACGAATGACCATTATTTATTTTTATACCTCTGTTGGCCACTACCTAAAATATAACGAATAAAGCTTAAATGATTTATAGTATTTTTAATTTTTAGAAATCAAAGTCTTAATACACGGGTAGTTAGAGGAAAGGTTTTGCTAGAATAATTATAACCAATAAGAACGAAATTATCTGCTCATAACTGTGTACCAACATTTTTACTATTATCTCTTTAAATGAGAAAATCAAACATCGTGAAACATTTTAGCTATAAAGTAATCCAGTTGAGAAATCCAAAATTTCCCTCTTCAAAATTTCTAGAGGCCAAAGAAGCATCAGGAAATGTTTTATCTAATTGATGTTGCATAGAAGCTTCAAAAAAACATCTGGGAAATGGGGGATCAAGTGCTATGTTTTCGAATAAATACTCACCTATACGATTAGCATGTTTTCACGAAGTTCCAAGAGTCCAAGGTCACAACTAACATCAGAAATCGACCTTGGAGTAAATCTCTAACTTACATTTTACGCCATTTCTCCATTGTTCCAATTAACTTGCAAAAGCAGTTTTGGGGCAAGATAGTAATAAGACAGTCAGTAATAAACGTTTGAAATACTTATTTGAAATAGTTTCTAAAGGCATATATTCTTTGAGAACTGCAAGTAATTTAGAATTGGATTGGTTGTCAAGGCTAAATGTAAATTTCTTGTCCAATAGATCCTTTAATCACATAAAATATCACCTTAGATTGTACCAAGTAATTTGAATAGCCTTGTGGAATATAAAGAGAACTGAATGGACGAGTTCCACTGGATTTCATGAGGAAGACATGTCTATCAGAATAAAAATTTACAAGGACAGTTGGCAGTCGTTAACTGAATGTACTTACAACTTCAAAATAATGAGCTATAATGGTTTAGCCGAAAACAATTTAAGGATACATTGATTCTGACTGACTTATTATGTTAGTTCTGCAGTGTAAATTATGAACGTATTTGTTTGAACGAAACTTAATCACCGTAAGTTAAATAATTACAACAAAAGCATTGATTTGAATACACTACATGGTTTTAAACCGGTGTTGTAAACTTCCTTATTTATCAACATTAGAAAGCAGTTATTCTACTGGACATTTTTAGTAAAGTGCATTTTGTTTTGTTTTCTATTACATAAAACTATATACACATTGAATACATATATTCTTTGTATGATACAAGTGTTTGTTATAATTAACTTTGTTTATGTTTCAACTCCCAAAATACCATAAAAATTAGGTTTTTAAAAATATATTTGTGGTTTAAGTCGTAACATTAAAGTTAAGGTAAGCTAACTGTTGAACTCCCGTTGTCTCAAATTATCACTAGAACTAGTAATTAATTATATTGATTTTTCAAATAATTTAAGTGGAAACTTCTATATTCTTCTTAGTATCATTTTGTACATTCATGTGTCAAAGAAGTGATGTTGAATCTATATTAAGAAGAAATATACAATCAAAAAATATATTGATCTTTCAATCCGAGAATAAAAATAATGAAAACACGCAAAACTGTCAAAAATATGATAAAAATTTCAATAATATAACTGATGATTAAGTAAGTTGATGAGAATGTTTGTTATCTAAAAATTGTAACAAAGTTGATCTTTTTATTTATCACACTAAAAGATATTTTGATAATCGAGCATTGAATGTAGGCTTTTTAGTTTGTTTCAGTAGTTTAACATGCCATCAGAGAAGACTTTCTGGATACTTCTCAAACACTCAGTTGGAACGCAGTCGCTCGTATATCGAACTTTAGTAAGTTGCTAGTATATATACTATATACTGATCAATTTCATCCATGGTGTCTTGTTCATTCCTAACATGTCCAATTTCTGTTTAGCAACAATACTCCGTGCGCTTGTTATTTCTGGGATAACGCTGCTTTTGTTTTTTAATAAATTTGAACTAATATTTTAAACCTTCCCATATGCATATGATTAACTTGCTCATTAATAACTTATCATCATTTCCCCTATTTCATATCGACTTAAAACTTCGTTTTAGTAAAAATGTTACTCTCTAAATGCAGCAAAACGTATAGCATTTAGAAATGGATGAGGAGATGTCAATCTCAGAACAACGATCAAAGTTTATCTACCATTCATATATTACAACAGGTTGTTGTAATAATTCTAACTTACACTTTGATTATACAGGGATACAGGTTTAATATTGACCAAGTCACGCTAAAATATGTCATAACCGATTTATTTTTCAAATCTCGAATTTTAGTGCGCAATGCAAAGCGAAGTCTACGCAAGATACTCAACATCCATTGGCCGGATACCATCAGCAATAGCCCTCTGTGGGAGAGAACAAACCAACTTCCAGCTGAAGAAGAAATTAGGAAAAGACGATGGAAATGGATAGGACATACATTACGCAAATCATCAAACTGCATCACGAGGCAAGCCCTAACTTGGAATCCTGAAGGGAAGCGAAAAATAGGAAGGCCAAAGAACACATTGCGTCGGATAATAGAAGCAGATATGAAAAGGATGAATTACAACTGGACGGAGCTAGAAAGGATTGCCCAGGACAGGGTTGGATGGAGAATGCTGGTGAGCGGCCTATGCTCCTTCACGAGGAGTAACAGGCGTAAGTAAGTAAGTAAGTAATGCAAAGCGAATTGCTCCCATAGTTACATATTAGACTTTTCATTATTTAATACAATCTAGTGTGAGTAATTTATCATCAAAATATTATTTGCTATATCAGTAAATGAATTATTCTTTGAAATGGATAAACATTCGATAGAGAACTACATGCACATGTATTTTATTTTTTATTCAGTTAAGAAGTTTTCTTCGAATATCGTGTCAAGAAACTAGTGTAAGACTTTTGAAATCATTTTGAGTGTAATTATTTCATTTTGCTAGTGTAAAGTTTTTTACACCTGATGTTAGCATTATGGGTTGTTGTAACTACAAACTAATCACAGAGTAATTGGACTATTTTTAACGAATATTATTGTCAACCAATCAAATAATTTCAGTGAGTTTCTACCAATCAAATTCCTGTGAATAGATCACTGTCATAATCCCATGAAGAGAAGAAATCTTTTTACATCATCTTGCAACTACAACTATTTTAACATCTAAGCAATTCATTGTTTAAATAATGAATAATAAAAATGATTAAAAACTGACTTTTGTCTCTTAATTGAAATCTACATGCGCATCTTAAATGTTTTCAGTTAATAAATGTATGGTAAATGATATTTAAAAATCGGAAAAATATATTTTATGTGGAAATAGGGATTATTTTATTGTCTGGAATAGGTGGTCTTTTAGCTTTAATTAGTGTATGCTTCAGAGGCTCATGGATCTCTCAAGAATATTTTGATAAAATACATATGCATAGGAGTCGAGATCATTTAAGTAAGTTAACTTTAAAATTTAACAGATTTGAGTTCAATAGTTTGATTTGCATTTAATATCGACTGATGTATTGTGTATTTAATAATGAGTTTGTAGGTATCATTACCAAGGTTTGAGTTGATAATTTTGAATAAATTGAGCATTGGGTAGATTGTTATAAATAAATAATATATTTGTAATATTCCATTGAGTTCAAAATTAGATTTTCTGACGTTTCGTGACTTGGTGTAAGCCACTTCTTCAGAGAATAATTAATACTTTATTTCGAATACATTTACGTACTCGATAATTCATTCCTTGATGTCTTAATTAAAATTTGGAAATATCTATTGTAAATTTTATTTTTACTTACATGAGTAAACAAATATCACCAAAAGTTTGCGAATTGCATTGTACTAACTACTCAACAGATAAGGAAGATTAAGTACGAAAATACACAGTCAGATGTCTAATATACTTAACCTGTTTGAAATATACATCAAAAATATGTTTAGTTACTATTTATTAACATTAAACAAATTGAACCTTTCCATTTTCATCAACTGATCTCCGCCAATCATAATTTTCTGTTTAATTTTTATAAAACGCTAACTATAATTCAACATGAATAACTTGGTAGCTGAATTCATGAGTCAACTGAAGCTAGACTACCATGGAAAACATGGAAGGACTGGACGGCCGTTTTGTCCTAGTGTGGGACTCCTCAGTAGTGCGCACCCACGATCCCACCTCGCAAGATTCAAAACCAGTACCTATCAGTCTCGCGCGAACGCTCAACCATTAGACCACTGGGTTGACCGGCATCCAACGGAGTTAATGTTTAACTTTAACATGAATAACAAATTATTCATTAAAATGTAAATATTGTGACAAAATAAAAGAATAATCTTTCAGTTCACACCGTCTAACGATATAAAAAACTAATCTTGAAATTATAGGGAGTCCCTTGATTGCCAGGTTTATCTGTTGATGTTTTTTGCCTAAGAATCTTGAATACTGTTATCAAAGTATCAGACAGTTATTATTTTTCATTTGTCATTTGCTTGAAAATTGCGTCGTTTATAGATTTGGTTAAATATTCGTTACCATTATTCTTTTATATTGTTATTCTAAACGTTTACTTTCATACTTTGAACATTTACTTATTAAGAGATGTTTTTCTTTTAAAATCAAAGATTTGTCCCAGTATTTGTTTTTTGAGAAAATATAATTGGTAGTTATTATGATAATTTAACTTTTCAAATAACATATACGTTTTGCATTCATTCTCTTCTAATATCTACTTTTAAGAAGCCACATGATAAAAGATGAGATATTTTGTAGTAAACTGACTACAATTAGTAAGTTATTGTCCTTACCACTTGATAAAAACGTGAATAACGTTTGATCACACATAATTTTGAACAGAAACAATAAGTTAGTTGTTCAGTTTATTTTGGTAACTATTCGAAGGTACGGATGTTTACTGAAGATTATTCCCATGGAAAGTAGGCTTCGATCAAAGAACTACTGAAAGCCAAAAAATAGTGAACAACTATTTCAAAGTTTATTCCGTAAGAAAATTAATAGAGAGGTCTCAGACTATAAGTGGTCATTATTCTTTGTGCTAATTTCTGAGTTTATTTCTCAATATATTGTTCATCATTTAATGTACAAAATAATTCTTCAAAAACTTAACACAACTTCAATCAACTTTCTCATTAATTAACTATCTGAACTAAAAGAAACTATTAATATTCATTGATGAACAAATTTATAAGAATCAACAGTGGTGAATACACGTATATCATTAAGAATAGCGATAATAGTAGCTCTTATAATAACATAAATGTTTTAAGAAATTCACGGCACCAGTTGCATAGTCTTTTATAACGTCCACAGTTCACATGCTCCATATCGTAATTATTGAAAAAAATATATTTTACAAATGTTTTTAACGGCCACTCATTTACGATGACGAAAGTTTTATTTTCCGGTCCAGCTAATACACCATGTTTAGGGAGAATAGGATTCCCACGTGTTTGTTGATTTTCTTTGCAGGATAGATAAAAACGAAAATATCCCGTGTTAATTCTCCATTATTGAACAAACTTTTGTGTTAAGTTGTAAAACAAAAAAAAAACTATGTGAGATAAATGTTACTGATTTTTTAACCAGCTTAAAGTTTTCAAAGAAAAAAATGGCAATAAAACATTCACAACACTCGTACTTGGTAGTTTAGTTTACGTCATTATATCGAAGCATTTACTAAGCTTCAATAGACATTTTTACCAGTTATTATCTAATCAAAATAAAATGATTTTGTTATTTCAGATATCTCAAACGTAATCTATAAACAACTACACAAGCATTAAGTTACTGAATGAACTGAATTCAATATAAAGCTCAAAGATCAACCATTTCTCTCTCATACTGGTTGAAACAAGCCAGAAAGACTTATCATAATCATGTTACTGAACCGTGTTTAATAAAAACACGTGAATTGGTAGATTTTTTTTCGAACGAAACTAGATGAACAAAACTATCTTTCATGCAGTGAAAAAAATCGTTTTCAGTTGGAGCATATATATATATAGTCTTGAGGATTTGAGTTGTAAACGATTTTATTTCCAGTATTAACAGTGAATCGTGTGACTTATTGTATAAATCTGTACCACTGGAGATCATGTCCAGTAAACCGTCAAAAAAATTAGAAATGTATACACAAATTTCAGTTGATTGTTTTTAGAAATACAAGTAATTTGATTTTCCCCAATAAAAAAAAAGAATTTTATTAAAGATGAACATCTCTCTAAGATAAATACCATGTACGATTAACGTTTATAAATTTAAACAAATCTATTACATAACATATGCCTTTAGGAAAAATTGATAAAAAAATACACATAATTTCAGCCATATTCACTGTGAAACACTTTTGTAAGTATTTTAAAAACAACATGATGTTTTATATCAATTTTCGTCAATATTAGAACCAATAGTTTGGTTGTCGAGTATATAGAAGACATAATTTGTGTAAAATTATGTCTGAAATTATGCCAGCAAGTGAAATTGCAAATGATATCGATTTCGATTATTACCCTGAAGTCTAAACACATTTGTTGGACGAAACTTTGGAATTATTTTAATTCAGTCGATGTGATTAGTTCAAATATAATTTTACACTAATAAGGTATGATGTTTTGTAAATTTCTTTTAAAGCACTTACAATTTTTCGATTGTAAAACTACCATATCTAATGATGATAAACTAAGATGTTTGTGAAGGTGACCAGTTTCATAAAAATATACTTTATTGACTTATTCAGTTTGTGCGACACAAACTGATGAATTTTTGTCCAACGAAAATATTTCAGAATCCTTGTTCACCTCAGTGATTTTCTTTATGTTAAACATCGAGTTCCACGAGTGCTAATCATTCATAACAATCAAATTTTGTCGATTTTGGAATAAGTATTGAGAACAAATACAACAGACTATCTCATACAATCTCACTTTGAAGTTTTCCTTGAGTTAACTTCATTTTTAAAATATAAAGGTATAATCGTTCATTACATTTTGTGTGTCTAAGCATATAATTCTAATACTCAAGTCGTGTTTTTTTGTAAAGTCTGTATTAAGTAACCATTTTAATGTTAAATTATAGTGGTGAATCCCGGAAATACATCACTTGTTTCTCTCTATAATAAACTATTCCTAATCTAGAAACTCTTGCATTTCTATTTTTCGCTTGTTTTTTCGTTTCTAGTCTAACAAACAGTTTAATTTGTAATGTAATGGTATAGCGATAAACCTATAAATTCAGTAAAACAAATGTTGTTGCAATCCACTGTTATGCTTCACTACTGACAACATTTATATGATTCAAAGCGGATGACATTACTTTAGAAAAACAGAATGTGTATAACTAAAATACTTTGAAAATAAATTTGACTGAGAAGTTGAATCAATAGCAAGTTTCGCGTGAACATAATGGAACATGTTTATGGTCTAAAAACTGAAAACTGAATAATCATACCGTTGCTGCTCTAGTTTATGTATTCCAAACCCATCTGTGGGAATGATTAAACCTTTACTATTTACTAATATTCTCTAGTTCCAAATGAATTTTTGTGCTATAAATCTATCTTATTGAGTTGTTCGGTTTCAGGGTGATTATGGAAACAATTATAGAGCCTAGTAAATATTTGTGTTTTAATTGACACAAATGTGATTGATTAGACTCGAGATATCACACTGAAAGTAAAATACCAAGAGCATAGGTTGTTGACGTAGCGAATAATTGGATTTAATGTGTTATTTTGAATTTACCTTCAGAAAAATCAGTTCCCCAGAAGATATTAACTTTTTATTATGGTGATTTCATTGTCGTTCTGTATATCGTCAGCGATTATTCCATTTGAAAGCTCAGAGTGTGGTGTACGCTTCTTAAGTGGACAGAAATAAGCAGTATGTAGCAGGAATTGGAAGTGGAATGCTTAACAGCAGAATATTAAAATGAAGAGAAAAGGAAGGGGAACATAGAGAAAATGGAATATCAGCATGATTAAAAGAATTGTGGAGTATGTAAAGGACTATTTAAAGAAGATATGTAAATGATGTGTGCCATGTTCTTATGACTGAACAGACCAATGACGCATAGACCGTTCTGAGCAGTGCAGAGTCAATTCTGAGTTTTCAATGGTCCACCGAGATACTAGCTTCTCGCCTAACCCAACCAGTTTAGTCCGGAACACCAATATCAACCACTGTTATATAGATAATATATTCCAGATGTATTGAGTTTATATACAAACAAACCAGACCGCATCATACCATAAAATAGAAAATAAAAATTATACAAGATCAAGCCGAAAAGTGGCCATGATTTTGAGAGACTGATACTAATAAGTTGGTAATATCTTAGGAATGATAAATCGTATAATAATAGTCAATGGGTCAAATATAGGCTCATAATAAGAGGAATATGAATGTGCATATAGTATAGTTACTTAATGGTTATAGAACAAGGATATATATAATAACGGTCCATAAATAATTACTAGCGGTTACTATCCATTTATCCTCGTCCGGACCTAACGATATGTTTAATGCATGATTTTCATACTTTATAAAGACACCTGAGTTTCCATTCACTACAAGAAGACATAACCAAAAACATACATCTGAACTACAGATTTTAGACATAATGTGTTTTGATTATGAATCCAAACAAATAAAAATATTTGGTTTAAAGTGAGTAAACTGTACTTTAAAAGTCTCGGAACGGCAAATAATTGAATTTCATTTTTGTTATATGTTCCTTTAGATGTTCGTGTAAATAAAGTAGTTATTTCATATAGACATTTTACGAACATTAAAAATCTGTAAAAAATGAGTTGCATTGCCGTTTAAAACAAATTATAAACTTGTCATTCAAAAACTTGTGTTGCAGCAAATTGTCAGCTTTTCACTAAAATTATCAGTTGTTTTGGTTAGTATTGTCGACTGTGGAATAGATCTTACAACAACTGTCTATTGTCAAATGGAATAGTAAAATTACTGTTGGCATACCGAAGTCTGAATTCATTGAATTTCTTAAAGTAAATTATAGTAATCCTATTATATGGATTATTCTAATTATACTCATCCCGAAACTTGAGATTATTAAATTAAATGACACTTTGTGTTGTTATTGTGTTCTGTTGATCAATCGCATAACTTAAAGAAATACATACCCAGTACTGCTCAGTATTTTTTTATTTTTGAGTTGATGTCGCTTTATGTTGAATGTTTTGTTTCTAGTAGGTAAAAATGAAAATTCGTCTCAAATGATAAATATAAGGATAATGCTTTTCCTTAAGTCGTTTCATTTATCTAATATGAATACCCAAAGAAAAAGACATAACTTTTATTTGAAGAGTCATTTTCATTTCCCTATTCCACATTCACTGTATAATGTAAGTGTTTATTGTTCAAGGCATATTTTATGATTAATTTCTAATTACATTACTGTTTACCTATCTACAGCTAAATGTGAAGCATCTTGTTGGCTTGCAATAATTGGAACAATATGTTGCGTAACCTCATCATTTATTGGTGCATTGAGAATGAGATATTGCAATGTTAAGGAGACGAAAAAGTATAAAACAGCACAATTCATTAATTCAATAGCTGGATGTAAGTTACCTTTTGGTTTTCAGTTTTATATAATGTTATTATTATGTATTAACGGTTTTTATATTCGACATATTCTCATTATTGATAAAAGACTTGAATTTCATAAATAAAAAAATAGGCCAAAATTAATGTAGATGCAAAAATATCCTTCTATACAAATGTAACAGATCGAATCAGCAGGTAAAATTCTTGTACTCTGGTCTTATTTCGGCTGTAGTAAAACAACAATTATGATGTTGCTGATTATGATAAAGTACTAAAGTAAAATGGATAAACTACTAACTTTAGTGTTTAAGTCTAAGCATTGTTTATTAGGAACAGGAATAAAATATTTTCCATTTTATGAAATTTATCCACTAACTGTTTTTACGTAATGGTCTATGTGAATCGTGAAATCTTTATCGTCAACCAACAATCTTGAAAATACTATCAGTAGATTACAGTTTGTGGATATCTGGAAGATAATATTTATTAACTTACACTACGATGTTGATGATAAATAATATTAAAGTTAACTTGTTAAGATGATATCCATGACTCACATTATTATACTTTAAAATGACAGTGAGGTGAAAGGATGAAACTTTTGGGATGTGATAATTTTTATGATCCCCAGATAAAGAGTTCCAATACTCGACGCCATTTAATGATTGTCAACATAGTAGGGCCGATTCTTATCTTACTACGAGGACTTTAGTAATGTTGTGTTATAAAACTAATAGTTTAATAGTGAAAGATTCGCTGTTTTCTAAAGAAAATCATTGAAAAAGATCTCATAAAGGACTCATCATCAAAATTTCCACATAGCTGATTCCGTAAGCCCATTTTTTGAAGCTTGTACTAATGATGCTATCTAGAACGTTAATGTGAGCTTCATGATCAAACCATTCGGTCAAGAGAAATCATTACTTTTTAATATTAATGCTGTATACATGCTTACAGTAAGCCTGCATAAAAATTAATGCATTAATTTCAATTCTTTATCTTGAAGTCTAAAATAATAATGAAACACAATCGTTTAATCTATTAAAACCTCATTATCTTCCTTGAAACTTTATAACACCAGATTATAGGATAGAGGATAAACAATTAGAAACTGTTGGTTCAATGTTTATTTAATTTGTTGGCTAGATGTAGTGAAATCCAATACTTTTTGTCGGTCATATTAGTTACTAATAGCAAGCTTCTTTTTATTGTTTTATGTCATAATTAAATTAAGCTTTTCTGTCCAAACCACTGTTAAATTATATAAAATGTGGAGATCATCATACACAAAACACCTTTCCGCTATCCTCTTAATAAAACAGCATGTTTCAAAACGGTACACAATCATTAAGTTTGCAAGAATACTGTATCTATAGTGTAAAGAACAGTTTCGGGTATAGTACATTTCAAGTATAATAATGCAGAGTTGTGAGCTTTAAGGCAATGAACTTGACTTAACTAATTAAACTGGGAATAAAAACGTATATAATTGGATTTTTAAATTATTAAACCCTAAATGTCAAATATTTGGTGGTAAAACAATACATGATTTGGTTCTTAACAAAATCGTTTTATCTACGTAAATTTGATTAACAGTTATTAATGAAATCTAAGACGAACTCCTTAGCTGGAAATATAACCATTCCAACGTTGATACTCACGGAAAGACAGACTGATTAGTTGAAGTCCTTGATAACGACTATGAGAGAAAATGTAATAAGGTAATACAAATAATTCAAATTGTTAGTAATTTTAGCGATATTTAACCTTTGTATCATTTCAAAGTGTAAAGATTACGTGAGAAATACATCTAATTACACAACTATATTTATTCCAAAGTCTTAATTTTTTTTTGTTTGAAATTAGTTAAATGCTGTTTTTATTCTTTTTTTCAGTTATTAGTTTGTTAAGTTCCGTGTCTGTTTGGGCAGATTTTCTTTGTCATCTTCCATATGAACTAAGTACAACTTATCAATTGAATAAATTAACTTTTAATCAACATAAACAACCAATTAAGAACAGGAAAATATTTGTACCTCAAACTGACAACAATCAAACTAATATATCAACATTTTCTTCAATGTTATACCTTTCTCGTAATTATTCTTTATCTAATTGGATAAAATTTAAAAAGGATTTAAATCATCTTGAACATTTACATTATAATGGAAATTATTTATTTGGTTGGGCATATTGGTTTTGTGTAGTATCAGTTATATTTTTATTTTTAAGTAATTTGATTTATTTAATGAGAAAAGATTGTGAAGATGAAAGACCAGTTGAAATTGTTTGAAAGAAAAACAAAACTTTTTTTGTTTTCACTCGACAACAAAAACTCTAAAATGTTATCAACTAATGAATCACTATTGAATGTAATAGTTAAATGTGTTATTTAATCTCAAATACAAAACAATGAAGTAAATGTGTTAAGTCTTGCTGATCGGACGCTATATTTGTTCCTAAGCTATTCTGATAACCCGCACGCTAGAACTATACAGCGACCTGAACACCAGAAAGAAGACGCAAAGTATGAGAGAAACACTTTACTCCAAGGTTAGTTTTTGTACAAAAAACATGGGTATTTATGGATTGTAACGTTTGTTAAATCAGTATCATATTTCGGCCAATCCGTTAACGATATATTATGCTACTGACCAATAGTAGCACGCTACGTTGTTATTCTAAAATGCTTCATCATGCTCTGACTGGCTAGGACTCTTCGGCTCCTTTTGAGCCTCTGGAGGCTCCGTTGAAGTTCTCCGAAAGCCGACTCAACAAAATGATAATAAATAGGAAATAATATTTCACTTCAGAGTTTGTTTTCGCTCTTGGTAATCATAATTTCGGTTCACATGAATTAGGTAAAGAATATAGAAATAAAATTTTAAAAGTTGAGATCATGAGTCAATTGAAACTAGACCACTATGGACAACCTGGAAGCATTGGAGGACCCTTTCGTCCTACCGTGGGACTCCTCAGCAGCGGATCGTGGATGCGCATTGCTGAATAGACTCATAGTAGGACGAAATGGCCGTCTAATGCTTTTGGGTTGTCCATAGTGGTCTGGCTTCAATTGACAAATGATATCAACTATTAAAATTACTATAATATCCACAAAAACCCTTTTTGATGTAAATAAAAGTTTTTTTTCTTTTTTAACGACTTGAAAACATTAAATATTATTTAAGTAGATAGTTAATTTAGAAATAAATCATCATACATGTGTGCGAAATTACTTTTTATATAAAATATTTCAACTGTATAGGTAATCGAAATTCACTTGGTGTTGTTTACTTGTATTTTCCAATTGTTGCTTATAAAACTTGTGAATTAAGATAATATGTAGGCAGACAGAATGCACATATGCCAATAAAAGACTGATCAATTGCAGTCCTAAATAACAATGGGAAGATACAAATAATCGGCATCAAGTGAATTTAAAACTTCACCCCATTGCACAAGCTGGTGGGCATCAGGACTCAGTAGCTAAGTGATAACGGGATGGCGTTTGTACCGGGTACGAGTCCCAGAGTGAACATCAACTCTGAGATGCAATTGCTTCCGGTTGACGAGTTTTAAATGGGACGAAACGCGCGTCCTGAATTTCATTGCTATCCACCATCCATCTTTTCTTGTATAGTCAATCGTTTGTGGAGAACATTGAAGATAATGAACGTGACTTTAGAAAAGTATTATATCCATAACGAACCAGATACGATATAAAGTTAAACAGTTCCTAATCGAGTTTATCAGCATTTAATTGAAGCAAAAAAGGGTTAAGAAAAGTATGTCTGATTTCGATATTCTTCATTTAACGGTAAGCATCATTTCTTTTCCATCTCAAAACTATTCACAGAAATGCTGATGATCAGCATACATTGATAAGAAGGAAAGAATTTGAGAATAGTTTGACATTTACATCTGTCCAGGTGCAAAACTTCACCATGTTGTTTCAAACCAATAGGTATTCTGTAGATGATAAGCCTCGACTAAGAGAGTTATTCTGTATAACACACAAATTCAGAAAGATTTTCAAGTAACAACCAAACACTCGGCTAATTAAGAACAATAAAATTAATCATTCAATAATCTAATGACTTTAACATAGGTGTGAATGTATATTTTGACTTCAGATTAGTTTATGATTACTGAAAAAGTAATGAAACGTAGAGTTTCAATCATAACTTGATTTTCATCCTTATGAAACAAGATCAGAATGTAATAGAAATGAAAACCGTTCTAAAATGCCTTTGAATATGTGAGATACATAAATTGATGCAGTAGTATTCAGGAATTTCATGAAAACATATTGAGAATACATTACAACTGCCATAAAAAGAATAAAGTTTCTCTCATTTATTATGACAATCTAATCAAAGTGTCACTACATTAATCTGTGAATAAGGTCACATTTTAGTGGCTTCTCGTATAAAATAATAAGATTCCGAATTAAAAGATTATTCAGTTGTTCAAGACCTTCTATCAATAAGTCAACTTATTAAACCCTTAATGGCATTATCAATATTATCAGAATGTGTTTTGTGGAGATTTTTAGAAATTTTCACAGATTGAACTCATGAGTCAGTTGAAGCTAGACCACCATTGAAAACCTGGAAGCACTGGACGGCCGTTTCGTCCTAGTATGGGACTCCTCAGCAGTGCGCATCCACGACCCCGCACCACCCGGGGCTCGAACCCAGGACCTACTGGCTTCGCGCGCGAGCACTTAACCATTAGACCACTGAGCCGGCATCCAACGGTGCTTCCAGGTTTTCAATGGTGGTCTAGCTTCAACTGACTCATGAGTTCAATCTGTGAAAATTATCAATATTGACAGACACATTTAGTTCTGTTGACCACATCTTGTTTACAAATGAGAAAACGTCGAAATGATTAGATAACTAAGAACCTCTTGTTCTCATCCTCTGTTCCCTAAATATGCTTGGAATACTTCCGATAATGTCTGATTTCTGTTTAGTGATGAAATTTCGGAGTACGTTTTGTTATATTTAACTTTCATCTCTATTATTATAATCTAAATTTCAGTATCATTCAATAATCACTTTTGATTAAACATTTCATATAATACACCAGCTTTCTACTCATCAGGTATATATCCGTTCGCGGAATACAGGGGCAACAAATCAAATCGATCTTTATTAACTCACATATTTCTTAATAATCAGAGTTTGATAAGGAAACAGTCAAAAATAATTTACATAATGAGCAAATTATGTTGTAAATAATCAACTTATTTTAAGCATTTATTGATGAAGTGAATGAACTTTGATATAGGTGAAGTTTTTGCCTATAAAATGTAAATCAATAGAATTAGATGTTAATTCAGGATACATAGATCTTGATGAACTTGTAACAATCCTCTCTCAACTTATTATTTTTCTATGGCATATAAAATGGTTTAAGTTAACCTTATCATGTTTTCTCTGTCTACTCACTGTGGCTTAGACTTTTGATTCATCGTGTATATACGTGTCAAAGTGACTGAATTCATGTCTGTATTTAATTTTTAACTGTACCCTCATTGGTTGCAAACACGATTAGTCAATAATTTTATTCATTCATCAATTTCCACTGATACTAGAAAAAACATGTTCATACACATACATTCTTTCTCTTCTCTCATTTACCACTGTGCTCGTTTGATCCAACTGATTATTAATAAACGCCTCAACAAATCTCCTATTCTTACTTCTGAATATTCTCAAGGAAATTAACGACGACACCTAGCCAGAGGATAAATACTTGGTTAAATGGGTTGGTAAAATTTGTGGTCAATCAAGGGAACTAACCTTAACAAACTAGTGACCCCGATGTGAAAACTTCAGGGATATATCAATGAGCTATGTATCAGTAGAAATTTAAAAAGATCTGTAATATAACGTCCTTACTATAAATGCTGAAAATATCACAGGAGCATATTAGACTTATTATTCTCAAAGCGGCAGGTCACGACGAGAAAGATGAGTTAAAATTATTGGATTAAGGTTACTGTGAGGTTTTCGTAGCTTACCTGGATTTACTCAAAATTTCGTAACTTCAGCTGAATGTTTTGAACAGTTTATTGAATTTATAGGCAACCATACTTGACAAACAGAAGAAATATAGTCTCACTCTAGCTAATTTTACACAGTTAGTGATCGAATTTCGTCATATTTTCTACGATATTATGGTACATAGATCCATACCGTATAGATAAGAGCTAAAATTATGTCAAGTATCTATGACTGAAAGTCAAATATGCCCAATGCTTTGACAACTACGATCCAGAGTTGTTTATGCTAAATCTTATTTTTGTAGATCACAGTGGATGCAACTAATTGTCCACCTAAAAACAACTTTATGTTAATTTCTTGAGATGTTTTTCCTTATGCTCGCCGATTTTGTCGACTGATTACTGAACGTTAAAGATACATTCAATCCTTTATTGAGACGTTTGTTTGCTTAGCGTAGTGAAAAAAACGATAAGAAAATCAAATATGTTTAGATACTCTCAGATAATGAACAGAGTTTATTAGGCTATAATAGTCAATAGTGTTACTAATTTCATTGAGATTTTTTCTGACTATCAAATGCCACATATGGTATATGACATTATAGAGAACACTTATTACTTTATTCAAGCAACGAGGATAATTAGATATTGAATGTTAGGAAACACCAGTTGTTTAATAGATAACAATTAGAATTAAAGATCAGTATCTTTTCGGCATTTTTTGGATGAAGTTCAGTTTAACGATTCTTCTGCTTGTAATGTTTTTATCTCTTATTCATAATGTTATTTATGTTCGTTAAATTCCATATGAAAATACAATACACACTAAGCAGAAACTGACGTTAAATATTGTTTACGAGGATACGAATACAGGAACACTTCAGTAATAAACATAATAATTTGATTGAAAAGTAGCTAGATTAGAAAGAATATAAGACCCTTACTCGGGTAATAAATTCTTCTTTCAGGATTCAGAAATGGATAATATCGTCTGTATGACACTAATTTTTTTCAATGATAGGAACCATTAATTAGTTATGAGAGCAGTCTTTATCAGAAACAAACTTGACTAATTCTATACAATCTGATCTCAGATACTGTGACTCATCAGCTTACACATCAAAATTACACATAGAATTACATCACTCCTAGTAAGTGAAATATCGTTCATTCACTTTATTGAACAAAATCAAACGAACTTCGTTTAGTTATTGCAACATAGCTTTAATTCCCTGATTTTGAGCAGTAGCGTCTCGCGTAAGATGATTACGAAGAGAAATATCAGTTTTCATATAATACGAATAAAAAGAGGTTGTGAATGAGGAAATTTTTGGCTACACACCGAAACTATGGACAAAATTGTGAATCGTTAAGTGATAATTTAGATGCTTATTAGCGAAAGGATTTAGCGTTATAGAATTCTATAACTCTACATTGAAATCAGGAAAAACTTGACTTCAAATTAACTTGGGTTATCTCTTAAATAGTGAATTTAGATTTAGTAAACCACTAAAATAAGTGTAATTTAATGAAAGCTGAATTCAAATAAAATAAAATGATCAAATAACATTTTGAAGTGATACCATAATCACAAATGAACACAGTTAGATAGGTAATATATTTACTGGATTAAACATTATACATGTATTCTTAAACTCTTTTAGTGTGAAATGACTTTCTGATAAGCGATGAATCATATTAAATGTTTTGTTTAATAAATATAGACAATTTATTTAATCACGTAAATTCTGGAGTTAACTCTCAAACTTAAAGACAATAAAAAAATGTCATGGCAACGTGGTTTGATTTAAAAACTATACAAAATGAATAAGTATTTTTTTCACACAAATCCTTCTTTATAATTCCACATAAGGTATTTTATGAAACCTAATACGAGATAACATAGTTTTGCATCGTTAAATAACACCCCATGAATAGATAGGAATTAATTTCACCTATATCAACTCCTCCTAAGAACCTTTCAGAGTTACCGTCGATAATAACTTCAAGTAGAGGGGGATGGTCAGACGTAGTTTTAGCAACCCCGACTTTTAAAAGACAACCTCACAAATTATATCCTAATTGGAGTAAACCAATTAATCTATCTAGGCTCTGTCTTGGGAATTGAATGGTATTCGTAGAACCGAGTCAGGATTCATCATGATGAAAGCTGGGATTATTCGTAAATAAGTAGACGCCCAACTTCGAGATCAACAAGTTACATTTCATATGGGTCAATGTTGTATAGACGTAATCGAGGAACTGTAGACGATTTCTGAATAATCAACTGAATAGTAATGACCAAAAAACATCATCTTCCTCGACTATGATAAAACATTAGACGGAGTGGATGGAAACACCTTGTGGGATCTTCTTTGACACTATGGAGTACACGAGATCACCACCAATATACGGAAGTCGTATGATGTATTGCACTGAACGGTTGTAGTACATGGAGGACAGATTCTACGTTTTTTTTGACTGACTAACTGACTGTATTCCAATTGAAGACTGGTGTTAGACAAAGATGATTCCTATTGTCTCTCCTCTTTCTGAAGGTTTTTGACTGGATTGTGAAGACCTCCACTACTTAGGAGACAAGAGAAAACACTAAATGCGGTGGACATAGTGAACCCAAATAGATTATTTGCACTTTGCAGACCACTTAGCTTTTCCACTGCATAATGACAACAAATGCAAATGAAGACAGCTAGTGTATCAGCGGCTTCTTCAGTACCAGATGTCAACAATCACAAAGGAAGAAAAGAGATCCTGTAAAATGACGCGGTGAGCACCACCTGACTCACCTGTGTTGGAGTCACTGGAAGACGTGAGAGCCTTCACGTACCTGTACAGTCTTATCGACAAACAAGAAGAATCTGATGCAGGTGTGAGGGTTTGAACTGAAAAGGAAAGAGCAACATCCTTACAACTGAAAAATGCCTGAGACTCAATGGTTCCTTTACACAAGGTCAAAGTCAGCATTTTCAACACTAATGTTGAACAGTTCTATTGTACGGAGCCGGGATGTGAAGAACTACCACACCCACAACCTAAAATGTGCAGATATTTATAAACAGCTGTCTGCGTAAAATGCTTAAGAGATTCGTTGGTCAGAGACCATCACGAATAACCTACTCTGTCAGAGAACAGTCCAGCTACCAGTTAAGGGAATCAGTAAACGACACTGGAGGTGAACTGGATACACTTTGAGGAAACCATTAGCCCCCATCATAAGGCGAACCCTAACTTCGAGTCGTTAAGGGAAATGGAAAAGAGGTAAACAAAAACATAGCGTCGAGGATCGAAGGTAGACGTCAGGACCATAAACAATACTCGGCAACAACTAAAAAGAAAAGGTCGTGACTGGGTTTGTTGGAGCTTTCTGGTCAGTAAGCTATGCCCAAAAGATGTAATAGGTCTAAGTATGTAGTGTGGAGATATTTGGAAACTTCTGGTTTTCACGAAATTGTTCGACATAAATTCAACGGCACTATGAAATTAATTCACAAAGGATTAACTTTTTTGAAATTTGAAAGTCAAGATAATAACTGATCCGTGGGCGTGTCATTTTTGGAAGGATTAGCATATGCATTAAAGAGTAAGAAAATTTGAGTATGAAAGACAAGTTTCTAGAACGTTGATCTTCAAAAATGATGCGGCAGGTTTCAACTCTCCTTCACATATTTTGGTTTAAGCAGTTGGGTGGTATTTCTAATATTTGTCACACAAAAGCCCTTTCAGTTCTTAACTCTTTGGGAATGACCTCCAAGGAATTTCAAGCGGACTTAGCAAAGCCCGGTGATATGGAGACTAAGATATGAAATTTTCATGATAAGTGCTACGTTGTTGAGATAAAAATAAAACAAGAAAGTATTTGTAATTTTTTCAGATGGTCCATTTACTTAAAATTTAACTCTCGTTCTACTTCACAGTAGAATACTTGAGGGTCGAGAAAACTTACGTCAAAATACCAACCTCTGAATAATCACAGGTTTAAGGAAGACTGCTTTCATATAACAGACCATGTCTAATTATAACCGATCAAGACGAATTAATTGATTATTTTTATAACGGTTAAAACTAATGAATAAAGTATTTTTGTACAAACCTAAATAAGGTAATGAAAACGGAAACTTTCTTTCGAAACAACAGACACCTACATCATTATTGATATCTAAAAGACCTAGTTGTAAACGTTCATAGATAGCGCGTGCGGTAGTGGCAAAGGCTTGTTCTACATTTACTCCGGTTTTAGCTGATGTTTCTAGGAATAATAAATTATTCTCACGAGCGAATGTTTCAGCTTCTTCCTGTTTAACCTCTCGCCTCGCATCCAAATCACACTTATTTCCAACCAATGTAATAACCATATTTGGGCTTGCATGCTGCCGAGCATCTTGCAACCAGGATGCCAAATGGTTGAACGTATCACGCCTAATTAACGTTAATAATTGAAAGAATAAAATCAATATAAAATATGATCGATTGGTTTTACGAAATACTGTAGAGAAAAGTAAAGTTATTTAACATATTAGATTATGACTAATAATTAAAGTGAAGATTATGAAACAACCAGTTTTCCCAATAAATTGACTTTCATAGGCCTCGAAATTATGCAACGTTGATTGACAAAATGAAGATGTACATGTCAAAGTACAATTCTGTCGAGTTATTAATAGACTTGGTGGTATCAAGTAATGGGGTAGTGGTTTCGTGGTGAAAGTTTAGTTGCAGGTCCAAACCGCATTTCATCTACTTTGGTTTGAACAATCAGGTAATATCACGTGGTGGCCAATGATGTACTTAAAAACTTACTTGATATATGAGTTACATCAAGCGGAAACCACAAGCTGTAACCTGAAAACTTCAATGAAGTGTTACAATTATTTATCTTTCTTGTGTCTGAATTACTATAATTATTTAGGTGAACTTACAAACGGTTAGCTTGGCTCAAGTAGAAATAATTAAAGTAAGAATAACTTTTAATAAGTCTGTTGAGTTGAATCCAAGTTTATTTGATCATTTTGGTAACATTTAAATTCAATTAGGCATCACTAATCGTTTTATTTCTGATCGATTATGGTGTATTAACGATGGCCTGTATAGCTAAGTAAACCTGATAAGTACCCAAACTCAAGTGTCTACTAAACTGTAACAACAGCTAAGAAACATGGCAGCTAAGAAACTGCCATTTACAAATCTAGCTAAGAAAATAATAAGCTTTAATATTTAGTGATGTTTAGGTGCCTAGAACGCTCTAGTTCTCCATACTGAGTCGATATAAAGGAAGAACATGTATCAAAATTAGTGCAGTTAATGCTTTCAATTAATATCCACAATAAGTTAGTGAAGTGAAGAAACTAAAAAATCAAAGATTCCATAACAAACCTGGTAACATCGTAAACAAGAAGAGCACCTGCCGCACCCCGATAATACGATCTGGTTATGGAACGAAAACTTTCTTGTCCAGCCTGCACAAGAATTAAAGTAACAGTAATAAGTAAAATGTAGTGAAGATGAACTGAAGAGTTTATTGAATAGTGTGATTAGGTAGAAATTTAGATAGACGGCTAATTAAATTTAAATATAGATTACTGAGGGCATATTCAGGCAAATAATTAATCTTTACTTAAGCAATTATTACCAACACGACACTAATGCCCTAGTATAAGCCACTAAATTTACTTCGAAGACAGTCGTTAGGAAGCATATACAGTAATAGACTGTTTGCGAATGTGAACTACTACAGAAATTTCGTTGTAGAAAGTAACTAATTGATATGGAATGATCTCAAAATCAATTCCTATCAGTAGTTAACTTCAGTTGAAATCTATTTGTTGTATATAATATTTAAGTACAGTGCACTATTTAGGGACACAAGGTAGTGTTCCAAATCCAAGATATTTCATAATCACAGTTCGGCATTTATAAAATATACATTATTCGAGGTTGATATCGAGACGAGAATAAGGTTGAGTCAACCAGTATCAATTAGTACAATAGATATAATGCCGTACGCCTATGGTGCCATGGTGTCATCGAAAATTAAATAAGGACAGTTTAGTAAAGAAGGTTGTTTTTTTTATCTACAAAAATAATATTTGCTCAAGCCGTATACTCGTATTTGAATTTAATTCAGAATTAAAATAGTCGATTGAAAAGTAGAGCATAATAATGTCACATTATGTGTTAAAGAAAGTTGTCTAATGATAAAGGAATGAAAAGAAATAAGACAATCAATTCAAATATAAGACACTTCTTCAAGATTTCCACAGTAGTATCCATCTTCAACTCAGTGTTTCTTAAGAACTGCATAGGATCTTTCAGATTATTGTCTATGTTACATGTTTTGCTTAACAATTCTAAATTGATAGCTATTTTCAATGTGTATCTGTTAGGGAGATTGAATGATTACTTATCAACTATGTCTTCTAAACAAATATTCACCTAGACCTTAATGCTAAAGATTGAATTAACTTTCACTTTCTGTAATCAGGTTCTACAGTTATAAATTTAAATTAATAATCCATAAAATTGGCCAGATTCATGGCAGAGTACCTCATTTGGAGTTAGTCAGTTAGTTAGTTTTTTTTTTCTTCAAATTATTTCCAAAATCAATTCTATGTTTATCGTGTCTTTTGTCAAATTTGTTGTGTTTACGAAAGACAGACAATATTTCAAATGAATTCATTCATGATTTATATCATAAATAGTTAAATTGGGAAATTTTTTCAATTTAATTATACCTTAGTAGTTAGATTTATCTTATTAATTGAAATGACAAAATTTCATTATAATTTTATTATCTGTTATTTGAAAAGTAATTGATTAATTCTTGTATTTTCTAATATAGAGAATTAAAATTGTTCCGACTATTTATAGGTTACTCATTGTTCAATTTGGAATATAATAGTAAAAGTAGTAGTAGTAGTAGTAGTAGTTTTGTGGGATCCGAATAGATTATTTCATCTAAATGACATTTTTATTTAATTTAAATATAATAATTTTAGAAGGGGTTTTTGTGGATATCATAGTAATTTCAATGGTTGAGATCATGAGTCAATTGAAGCTAGACCATCGTGGAAAACATGGATGATCGTTTAATCCTATTGTGAGACTTCTCAGCGGTGCGCATCCACTATCCTGCCTCGCGAGATTCGAACCCAGGACCTATCAGTCTCGCGCGCAAACGCTTAATCATTAGAACACTGAGCCGGCCGACATTCAATGGTGTTAATTTCCAGCTTCAACTAATCAACGAAATTGAGCGGCACGTCTACCATTGCCATCAGTGAGTTACTATCTTACAACAGACCTGGTCGAACTCCACTGGTCACTGCTTCTCACCAGAACTCCAGGAAATACCTCTTGAAGCCAGTCGCTAGTGAGCATATGTCGAAGTTATACATTAAAACCTTTGGATGCCGTCTGGCTCAGTGGTATAGGGGTTAAGCGCTCACGCGCCAGACCAATAGGTCCTGGGTTCGAATTTCGCGAAGCGAGATCGAGGGTGCGCACTGCTGAGGAGTCCCATACTAGGATGAAACATCCGTGCGGTGCTTTTATGCTTTCCATGATGATCTAGCTTCCATTGACTCATGATCTCAACTATTGAAGTTAAAATAATTTTGTCAATTTTGCTCTCAGGAACGCTGAACATTACAAATAACTTATAAAAGTCCCTTTTACTTAACTTCGTCTTAATTTTACTGAATAGAAGAGTGAGTAAAGCTCTTGTTCAAGACATTCACTGTTCTACCAATCTAGAACAAAATTAAAACTCATCAGTGTAATAAAAATACGTAAATGCTGTAATAAGAAGTTTGAATGTCACATGAAAGTAATAAATAGTATATATAAAGCAAAGAAGAATGGTAGCTAACAGTGGTATCCAGGACGCGCTTTTCATCCCTTATTGGACTCGTCAACTGAATGTACCTGCATTCCAGATTCGATATTCACTTTGCATATAATGCTTGTGATTTAAGATAATATCGAGGCGATCAGCACATGATTCACACATACTAATAACAGACTAATCAAATGCACTCCTAAACATCAATGGGAAGATTCAAATAATCAATCTAAAAAGAATATTTACTGGATTATAAAAGTTAAAACAAAGTAATAATCAAAATAACAGAAAATTTAAATAATTTCAAACTACCGAATGAACGACAAAACATGAATCTATATTGATGTAAAAAAAAATATAGATCAACGTTTCCCAAGTGAATTGTTTCTTCAATTTATAATCCACTAAGTATAATATGAAAGAGATAAGAAAAGGGATTGCCATAATTTTAACGCGTGATTACATGTAATAATCATTGTAATTATAATGTGATTTATTTTTGACTCCCACAAAAATCATATTTGATTTTTATTAACGTAAAAACATATTCCTTTATTAGAGAATTCTAAATCAAATTAATCTAATATATTATTAATTGTTTATTACAAATATATCAGTATTTAATAGAAAATTCAATAACTTTCACACTCCTGTGAGTACGGATAAATATGACGTAATAACATGTTCTTGCTGATAAACAATAATGTCGATATTAGTGAAATTTGTACATTTTGTAGTTAAATGAATTTTTATCAGAAGGAGTTTTGTGGAGATTTTAGAAATTTCACTGGTTTAAATCATGAGCCAATTGAAGCTAGAACACCATGGAAAACCTGGAAGCACTGGAGGGCCGTTTCGTCCTAGTATGGGACTCCTCAGCAGTGCGCATTCATGAATTTTTATTCATTACAAAAATTTAACACTAACACATTTAAAACTGATTTCAATAAATTAGGATATATATATCCATAAGTTAATGGCTTCAAACATATAATAACAACTGTTATATATGATAGAAGGATTATGTCTATCAGTGAATTCCTGGACGAGCATATTTTTTCTTGTTCAGCAGCCATCATCTAAATGTATTTGCACTCGTGTTACTGTTCAATCCAAGGCTTCAATGCAGTACATTTCAATTCTAACAACCAATATATTATTCACTGATCAAATTTCAGCTAATAATATCAAAAAAGAGATACTTTGTTGAACCATTTAGTAGTTATTCGGGCTTAGTAACTCAGTGGACAACGAATAAGGCATTTGAAGCAAAGAGAACTGGGCTCGATTCCTATTGTGAGCATAAACACTGATGCCGGTACATTTAAATGTCACATCCCTAATAGCACGAAGCGTGTGTCCTGAATTTCACTCCTAGCCACAATCCTTCTATCCTATGTAACTTGTATCACAATGTTTATATCAACGTATTTCAAACAGTACACACATATGCCAAGTTCCAGTCTCGATTATCAACAATATAACTCAAACTCTTATTAATAATGATATATTAGTGATTGACTGTGGATTATTACCTCCTAGTATCAAAACATCAACTTTAGTATATCGGTCGACTACCTAACAGTAGGAAATGTGTTGTTCACTCTCCATTCAGTTGAAATTATCATTGTTTGGTTTTCAGTTTGGAATAGGTCCAGTCCACTATTGTTTGAGCATTTGGACGATACCACTCTGGATAGTAAACTAATATTACCAAGGTAGATTTAAAATAGGAATAGACTGTTTTTGAATACATAAAGGGAGTTTGAATTTTAGTATGGTCAAGGCTTCAATAAACCTTTAACACCTTCGTACAACACCACAAAATCCGTGTTAAGATCAATATTATGACCTGTTTCAACTATGTGTTTGGCAATAGAGGATGGTAGCTGTTCATCATCTACTCTTATTGAGTCATTTGATTCTATTTGTTTTTTGCAATCATTTAGGTACATGTTCGAACATCCTAATTTAGAGATCACGATTACTCCTCCCTATATATCTGTGGCCAAACATACATTCAAATTGGTAAATACAGTGGGATGTGACGCAATTATTTTCATGCCTTTCGATTTTGGTGAAGCATGTTTTGTTAATAACTGCTTTAAGCCTTTGTTTCAATAAAGGACTATTTGACTTAGCTCTGAACGATAGGGTGATATAGGCAGGTTGTTTGTACCAAAGATGTAGTTGGTCTATGCTATGACACTTCCAACGACTCATGAATTTTAGAGGATAACAACGTTTCATTATTTTTTTCAACAACCTAACTTCGTTATCAATAGCATCATTTGTGCAAATACGATCAATCCTGTTAAATGGGTCCTTTACCAAGCTCTGTTTTTATTGGCCTGTTCAAGTTGGCTTTCTAAAAATGTATGGTTGTTCTTGTCCTCTCCATATGAAAGAGTGATGTGGTTTTGAAGAGTGTTTATCTTATTCAATAAATAATACATATCCTTTGTTTTACAGATAACTAAGATATCGTCCACATATCTCTTATAAAGTGACATCTTTTCGATTAGGTGTTCAGCCAGATTTTCAGTATGTACCATGAACACACCTAATATTGGTCCTAACGGACTATCCATAGCAACCCCATCGATCTGGCGAAATTATTCACCTTCGAATGTGAACTGGACTTTATCAGTACATAATAGTGCTAAATTTTTAAGAATTTTTAAAGGAACAGGTAATTTAAGGTCGTTCAAAGATATGTGGTCACATAATGTATCAATAGTCGTTTTCAGAGGTATATTTGTGAACAGGGAATTCACGTCAAATGAACACATTGTCTTTCTCTTGATATTAATATCACTTAAATGATTGACCAACTCAAAAGAATCCTTCACAGAATACTTATATAAACGTGTTTCAACAGGATCCAGTAATCTAGCTCGGTTATGTGTAGGTGATCGACTCACTGATAAAACTGGGCTTAAACAAATGTTTGGTTTGTGAATTTTAGGTAATCCATGTAAATGACGATACTCAGAACCAATAGGTTTTAGAAAATTAAATTCTTCTCTATTAATAATATTCATGTGAAGCAGTCTTACCAGGTTTGAATTTATTCTTCCGTCTAGTTTGCTAATACCTTCAAATTCGGCATCAGGCATAAATTAACTTTCATCACTGAGGATAGATAACACCTTACTTTTATATTAAAATTTGTTCATGATAATCACACTTGATCCTATATCGGGCTTCAATAAGACAAATATCAGGGTTTGTTTGTTTTTCTTTTAGTGATTTAAAATACTGAGAAGTTAATATGCTTCTCTGCTTTGGTCCACGATTAAGAAATTGGTACGCTATATCTACCAGTTGAGCTTCACATTAACTTTGGCTATCTAAAGACGTAGAGATTAGCGTACTCAGTTGATGGTAGAAATTTTCAAATCGGGCATTGATCTCCGAATCAGACATTTGTATTATAGGGAAAGAAAAACTATACCAAAAGAAAGTGTTTTCTTTTCATTATCAGACAATAAAATAGGAGACAAATTAAATTCATCAATTTTTGCAGTACTATGATTTCTAAAACAAAGGAAGAGATCAAAACAAAAGCTTGAAAAAACCAAGCATTTATGATAATCACGTTAATTCATTTCCAGTCTATTCTGATTAGTATGTCTCTAATTTATCTTCCATTGTGAGCTTCATATTGTGTTTCATATTAGTTTTTTTATGATCTGTTTCCTCTTACCCTTCTTTTATCTAGATGATCATATACATTATAATTTAATTTGCTTAACAACCATATTTATGATCAGTTTGTTTGGAATATGTTATGCCAATACACCACATAGTTCTGATATTTTTTGTCTTAATACACTATCCAACTTTATTAAAGGGATTTATTGCTTTGAATGTTTATCACTATAATGAAAACAGAAAACTGCCAGTCATTGTTCAAAAAATAAAAGTTAGGGTTTCTATGTAAGTATTGAACTTAAAAGTCTCTTAAATATATAGAGGGGATATTTGTTACCATTTTCATCCTATTTGTTTCCCTTTTGTTACATCAACGATACACAGAAAATTACATTAATCTGAAAATCTAAACATTGATGAAGAGAATAAATCATTTCAAAAGGTATTAACTGTACCTAACTCAATTCTACACATAATTATTTTATAAACTTTTGATCATTTTTATCAGTTAATAGTCACTATTTTTAAATGCATATTATGAGACATTACATGGCATTATATTAAGAATTATCCGGTCCCTACAATTCTTTAAACGTTTCGCGTGAAAGGAAAACTTGGAAATTATCAATAAAAGTAGAATTTAGAATATGGTTACCATCACATCTAACACATAAACCAGTACTGTGTACATAACTTCCCTTTAATTTGACAGTTCCAAAACATTAATGTTTCAACAACTATGCATATTGAAACATTAATTTAAGGTTATTTATCGCTATAAATAGATATTGGCTAATGAATCACTAGTAAAAACACATGGGAAGTCAACAATAATATGTAATGAAAATTAAACATTTTTAAAAAGAAGAACAATGTAATCAATGTGTCTCAATAGTTTCTAAGCACAAAGCAAGGACTTCATCATATGTCAGTTAGTTATACTGTCGAATAAAGTTCAATTATATTTTCTTGCTCACCATACATTTATTTTGGATGGTTTTTAAAACTATAAAATTTGTAATCATTTGTCTCTTTGTCTAACAAAATCTCATTCTCAGGTTTAATTATTTTCAAAGAATGTTTTGGTATTTTTTTATTCACAGAATTGGAGTTTGTGGAGATTGTAGTAATTTTAATAGTTGAATTCATGAGTTGATCTAGGCTAGATCAGTATTAAAAACCTGGAAGCTATTAAAATTACTACGATCTCCACAAACTCTCTTTCTCATTATAAACACCATGTTCTCACCAGTGACTAGTTTCAAGATGCATTTGCTGTAGTTCTAGTGAGAAGCCATGACCAGTGGAGTCCAATCCGTGTCGGGTAGATATAGGTATCTACCTCGGACAGTGCATGAAGGGTCACGCAAGATCATGGATCGATTGAAGTTAAACATCAACAACGTTGAATACCGGTTCAATGGTCTAGAGGTTAAGCGTTCGAGCGCGTGACCGATGGTCCTAGAGTCTCGCATGCGGAATCGTGAATGAACACGGCTAAAGAGTACCGTATTAGGACGAAACGGCCGTCTAGTGCTTCGAGCTTTCCAATGATGGTCTAGGTTAGATCAACTCATGAATTCAATTATTAAAATTTTTTTATTCATTTAAAAGAATCAAATTAAGGTGATAAAAAGATATTTCTAAGTACTTTAACAATAAAAACAACAATCTATAATACTTGAAACAGTCAAATTCTATCCAATACTATGCCAGCCTTACTGTTTCACTGAAAAACAACTGTGTAAGAGAAGGATTTTCACAAAAGTCTTGCAATACAATCAAATTATTCTATAGAACGACGTAGATTTTTATGTTTATTGTAAAGTACATGAAAACTCTACACAATTAATATATTTTCATGTAGATTAGAATAGATAGAATTGTGTTGCCATGAAATTCTATTGAATTTATTTGTTAGAGTAAATGATAACATGAAAAATTGTCAGTAAATCCATGAAAAAAATCACATTTAATGTTAAATGAATCCAGGTTTTCATTTTGATTAAGTGATTACTATAAAGAAATTAGAACATGGAAAATATATATATAGAGATAGAGAAAAGTATTTTAAACAGTTGAGATCATGAGTCGATTGAAGCTAGACTACCATGAAAAATATGGAAGCACTGGACGACCGTTTCGTCCTATTGTGGAACTCCTTAGCAGTGCGCATCCACGACCTCGCCTCTCGGGATTCGAACCCAAGACCTATCAGTCTCGCGCGTGAGCGCTTAACCACTATACCACTGAGCCGGCCGGCTCCCAACGATATTAATTTCTAACTTCAACTAATCCACGAAATTGAGCGACACATCCACCATTGTAATCAGTGAGTTACTACCCCACAACTGACCTAGTCGAACTACACTAGTCACTGCTTCTCACTAGAACTCCAGGATATATATCTTGAAGCCGGTCACTAGTGAGCATATGTTGATTAATATCAGAAGGGGTTTTGTGGAGATCTCAACTGTTCAAATTACTACAATCTCCACAAAACCCCTTCTGATACTAAAGAAAAGCATATTTACTAAGTCACAACAAGATATACTTTTTGTAGCCATTTGTTCAAGTGAAATTTAAAATTATCCCAAATAAGTTGCTTATGGTTTATGAAATCTAATCATAAATAAGTTATATCATCAGTGAAAACATATTCCTTTTTTGTTGGTGATATTTTGATCCGTTGCTTCAATTACAAACCAGGAAATATAATCAAAGTAAATTGGACATGAACATGAAGATTGATCAATTTTCGAGATAATGACCAAATTCAATGTTCCCTAAACAACAATAAAATTGGTGAATGATTAATAGTGATTACAAAATAAAAAAGAATAATATCTTTTGATTTATGACCTCTTTCTAATCAATACATTAATCGTGTTAGTTTCAGTATAAATAAAGATAGCTTCTTAATCTGAACTGAAGACTGTTAAAACAACAACAATATTAGAAACCACTCAAACTTGATAGTTTCGTGATCATTCGAGCTAATCTATTTTCATTTTTAATTATATATTCACTAAGTATGAAGACTGTTTATCAGTATGATTATGTAAGAGGCTTATGTTATTTACATTGGACTGCTTTTTTCTTTGTCTTTGCTTTTGGGAGCAAAATTGCTTTCATAATTCATGTAGAAGTAACTGCAATGTTATTATCACATAAATAACCAAATGAGTTGATTTATCCAATAAATTTTTATGCGACGTCACAAGTACCAGTTAAAGAACCATTACATATCAAGGGGCAGTAGACAGCTATATCGTTTGAGTCAAGATTTCCTAGACAATACACACGATCCCATATTGAATTGAATCCTGAGACCAAACGTGTTGTGAAAAATATAATTTCTTAAAACTGACGAGTTAGGATCCAGTAGCTTATTTATTTGTTATGTAGCTCATTCCTGAACAATCGTCACTGTTACTCTCCAAGTTTATAATGTTTTCCCCCATGATTTTAGCTCAAAACAGAAACTTCATTCAACGTCGATAAAGTATGTTTATGCACCTATCAAAATCACAAATTGAGGGCTGTAAGATTAGTTGTTATCTGATCTCTAAATTGCTCTCTGTACAGTCTTTTTGCTGCAGTTAAATTAATAAAATAAAACATTGTTTTTTAATCGATGTAATTTGGTAAACAGAACCTTTTAGCACAACAATCACACGATATCATATTTTTGATTTTACGCAAAAGTTAGAAATTTAGAAATTCTTCAAATTTATAAAAGATCTGAATTATTAATGTTAAGTTGCATCGCTCACGGTACATAACCTAAGAACATTTGATATACAACGTCAACCAATATGAAGGTACAATTTGCATACCCTAATGCTTTTTTATAGATCTCAAAATATTTCGAACTTGATATTAATAACTATTTTGATTTTGTAACTTCTGTGAGTGTATACGAATTCGGTTGGTTTTGTGGAAATAATCATGTAAGACGTATTGCTGAGTAACCAAGAGAACGAGTAAGTGTACGTCTCCTTTTATGATTTGGAAATGGTTTTCAAAGTCAATACACATTTCTTTTCTAACACACTTAATCGACAGTGACTACATGTAAATAAAGTTAAGGTACTTATTCACTCACGCTTCTACAAAGGAATGAAATCTCACCTCTTACATTTAGTTACACTGATTTGAGCCTACAACCTCGGTTTTTGTATTTAGAAGACTTTACATAACTTCTTTTACTCCCTTGACCAGAGAAAACTTAACGAATGGACTTACTAGCTCTTAATATTCTTTGTGTCTTTTTTCCCTATGCCCTTAATCTCGCTTGCTTACTTGCTCTGTATCTCAAGTGATTGGTTACTTACTTTATATCGCGTAATTTTTAACTGCTACTAATTTAACGGGTTAGCCTTCTAAATGTTCAACTTTTTTAAATGTTGAATAGTTGTTCGGCTGTTTTATTATTATTATTATTATTATCATTACAATACCTGTCACCTTACTATCAATTTTTACTACATATTTACTATGCTTAGTTATGTAATCTAACTCCCTGTTATTACTTACTTATAAGCTGCTTTTATCGATTCAGTCTTTTTCATACATTTGTGTTGACATTACTAGATAGTAAGTTGAAGTCTGCGGAGCGTCTAACTTACAGCAGTATTGCTCGTGTATGTGTTGCGAAGTGATTCTATTATTTTGTTGGTGCTCATACCTAATTAAAACTGTTTATGTAACTATTTTTAACTAATCTAATAACATTCATCTAAGCACTAATTATTACTGCATTTGTTGTTCGTAAATATGTAACAATTTTATTGTATACAGAAACACAACGAAGAACAGTGTGCTATTTATAATTAAACGGAATATACCCATTGAGACATAAAAAGATTGGTTCATTGAAGAGTTCTCTTTTCGGAGAATATTGTAATAATATTATTGTAATTATTATCGTCTTGAAAAATAAGTATATATTTGCTATTGTACAGCTTTGAAAATGAATTCACGGAAAACATAACTCGCTGAACCAATATTTTTTATTTATAACCATCATCAGTTTTTGGAAGTAATTTGCTAATTAATGTTAGAATGACTTGTGGAAGTTGTTGAATTTTATCGTTGACATCACTGAGTGATTACATTTACACAACCATTGAGAACTAGGAGGCGCTGGACAACAGATTGGTCTCAGTATGATACACCTCATCAGGGCTCACCAGCCATCTCGTCGGAGATGATCTAGGTGTGGTAGTGAGTGCCTAACCTCTGTACCATAGGCCCTGCATCAGACGGTTTATACGTCTAACTCCAAACAACTTGTGATATTATTCTACCGTCTTTCGATGTCATTAGTGGATAACTGATTCACACTAAACATGGTTGAATTCTATTAGCCATGGCTTCTTTCTACAACACCAAAAATTATCCCTCAAATTTACTTAGTAGTCACAATAAAATGCAATATGGTTAGTTTGTGGGAGTGGTTAAATTTTATAATTAATACTACTGACTGATCTTAGTCAAACAACCACTGGAAATATAAATTGTATTTTCAGCTTAGGTTTATACCAACTGACTAACCATTAAAAACTACAGTGCACTGAATAACTATTTTATTCCAGTTTGGAACTGTCTGTCAATGGACACATAACCATATATAACATTATGCCCAATAAAATCTTGTATTTCCTGAGTTCTTTCCAATGTAGACTGATAAGAAATCTCTTAATTAAGACGAGACAGAGTTTTCTGATTCTCAATGTTCGTTCTAGCTCATATCACTCTCTAATAAAATGAGTATTTTGATTGTATATTTATTATATCAATTCTTCAGTAAGTAGCTTATTATCCTAAAAACATAACAATCATATCCACGATCGTTGTTATTTTAGTACATTAAACTAAGGTCATAAATCAATTACTTTAAAACTTCATCACACCGATCCAAGTTTATTTTCAATATAGAAGAAAGAATAGCATATTACTAGAATTATAATGCTCACTCCAGAAATTTGATATATATATATATATATATATATATATATATATATATATATATACTTTGAGTATTTGACTACCAATGAGTAACATTTTGTCCGACTCAGTGAACGCTTAGAATAGAATACCAGAATAAATAATAAAACATGATTTGTTATATCTTATCATTGATTAAATCTTTCGCCTAGAAAAATTTGAAAATATCCGATTAATTAGTAATTAACCACCGTAAACTATGCATTAGATCTAAACTGATCTATCTATTAGTTATTGGGAACTTGATTTAATAATTTGTACCAAATATAAATCTTAAAGTCACCTGATATAAGTGTTTGTGACGAAAAAAGAATACTATATTCAATCGAAATTAGTTGTAAATAGTGAGGTAATACGCACTTTATTATGAGTGTGTTTGTTTGTTTTTTCATTATTGATGAGTGAATAAGACGAGATTTATAATCGACTAAATTTAATGTCTTTTAATGTTTCCTAACTATGCGTTTAATAGATCTTATCATTTTGTGAAAACTATACTCAGAAAAGTAATTGGATTTTGAAATTGAATCATAAGACTTTTTCAATACAGCGATTTTCGAGATAGTTTTTTTTTTATTTTTCGAACATTTTTTCACTTCATTTATCTTATTAGCTTCACTTATTTGAACCAGTTAGTGTATATCTCTGATGAGATCCTAAGATCACTTTAATGTGCCGTTAAAACAATCGAATTTATCAGCTAATAAACGGTTGAAAACTATAGAGAAAGATATTGTTTCTTAGAAATAATCAATAAATCAACTTAAACATTACCATGAATGTACTGTTTCATTCAGTAGCTGAATCGAAATCCAGAGTTTTGAATGCTAGATGTTCTTATTCTGTAAATAATTAGGTAGGTTTAAATAAAAACGTTTTTCATGTCTTCAGTAAAAGCAGTTTATTTCTCATGCTTTTGATTGACGTGGAAAACCAGGAGACAAATCAAAAATTTCCGTTTACAAGCATCTTTTACTACTGATTAGATTAAAGTCAAATTTACATAACGAAAATTCAAATTAACATTAGAAGAAATTAGCTATTCAGTTAAACATATCTCAGGCATCACAATCTCAAGAATTAAGTTTACTTTCACTTAATACCAGTGACACATTTACTACGAAAGTAAGTAAATCTGAAATTGGGTAACCTTTCTCCGTCTAGTAGTGAATGGTGTCTGAATAAAACGTTTTGTTGATGGAATTTTTCTATTTTGAAAACTAATTTACAAATAATTATGATTGTATCATGTGACTAGACATAAATCAACTCACATGTTAACTGATTATGTAAAATTTTCAACTTTTCTTGATTACATTTTCACATATACAGCCAGCTAACTGACCTAACGAGTAGCAAATAGTATTTTTTAATATAAACAAAGACGGATAGTGGCTAGAAGTGGAATCCATAACGCGCGTTTAGTCCTATTCGAGACTCGTCAGCTGGATATACCTGCATCCCAGAGTTGATATTCACTCTGGGACTCGAACCCAGTACAGTTCGCTTCAAACGCTATCGAGTTATCCGCTTACCAAGTGAGTCCCGATAGCTGCTTGCTTGTACAATGGGGTGGAATTTTAAATTCACTTGTTATTGTTTACTTTTAATGTTTGCGAATTAAGACAATATCGAGGCAGTGTGCATAGTATGCAAATATGCCAATTACAGACTGATCGATTGCAGTCCTAAACATGAAAGGGAAGATACATTTAATAACGTGATTTATTACTAACTTAGGGCACTATGGTAAGGTTTAATAAACATTTAAGGAAGTTAAAATAGGTACAGAATAATCTGATGATATCTAAAAAGTTAAATTATTTGCTTGACTGATTATTAACAGAAATAAATGTAATAATTTGGAGAGAGTGAGATGATATTTTAACATAACCCATAAATAGTAAGTGCACTTTAGGGAAGATTTATTAGCTGAAATGGAAACAGTGGTGAAAACTGCTTCAATAAATAAAGCGTTTCGGTTGGCCTACATAATCAGTTTATTTAAAGAAGGTATAAAAGTGATTTATAACTTTAAGACTATGGTTTAATGTGGAATTCGATCTATTAAGACAATCTGTCCTTTAGAAAACGATGTAAATCAATGGAGTAAACTTACGATGAATTTCAAGTTGGATTGCAGAATCAGTCAAAGAATCACCCATTTTCACATTTCATTAAAAAGCAAGTAATGGCTTATCTCAACAGTTAACAAGATTCTGATACCTTCCAACAAATTATTATTTAATCTATTGACAAATTGTCTTTATTCATTTAATCAATAAACTTTTAAGCTTTATGCTTGCTAGATACATAGAACACCCACAGACCACTGAAGCACAATCTATTTTTCGATCTTTTCACAACTTCAAAGCTTCCTGATTATACACTAGTGTTATAACCCAACGACAATAATGAATGGTAACTGTTGGGATTTATTTATGGACTAATACTGTGGTGTGTGCTACTTATATTGACATAAGTAGTATATGATGTTAGTCGTCAACAGAAGGTCTGGCAGCAGAGGGACAAAAGGATCGAGCAGTAAAGAATGGAAACAGAATGCAATTTGCATGAAAATGCAAGAACAATGAAGTCTGAGTCATTTTGAGACAATTGGTGGACATTTTGCAAATTAAGCATTTATTATATGATTGTTAGTTTTTATTAACATGTCCTGTAATTTTGCATCAAGTACATTCAATTGTCCTCACTGGTGTTCTTGTCTGCCACAGTACCATGTTTTTTGTTGTATAATTGTTAAGTAACTAAACTACGCGTTTAGATTCCCCTTGTCATAAGCTTTATTTCGACTTATAGAGTATTATTACATGATTTGCCATTCCTAAGTTATGTCCAGTTTGTTAATTACAATCTCCCACAATCACAGCCACTTTTGGTTAAATCTTGTACAAACGTTATTTTCTATTTTATGGTATGATGTGATCTGTTTGGTTTGTATATAAACCCAGTATGTATGAAATACATTATTCATATCGCGGAGGTTGAAATATGTGTTCTGGACTCAACAGGCAGAGCTAGGTAGGAAGAAAGACCGATAAGGACTCTAGACTGCTCGTACTGGTTTATGCATCATTGGTCCAGTCGATAGGTCACTGTTGTCTAATTGGCAGTACCATTACGTTATGCATTAATGGAGCACAAGGCCACAAGTTATAACATATACGTTATATCATTTTGTGACAAAAACTATTTTTAGATAATGTACATTATCAAAAGACCAGTAGTCAACAAGATCATCTTAGTATTTTTTCATGTAGCGATCACAAAGACAGTAAATCTATTCTACTCATTTCAAAGTATGTCGATAGATGGGACCATTTTGTGTCCAAATACATAGTTTATAATCATTTGGTTAGCATCTATATCAAACTTTTAACTGATAACAACACCCACACAGATTTTTGTTGGATGAAATACTGTATAAAGTGCCAAGTTCTTGCCATTCGTGACGCGTTTCAAAATGTTGCCTGTGAAAATTATCTGCTGAAGCTGATAGATTTGACACTGCAAATATCCTTCATTGAAATTTTTTTCAGTGTGAAAACCATTATTGATAATTATTGTTTCGTTCTGCAACAATGCGGTGCATTTGTTTTTCTTTGAGCTTCATTTTCGCTCATTTTTCGATTTTTACTTTTCTTTTCACTCTTCTGTAATCATAACTGTTCAATTCAATAAAATAATCACTTTCTCAAACATTAATGTGACATGATCAGCGTGAACAAAGATTTTGAAAAGCAAAATCCTCATCAGTAACATTCACTAAATCAGATGTTCTGGCTGATTTTACTGTCTTTGTGCGAATTCAGTCAAATCTACTAATTTTTGCAAAAAGATTATGACTATGAAGCATCAAGTGAAGTATCGAAACCTACTTACACAATCTTATGCATAGCGTTCATTTGGTTAAGAGCTTTTATTTTCTTGGGATAAGTCTTATTCAAGCTACACGTCTGATATTACTGCGGAAACACGAAAACGATATAAGATGAAATAGATTCAAAATGAAGAGTATTTTCAATAAAATAGGTTTGAAATAATACTTAGAAATTAATACGATTTGCTTTTTGTAACATTAGTTTGTGACATTTAAATGACCATTCCCCGTTCATGATAATGCAAGGGACAGATAAGGATTTATAAGTGCTCTACATCTATTTCATACCGCTGGTGTGAGTGATATTTGTCTTGTCTGACTTGTCTTTCATATATAGAAGAAATCTGTATAATTCATGGCCTAAATACAGCAGCCGATATAGTTTAAATATCTGCCTGATACTTTATTCACTGGATCAGAGTGATAAACAAATAAACATATGTTCCTGTCTGGAATAGGGCTTACTGTCTTTTTAATCTGAAATAAAAACAGTTAATAATTGATAGCCTATACAACACTTGTTAAAACTGTTAATAACTATTTTAGAGTATGGAAATGATTTTCGTCAAAGACTCACATCAACTGAAGACATGTAATTCTCAAGTCCCCTCATATTTGGAACTATGTAACTACTATATATTGAGAACCACAATTCTTTATCAAAATTTTGTATCAGACAAACGATATAGAATCAAATTATTTATTCTAACGCTTACCGAGTTATTGCTTATTGAGAAGTATACTGTTGCAGCCAAGTTTCACAAAATTTGAGTCCCAGGTAAAAATATAAAAATAACTAATGGATACTATTATTTACTCAAGGATATTCTTCACCACATCAGTGACGGAAAACCTTATTTACAACCGTGGTCGTTAACCTGGAACACTCTGAACACTCTGAAAATAATGGAACATTTACGCATTACACATACATTGATGTAAATTTCAGTATATCTTGAAAATGTATTTGATTAATTGTTAAGAAACAGGATACAAAAAGTGAACTTATGTATATAAAGACTGATACTATCATACACATATAAAACTAAACTTATAAGCAGTTTACAACGAATAAACATCAATGTTCTAATGAAAAGCCGTGACCAGTGGCGTTCAACCGTATCTGAAATCAGGCAGTTACTCACCGAAGACAGTGGTGGATGGTCGCGCAATATCGTGGATTGGTTAACGTCAAATAATAGCACCGATGGTTGGTTTAAAGGTTAAGAGTTCTCATGTGAGAGCGAAGGTCCTGGGCTCGAGTCCTGCTTGCGGGGTCGTGGATGCACACTGCTGAGAAATGCCATACTGGGAAGAAACGGTCGTTCACTGCTTCCATACTTTCGATGATGGTCTAATATTGATCCATTCATGATATCAATCTAAACTTAACAATCTCCACAACCCTATACTGATAAATGCACATATCTCTCGGAACAACTAACCAGTAGAACATAAAAATATATTTGAAGCTATTTTCCATAGTCCATATAAAAATATCTATTCTTTTCAGTTTTCACAAATTAATTTTTGATGTATGGTTGTGACGTTCTATTCGAATGAGAGTCAATTGGACAGTTTTATTAATCGTAACTAAAATACAAGATTGATTGTTTTGGAAAACCTTTGTTCTTGTGAAAGAAACGTTTGATATTTATATGAGTATGGGTAATTAATATCGAAAAGTGAGAAAGAGTAGGATTCATTTTTCCTTCGTTTTTAATTTAGTTAATAACACATTAATATTTTCAAGATTGTAGAAGTAGTTTTTAACAGTTGGTAAATAGCTTTACAGTAATCCTCACCATTTTACTTAATTTATTTGACAGATATAGTGTTAGTTCTATAAGAATCTTCTGACCAGTTGGGCAGTTGAAACAAGTTTCATTTGTAATGTTCGAAGATAAGTGCAAACCTTCTTCAACTCAATAAACTATCAGTTCACTTTCGTTTGAGTGTATTGTACAATAAAATGAAATCATTGATTGAATCAGTAAAAAACCAGGAAGCATTAGACATTTGTTAGATTTTAGTTCATAACTACACTACTCTGTACACAAATAACACGACATCAGATCAGTTAGGCAGTTTTGCGATTCGCACTGTTTATAGTACCGTAGATATCATGCAGATAGAATAAGGTATTCTATGTTTCTCACTTCCAATAGATTTTTCTATAGAGTAACTCCTATACAATATGATTTATTTCTATTTATAAACACAAATTATCTTTGCAAACTATTTTTAATTTCAGATGGGTTTTGTGGATATTATAGTAATTTCAATGGTTAAGATCATAAGTCATTTGAAGCTAGACCACCATGGAAAACCTGGAAGCACTGAACGACCGTTTCGTTCATGATACTTTTATTAATTGTAGTGAAACACAAATTCTTATTGTCAGACATAATTCCAAATATATAATCTCAACCCTAAGGTTTTTTAAATTTGGTAACACTGGTCCTTTGGTATATATCCTACCCTAATTATTGTATAGATATTCAGACAACCATAGTGTATTGCTCCACTATGTATACGTAATATGAAATATTTCCCCGTTACAAGTTGTCACGAACCATAATCTGAGTAAATGCCTCATTGTTAAAACAAATTCAACATAATAGGAAACTTCAGAATGACAAATAGACAACTGTGTCATAAAATGTCATACCACATCCACAGGAAAATATGCCTTGTTTTACTCTTATTATCAACAGAAAGGATGAATTCCAAATGTATTAGAATATAAACGAGTATTTTCTGAACTCATTGAATGCGGGGTCAATGATCTAAAGGTGAACTGCTCACAACGATACCTGAAAGTCTTGGGTTCAGTCCTCAATGGAGTCATTGATTGGAGCTGCTGAAGTGCCTCCTACTAAAGAGAAACAGTTGTTCGTTTCTTCAATTTTTTCATTATTGTTTAACTAAGGTCGGATTATAATCTCAGTAATATTCACTAATCTTCGCATGCTTCCATACCGATAAGTAGGCAGGCGTAACTTATCTTGATACATATTTTTGAGTAAAGAAACCGATCTTCAGCTGACATTGTTTTAACCACACCTAGTATAATGGCTACTAGAACTTTAAGACATATCCTCAAAATGCGTCCAAAAATCATGTACCACTTAAGTTTCATTAGTTTCATATAAAAAGCAAGCATTTATCGCTATCCATGTATAGATACATTTGGTTGCCCATAACAAAGTCATGTTTCAACTTGTACCAGCCAGCTTTCGAAAGAATAATGAAAATATCAGCACGAGAAACAGTATTACAGAAGGCAGTTTTCTAAAACTGGTTCTTGGTGAAATAAATCCAAAAAGACTATGGTAACAGAACTAAAATGGATTCTGTGGAAAAAATATACATTGTTGTTTACTTATCAGAACAACTAGAAGTTATTTTTTGTATTTCTGCTACAGATGTCTCTGGAAAAGAAATTTCATACAACCACACTGTCTAACTCTAACAACCGGCAAGATCGTTTTCATCAGTAAGGGGGAAAATAGCATTCTCTGTCTGTTTGTATCAACGAATATCAAAAAAATTAAAAAATCTCTCAGCAGCTGAATAACGAACCTAAGTGTTCGTCATTTTTGTCGACGTAAAAAATAATACATATAAACGTACAGTACAAAACACTAACAGTACTGTGAAAAATGTAATTACTGTCGTAATTGTTATCAACTTTGGTGGGACTATAATCTATGGACGACTTTTGATCAACGTTAAAGTGACCTTGAGAATATTCACCTACTTACTAAGGTTAAATGAGTGCTATAAAGCAGTGTGAAGAATAAGGATTATGATTTACAGTTGATGGTTAGGGTTAGGAATTAGATTTATGGTTTTCATCACGAACTGACATCAGCTTAAATGCCAAAACGCTATTTAGACAAATGGGTGGATGAATTTTCGAGACCTGTTATCCCAAATCTGATTGGTTCATCCATAAATTATAGTCTTATCGACAATATTATCATTTTGAGTGAGTACAATTTAGGCTAACACTTGGTATTCAGTCGGTTGACATTTGAGATGCTATTACATAACATACGACTTATCAAAACATGTTGTAGTTGGATAAGCTAAAACGTAACCAAAAACACAGCTTTAAGAACTATTAGAGAACTTTCTTCTCTTTTCAACTTTTCACTATTACATTCAATAGGTAAGACTTCAACGCTTTCAATAAATTACTGGAATTAGTAATTGCACGCATACGATTCATGTCTGTTTTAATAGCATAAGTTACTAAAATTCATTCAGTTCAAACTTTAAGTGTAGTCGTTTTAAATTGCATTGAATTAAGTCATTACCAGACTAAACCAGTGTGATTTTTCAGTCAACTATCAATTCCAATTTGTTTGATAATTTAATAACCTTATCCCATACTGACTACCAGTGATCATGTAGATAAATATATTGTGTTACTGTTATGCAATACTGATTGTTGTCATAAATTCAGCTAATATCTTATAGTAATAATAAGTTAATGGGGAAAAAATAACGAATCAATTGAAAGAATTCATATACCAGATTATTTTATTTACACTTCAACTTAATTCTGTTAAGCTGTTTAAATATTTACTTAACTAAACAAAAACGACACCAAATAACATAAACAATTCTTGATAATAAGTATAAGTTTTTGTTCTTTCCCAATGAGTAGAAAAATTATATTCCTGACGTTTTGTCACTTAGTGTGAGCCACTTCTTCAGAGTAAATAAATAACCGAATTAATTTAACACAAGTTTGGATAATACAAAGAAAACAATGTTCAATTTAATTGAAACTATCAAGTCTAACCTTGGGATTGATGCCTGTAAACAATTTCTGCCTTCTAAATAAGTTTTATTTAATCAAATGTTTATGTACTATTAATGTAATGAACGAAGACTTGGACAGGAAAAATAACCTCAAAAATTACACAGTATCTTAATAAAATATGAAAACAATGAATCAAAATTACTATTCGCACATTGTTCTTGGATTGTCTCTTACATCGTTCTTTTATTCCTGTTGTTACTTTGATTGCTTTCTGTCTTGCTTTCACTTCTCTTCGTTTCGCTCTCCATTCAGTAAGAATTCTACTTCCAATGCCTGCCAAATACTTTCTAAATCGTCCATATAAGTAGCATACACCACCGTAACACATAACTGTTAGTAAGAATTACACTAACCAAAAAAAACATTTTACTTCTTTTGAGTAAAGTGTGAGTGTTTTTTTTTACTAATCACTTATGAACTGCATTGTCTGTATTTGTACGCAAAATTAAAATGATTGTGAATAACATACATAGTAAATAGCTTTAATAAATATGCTTTATAGACAGATAACTACTATTATTAATTCAATGAGCACACACACTGTCCGTTTAAAACTCAACCTCCACTGTTATTCGTGGCAGTAGAGAGAGTACTATTTATTTTCATCAAAAAATAACTCACTGGGAAATTCTTGTATCTTTGAAAATATTTCTTTTCAGTTGTACCAAAATAAATCTAATTAGTTAGGATTAGGTTAACTCAAATAATTTATGTTGTAATGTGAATTATTCCTAAACAAACTTATATCTAAACCAGTATGAAAAGTTCTTGTCTAGTTTTCTAGACATATTACATTATTTAACAAATAGTAGACACTTTCAAAGTATCGACTAAATATCTTATTGAATAGAAATTTATCATCTCGTTCAGAAAATAATTTTATATTTCATGTAGCTATGACAACTCTAGAAGTATTAGTTACCAAAAGAACCCATCATTTTGTTCTCTGAACTTCTCTGTTTCCGGGTTTAATACGTATAACAAGAATCAAACAGTACTGTTGTGACAAAAGTTGATAATTTAGGAGAAGCATATATAAACACATGATAAATTGAAAGATAACGGCCGCCATTTGGTGTTATCAGCTAAGAACTATTATAATAATTCATTGTCATGAGTGAAACTTTAAGAAAATAACGTGAAAAAGATAACAATATAAAAGAATGAAATAAAACAGAAAAATGTTATATTCTCAGTTCCCAAGCAGATATCATGGAATTGATCAATTTTTAAAAAACGTATCTACCAAATGTATACTACAGAAACAGTAAGTATTATGGAGTACAGAATACATGTCCCATTCTATTTCTATACTCTTATTTCACGTCTCTTATTAATAAGGTAACTAATCTACCATTGGTTTAAAATCCATTGAAACATCTTTTCTTTTTAAATCTAACTTATCCATCTCATAAAATGAAAATAAAATCGAGGAGAAAATAGTGTAGCAAGTATAATAATTTCGTATTTGCTAAATTCACTTTCATAAATATAACTTGGTAAATGTATGATAATATGACTATACTATACCAAAATTACAGTTCATAATGGAGATTTACGACGCAATAGAATTACAAGTATGGGAAAGATATGCAATACGAATTAGAAATGGTACAATTATTTCATAAAGGATTTTTTAAGCAATACAACGAGAGAAATGAAGGTTAATTATGAGCATGTTTTGATTATTTCTTTGTTTACTAGTAAGAACTTTATAGTCATTTTATCTCAACACATGATATTCCTCTTTACTTAAGTTTATTCATTTGAAATTTTTGGCGATTAGTTTCATGAGAAAATTACCGATTAATTATCTTCGATCATTCCAGTATTTTATTAACTGATTGAGTCATTGTAGGGAAACATATTAACGAAATTTGTCATTGTACCATATATATTTAATGCTTTTGAAAAGCATATCAATCACTCGAAATAAGGGGTCATTAGTTTGTTAGCGTTAGCTGATAGATAAATATTATAACTCGTAAGATGACTTATATAATTCGATCACCATACATGGTTTGACACAATAATATTGCTCCCTTGTAACTAATCAACTATTAGAAGAATTCTAATCTTATAAGAGGTTTCTCATACCCTAAATAGCTTATCAGTAGCATTTCTCAACGTGAAACTTAGTGGTAGACTTGAATCACGTAATGTTAAATTGTTTTCAGTTTACTTGTTTATTTTTCACCATAGATTTTGTCTATTGAATTATGCCCTGATAATTTAAATAAATCCATTTGTTTCGCCGATATTGACTACTAACTAGAACTTGTATTCCTAATATATTTAGCTAGTTATTAACTTCAAATAACTGAAATGTTACTTCCAGCATGTATTTTGACAAACCAAACATTTATTAATCAATATGCAGTAAATAAGTACTTATTGAAATCTAATTTGTATCACAATTAATGAATCTATCATTATTAATTTTCGAGTTATAAGACCTATTCTCTGAAAGTGGTAACATATGAAGTAACAATGGTATGTATATACACAGAAATTTTATATATCTTAGAACGTATCGTAATTCATGATACACAAAAAGAGTATTAAGAACTTAATTAATTATAATATGTTTTCACTTAAAATATCTAATGTAAACATAACGATATGTATCACAGGAAAAAAGAGACGAGCAATAAACGCATCCACATCATTTGTGTTTCAGATAAATGATTAAAGTAGGAAGTCAACAGATTGTTTAGTAAGCGGATTTTATGATTGACTCTGTCTAATAATTAAACATGTTTGTATAGATCATGTCATCATTTCCTAAGAAATATATCCGTGTGAAAAATGACTACACAGTAAACCAATAGAATATCGCTTAATTACTTCAACAAAGGATCACAAATATTTTCATAGAGCCTAATATTTCGGTCTATATAAGAGTACAAGGAAAAAGTGATCTAAGAATGCGTATGATAGAATTTTTCATTCTAAACAGTTAGTTCTTAAGAATAGTTCAAACAGTACTAGAAAGCTGTTAAGTAATGAAATTCATATTACTTAGTGTCTGCAATAAGCACTTATTATCAATACTTTTGTTAAATGGCATTGCAGTCCTAGACACTTTTGGAGTCAATGTCATTTTTTAAGTCTCTTTTCCTTTACATAGTATAATTATTCAACGTAGACGATTATGAAACTACAGAAGTAAATGATCTATTGCTACAAATTATCATTAATTATTATTATAAACATCTAGACTCATAGAAATGTGGATTTAATCAGTTGTCATGACCATAGACATAAAATTTTAAAGGATTGCAAGGTAAAGCACGATACTTGACCGGTTTTCCTTGGTTGGTAACCTAAATTCAGGCCATGAATAAAGCTAGCTACTTACATTCCTTTTTCCATCAAACAAATCGTGTTTGTTTGTATGAAGCAATGGTACTTTCAATAATAACTTATTTACTACACTGACTATATCCCCAGATTATATGAACATATGAATATACACCACATGATGTGGATGTCCACATAAGTTATCGCGTCAATATTTATTTTGTATTAATACTTGACTGTTTGTATTATCATTACATCAACATCAAATTCTGTATTCATTTAAAACACGTATCCAAAAAGTAGTTTTATGTGTAACTTGATCTTCTATTTTAAAGATAGTGTTTAACTTGTTATATATCTTGGTTGCTAACTCAACTTTACTTCATTTTTATTAAGTGGATGTTCCCATCTAAAAAGCCCTCACATTATCCGAGATAATTCATTCTATTTACCCGCATAAAATAACCCAAGTATTCCCGTTAGTGGGTTAGTTCATTCTCTCGTGAATTTCAGAAACACCTCTTACTGCGCATTACCATATTTCGTATTATTTCCACGAAGTGAAGCCGACGTTAGAATCTGCAGAACGAATATAAAGGTTTTATTTACGGAACTTGGTGAAGTCTAATTCAAAACGGATTTAATTGGGCTTTCGATATCCATTAAGAGACAATGGCATATAAATATCCTTTGGAGACCTGCTACCATGGGAATGAACCTTCTGAAATCCATCCACCGAAAAATGGATTAAACTATTAGGTTGACTGCAGTAATATGCGTCAATTATTTGTAACTAGACACTAGGACAATGTCAAACCACATACAAGTTATGACAGTCGTGAGCAAATAATGTGGAGGATTCCGAACACAAAGACATGTTATACATCGAATCACCCAGTTAGAATCAAGTTTATTTTCAATTATGATATCAATGCCCTCTAATCAGACATGGTTTCGCTTTGACCTAACTTTCCTCAGAGGCTTGTATGTCGGAAGTTCTATCCTCTTTAAGCAATCTTAGGGTGCTAAATAGTTGCTTCTAAAAAATATCACTGATTAGGGATCATGGTTTCACGTTTATAGTAAATCATTCTTTATGACTCACATTTAGTGTCACTCATCGTGTCAAACCAATTTTCTAATCCATTTCAATGGCATAAAATCACTTGGCACTGAATATTCATCAACTTGACATTTCTAATTCACCTCAGCTTCTTGTCAATGATAGCGCCTTAGTTCTTCTTTAGTGGCACAAAAATGTGGTAAATTGAACTAATAAACTATGTGTTAGGTTCCACACTGTTGTCTCTATCTATGGTCATTTCGCAAGATACAACCTCATACTGTCTACTTCCTAAGTACTGTTAATTGAATTCTATCCAACATTTCATTTTTCGACAAGAAATCAGAGTGAACCATCTCTATGCTTCCTAAAGATATATTTGAACTCGAATTTTGTGAGTGTTTGTGGAATTAAACAGGCCGTATGTATAACTTCGAAATTCGAAGTTGCATTGTGCCTAATGGTGTGATCAAAGGAATCGAAACGGGCTGTCAGAATTATTAATTGTCACTAGAGTTAATGATGGATTTTGTCCCAACGTTACGTAACAGTTGATATTCTTACTTTTAAAAAAATACGACTTAAAGCAAACTGTATTTGCGCAAGAAGTTCCTTGTGAAAATAAGACAAGAGATCAGACTGAAAATTATTTCTAATGAAAAGAACAAAGCAAGTAATAAACAACATAAGTGAAATTGAAAGCACTGTTAAACATTAAAAGAAGAATTATGAACAAGAATTTTTCAAATGTTCAGGTGTGTATCCAACACCATTGCACGATATGACTGAAGATCCATCATTCGTGATTACTTCGAATTTAACCTGCATATAAACAAAATACATTTTGAACATTAAGTACAGAAATATAAATATGGATAACAAAGTCGCCGGGATAACAAAATACAAGCTCTTAGGCAAACTGGATTATCTTAAAATAGGTACGATGATATTAATATCAGTACTTAGGAATCGAGATCTTGGACGAGGGTTTTGTAAGTCAGAAATGATGACGCAATTAGAATTTAGTCGAAACTGAAGCATTATATTTCAGTTAGCCATTCCAGAGTAGAATTGTATTTCATCCTGTTTGAGAATAATAAATTATTACAAGAAGTTGTAGTAAGTATTACCTGACCAGCAAACGAATGAAATTCTATAAAATAAGATCTATGAATAAAAATTTCTCGTGATAATGGCAAAATTTACTTGATTAGCAATAGTTTAATTGGAATAACCACTGTTATGCTTTAAGACAGTGCAACTATTAATGGCATTCTAGTCAAAATAAAAAATTAAAGTAGTCACCATCAATTGTCTAGATAAATGCCTGAATACCGGGGTTAAATATTGGCCAACAAACGAAAGTTACACTATTAGCTTTAAATTTGAAAGTTTTAGGCATATTATTCACAATACAGTCCCTTTTTTGAAAACTTAGAAATTTACCAGTTAATACGTATGGAAAAAACTTCACAATATCTTAAATGAAAAGTAATAGATTGACGTGATCTTTCGAAAACGATGTAGTTTATATCTATATATTAATTGAAAAGTTTATTGGTGAAAGTTAACCGAAACTCACCGAACGGGCTTAAAGGTGATATTTTTGTCTAGTTCCTTTCTACTGTCAAAATAAATGGGCCATAAGTTTATGGTCTGTTTGTTAAGATATCTTTATATGGCTATGGGTAAAAAAGTATATTCCACTCCACATCAAGCTAATAATGCTGTATTTATGTAAGACAGATCCAAACAGACGATTACTGGTATTGTATTCTAAGTCCAAACACCGTCCTACCTACTTCATCGTCATGGGTTCCTGAATAGTAATGCTAGTTTACTCTCATTCAAAGTGTCAATCAAAATTTAGGCTTGTCAACGTTCAAAATTAATGTTATATTTAATTAGCCAACTGATACAAGTCATAATCATAAGTGTATTATAAAAATAAAAGTACTTACAGTGAATACATATTCATCAACGAAATGAGTATTAAAAGCAAGCTTTACATAATTAATGTGCAGTACTACTAAATAACTTACACCAAGTAAGTGTTCTGCAACATATATTGCAGTCTTTGTATGTAATGTCAACGGCCCGCAACGTATTTGTGAATTTCCCTTAGCTAATGCCATAAGCATTATAAGCTAAAACAAAGTAAGACAATTAAACTAATACATCCACATCAATAATGAGAAATAATAAATTTAGCACGTTATCCTAATTCTTGTAATGAACAGCCAACCATTTTGTGTGAAATTTTTAGATTCGATTAATTTTATTAATAAAATAGTGCACTCGCAATCAAAATATTCAAAAATCATCATTTACCTCTTTTATTGAACAGATTTTTCTATTTCGTTTCAGTCGGTCAGTTAGTACGTAGAGCACATATAAATCGATTCAAGCTGCCATACCCTATTAGCACAGAGATAAAATTGTCAGGCCAAATCTCAGAATAGTAGAGGTAATAGTAACAGTATCAGTTGTAATAGTAATGATTAGGCATGGAAGATACGATTCGAGAAAATACAAATTAGTAAGACAAAAAACGTTGGGGAATTTAGAATTTGGGGGAAGATAAAGAACGGATGTACCTGGGTCCCTGCAAACGGTTTCGATCCATACCACTCAGTCTCTAACCATTGGTTATGATAATCACGCGGACTCCAACCAGGTATTCAACACCTATTAACATGGCTTAATCCAACTCTCAGTGACTTCATAGACTGTTGACATGTTTTGGTTTTGCCTCCCCTAGCTTTCTTCCAGCATACTACTACGCCAGACAAAAAACGCCCGTCAAGGTAGGCGAAAGTTGAGCATATGAAGACTTACTGGCTTAGCAAGCGATTTGCCGTCTTCACACAGTACTCTATTCCTAAACCAGGTATTGTTTACTCCGCGGTTCCAAAATACACAAGTAGTGCTTCGAAGGCACCTATGGTTGAATACTATGAGCCTGTGAATATCCTTAATTCTTTATAGCCATGTTTCATAACCATAAAGTAGAACAGGAAAAACTGACAGGTAGTAAACTTGTTCTTTGGTTGGTACACGAATATTTCCCCTACACCACAAGGTTGACAAAAGCCAATCGAGTCTTCTAAATCCGTGACGAGATTTCGTCAGACAACAGACCATCAGCATTGATGAGACTCCCACAGTAAGTGAAACGGTCGATACATTCAACTACTTCCCTCCCTATCATCAATTTAAGCGCTAACGCGGGTCAATCCTGAAGCAACACTTTGCATTTGGAGGGATAGAGTAGCATCCTGAACATGCTAGTATTCTTGCCTAAAATGGTCAGAAAACTATTTCTTTGATGTCTTGATCAAATAGAACTATATATTCTGCGTATTTTAAGTCAACAAGTGAATCTCCTGGTAGATCAACTCCAAAATTCAGACGATAAATGTTTTCTCTAAAAGCATGTACATGACACAATTAGGTAAAAATAAGGAATGTGGACAGCATTGACGAACACCATTTGAAGCAACCAATTCTGACAACAGTTCGCCATAAGCTCTGACTCGATCAGTAGTGTTCGAGTAAAGAGCCTGTACAAAGTTGATGTACTTCTTCGGTACGCCTTTCAATGATAGACTGCCACAGAACCTCCCAATCAAGTGTCGAACCTTATATTAACGTCGAGGAATACAAATACTGTCAGATGTCAAAAAGTATGTTTATATTCCAGAATCTGCTGAAGCGTGAATATTTGGTCCATACATTAAAGTCCACGTCTGAAACCAGCCTGATTTTCTTGGGTTTGCTATTTATGAGCTTTATTTAGGCGTCGAAGTATTATTGAAGCCAATATTTTATACACTATTAGCTAAACTAATTCCTCTGTGATTGTCATAAGGAGATTTTCGTCCTTTCAGAGATCGAGACCAGTCAGATGAGATTATGTTTAGATTTCAGATTCTAGCTAGGATTTCAGTTAATCTGACTGCTAAAACTGGACCATCATCCTCTCAGGGGTTAGTCCATAAGACTCTGATGCCCCCCCTCACTTTAGATATCCTGTAGCCTTTGCAACCCTACTAAGAGTTGGAGGACATATATCAATTTGTCATTCCTATTGCTCGGAGATAGTCGGTGACTGAAGTATGGCTGAAGGCCAGTTGAACCATTCCCTAAAGTGTTCAGCCCATAGGTCCAATCTCCATGGTTAAGAGTGAATAATTCCATGTTTTTCCGAGGTACTTTTACTAACAGACCGATTTTTAATATTGTTTCCTTGATAAATCTGAACAGTTGTCTATTGTTACCTATCGCTGCTAACTTTTTCATCTCTTCTGCTTTCACTGCTCACCACGACTCATTCAATTGGCAATGAAACAACAGGAAAACACCGTTACACAACCGACGACTTGAAAGTAAGTACAATCACACTAAAAATATCTCGAAGCCTTTGTTTTTTACAATACATGTTACACATACAAACTTTAACCAAATGTATCAATGGTGTCAAGTGGATTTATGAATATGGCACTAGATGTTAACCAACGGAGTTCATATTTGCCGTACTAGCGCCAGAGCTTCATTGTCGATTGAAATTATTGTGACCCTTTCAAAGAATAATTCACTACATAGGTATCTATGTCAAAGTTGAAATTGATAGTTTCAAAAAAAAATTGAGCATTGGGTAGAAAGTTAATAATAAATATATTTTTGTTCTATCCCAATAAGTAGAAAAGTTTCGTGACTAAATGTAAGCCACTTCTTCAGAGTCAATAAATAGCCGTATTAAATTGACATAAAATATATTTATTGATAATTTACTACAGATATAAATTCTATTATAGCTCAGATATAGAAATATCGAAATAATGATAAACCTATCTGAAGAACTTTATTGATAGAATGCATATTATTCACCATTAGAATCAGTATTGACTTGATGTTAGAATACATAGTCAGTAACCCTAACAGTACATAAGATATTCTGTGTTTTATATATGAAGTTGGACTTAGGTGAGAACGAATTTGTTGTCAAAAATCAAAAAGCGTCAGTAGTGTTAACAGAATAGATGATTCTGATGTTTATGTATGATAAACACACCTGATCTTGCATATAATCGTCACAACATATTCCAAATTTGGAATAGTTATAAAGTGACTGACAGGCTTCTGAGACCATTTGCCTATAATGATGATCTCGAGGATTAATAATTCCAGTAACGGCCAGACGGCAATCTGTTGAAGTATGCATAACGAACCTAGTGTAGACAGACAAAATTTTACATGAATACAAAACAAATGTACCTTAACGCTTGCACATATACACATCCTATAAGGACTAACAACTTATCTTGTGCTATGTGCTGAGTACAGAAGAATCTGTTAGGATTGACCTTTCTGTTTAACTATCAGTATAGGGTTATGGAGATAGTTGTGCTGTAATTAAAATCATGAACTGATTAATGTTATATAACTACTGGGAACCTGGAAGCACTAGACAGGCGTCTTGTCCTAGTATAGGACTCATCAGAGGTGCCTACGATTCTGTATATGGGACTCGAACCCAGGACTTCTGGTCTCTAGACTACTGAGTGGACATCCGACGGCGTTAATGTCTAATTTCAATCAATCTATGATATTGAGCGACCACCTCTCTGTTTAAGATCAGATATATTAACGTTAAAACCAAACTGCTTTCTGATATTCATATTGACATTAAATGACTAAGTACCCTCCAATTTGTATCTATAAAGTGCTGTCTTGAATTCATTTGGACGAATTTGAGAAATGCATTAATAATCGGGTTTACTCTAGCGTAATATAAGTTCACATTATACTCCAGGTTGAAATCAACGATGCAACTTGCTGACGATTGCCAAATAAATTGAACCCTGGGTTTACGGTTCTCTGTTGATTACTTCCAACCACCTAACGACAAAACATAGTTCACACAATGCGGAGTAGTCAATGAGACTAGTGATCACACTGCAATCTGATCGATAGAATGCGATCAGCACTAAAAGACAAGATAAATATGACACTGGTCAGCAATCAGTCGTCGATCAATGGTGAAAATGTGTCATTGTCACGGATCAGTTGCTGCTCGGGTAACTCAGTAGTAACACCTCAGACTGAGTTGGGTGACGTAGGACCAGACCTGCCGGGCAGCACAATCCTTCCAAAGACTACAGGTACATTCCGTTGACGAGTGCCAAGTAGCATGAAACTTTTAAGTAGGGCTTCCTGCCAACTACCTCTAACCACACAACAACTTTGTTGAAAAATTAGTATGTTTTGAAATGATCAGATCAGCAATTTCATCGAAAATTCACCTCCAATCACTGAAAAGCACTTTTCATGTTCTTTGTTTCTACGACTAAATGAGGCACCGAAAATCAAAATTGAGATATAATTACTAAACTGAAACTAAAGAATAAAACAACCAGATTTATTAGAAGTATTTCAGCACCAAACATGTTGGATCTATGTAGTTTACTAAACGTGAGATATACACGATGTCTTATCCGACAGACACAATCGACATTCAGCCTGGGAACGATGTGTATTTGATCAGGTTGCTATACCTAATTAGCATGAGATGGAAATAAAGGGATTGAAATAAAGTAGTAGCAATGATAGGAAGTCTAAACTTCAGGAATATAATTCGGGAAGATAGAGTAAAGAGTATACCTGGAGAAATACTGGAATTTTATATCGAGAAGATAGAGTGAATGTGCCGTTGACAATGATTCTGATGTATCATCCAGTATCAAACCACTGACTGCGGTCATAGCGGGTACCCCAACCAAGTTGTATGCATCTACTTGCATGTCTCAGTGACCTTAGGAATTAATGACACGTTCCGATTTGGTCGCTCCTAGATATCTTCCAACATGCTTTTGAGCTAGCAACCATTGGTCATCGAGGTAGACGGTAGTTAGACATACTCGACATGTCGTAACCACCTTAGTCCCTGAAGAACCGATTTCCTACCTATACCGAATATCCTATACCTCACCTCAACATCGCACAATCAGTTGTTCAAACAACCTGAGCAACGTTCCAAACAAACCTGTGATCAAAAACCTTTAGCCTACACTTGCCTTCTACTTTCACAGACCACGTTTCACAGCCACAAAGTAGAGCACAGTAAATTGCTGCTCAGTATAACACCCTTTTGTTGGCAAACGCCAAAGGAACCCGCCGAGATTTTGTCAGATACCAACTTTTAAGGGCTGATCATACTTTCAAGATAAGTGAAGTGGTCGATATACTCAATTACTTCACTCATCATTGGCTCAGACGTTAACCTCGATCAGTCGTGAAACAAGATTTTCCATTTAGAAGAGGGGGATCGCATTTAGGACAAACTTGCGTTGTTCCTTAAAGGGTATTTAAAAGACTATACTTTGTCAGAGTCTTGGCCAAATAGGAATGAGTCGTCTATGTGCTTTATGTCTATAAGAAAACCTGGTAGGAGAATGATCCTTGAGAAGTTAGCAGGAAATGTTATTTCAAGGAGGATATCGATGATCAGATCAAACGAAATGGGACAGCCAGCAGCCTTAACGAAGATTAATTAAGGTGGGGAGTTCGCTCTAAGCTTTAACTCCCAGTCAGTCACTCCGTGGAACCTGGTACATATGTACTGCTCAGTGTGATAGATAAACGAACATACCAATGACAAAACTAACCCACCACCACCACATCAAAACTTTTTGACTTTGTATGACTATGCCTTGTTTATTAACCAATCATAATTTTTATGTTTATCACAAACGATATTAGGTTTGTTGACTCGTTTTCCCTATCCTCTTGGGACAGTCAGCTCTCCATCTCCAAATGCTTTCACATGGTCATGCATATACAGCCACTGCCTTCTTGTGTTGTTTACGAAATTGGGAGGACGAAAAGCGAATGTTCGGCGTTTTAACCGGGTTGGTGGATTATGGAGGACCCACCTACGGGAGTTAGAAAACTCTGCTTCCAAACCAATGGTGCACATGGGGTTCAGGATTCTCGGGGAACAAAGGGCGTATGAAACAATTATTGGTCACCGGCTACCATGGGACTGCATCAGACCTTTAGGTCGAAGGCTTCGGGTGTGGCCCCCTAAGAAAACCATCTGCTTCGGTCTGTGCACCCGGACAGTATCACAGCCCACATACAAATAAAGTGACTTGTGTGGCACATATGTATTCGGTGACCCTTTGTACCAATATTTGTGTCCAAATAAATAAATCCTCTGGCTACTGTTTGGTATGTTACTTAAGTCTCTTTTTCCATGTTTAATAGACTGTATTAATTATTTACTTTGTATACTGACAGTTAATTTACGTTTTAAAAACAGATCAAGTTTATCAAGCCAAATAGCTTACTTGTTTTGCTTTGGCTACGCTAGGATTCTGTGCTCGATAGTTTAGTGAATAGTTTAGAACTGCATCTGTAGGAAATTACTTGCTACATGTACAACGATCCAAGTTGCCATACCCCATTAGCACAGAGATAAAATTGTCAGGCCAAATCTCAGAATAGTAGAGGTAATAGTAACAGTATCAGTTGTAATAGTAATGATTAGGCATGGAAGATACGATTCGAGAAAATACAAATTAGTAAGACAAAAAACGTTGGGGAATTTAGAATTTGGGGAAGATAAAGAACGGATGTACCTGGGTCCCTGCAAACGGTTTCGATCCATACCACTCAGTCTCTAACCATTGGTTATGATAATCACGCGGACTCCAACCAGGTATTCAACACCTATTAACATGGCTTAATCCAACTCACAGTGACTTCATAGACTGTTGACATGTTTTGGTTTGGCCTCCCCTAGCTTTCTTCCAGCATACTACTACGCCAGACAAAAAACGCCCGTCAAGGTAGGCGAAAGTTGGGCATATGAAACACATGTCCCAGTCAAGAGTAGAATGCTGTGTTGAGGTCAGAAAATACCACTACAGTTGGGCATGTGTATGTCTACTATCAGGGTTTGCTGCTCTCTCTCGTTTCAAGATTACCTTTACTCTTTTCAATCCTCTTAAGATCTGGTGGACTTGAGTCAATTTCTCACTCAGTTTTTTTTGGGAACAGAAGCTAATTGACGAGAAATTTAGTTGTAGTTAGTGTTCGGGATATCGTTCTTAACTCCTAAATTGAGTGAATAATAGCCTTCTTCTTTTTTGAGATAGTCTCACTGACACATGCATTCCATACCTGTTTTCTTGATAAGTAAGCAGAGTTGTGTAGTGTTACTTATCGACTGTCTTTCCCATCCATCTTGGTTTTGTTGTCCAATACTCCTCAATATCGTTGCATAAACTTTTCCTTAGTTTATGCTTTAGTCTCTTTTGTTGTTAATCGCTCTCAGAGACTGTCGGGATCATTTATCGGACCTTTATCGATTCAGTGGATGTCATCAGAACTTAATGATTTTTAATAACCTTTTGGTTTAAATTGTTGAGATGTTATTACTGTTTTAACAGCTGCCTAGATAACTTTTTAGGCTTCTTCAAAGTAGTCTGTTTTATTACGATAGACTAAGTGGTTAGCCAAATTTTCCTCAAATGGATCATTGACCTTTTCATCTCTGAATCGATATCTAAGTGATTCTCCTGTTGTGAGTTTCTAATGTCTATTTCGATGTATAGAAATGCGTTCCATCATTAAGGTAAGAATGGTGTTCAAGATTGTAATCTAATGTAAGCACTAGTCATTCATTGAGCCTCTCCAACGATGCTTAATGAAAATATGGTCCATTTGTGCCTATTGTTACGCTGGTGTTGGCAGGCGCCAGGTTAGAAACCGGCTTTCCTCATGCCTTCAAGTTTGCACTTGCTAAGAATAATCGGTCGTCTGAGCGACATTGCAACAGACGGTCACTGTTATCTGTTCGTCAGGATGTGACACCGTACGACCCGACTAAGTGTTTTCTAGTTTAACTTATTCGACCTATTCGAGCTCTTAAATCCCCTACTCAGTCAGTCAGTCAGTCAGTAACAACGTAGAACTTCGTCCGTACGTACATCAGTTCGAGTTGCCATACCACATTAGCACAGAGATGCAGTGGTCGATTCGAATCCTAAATCCCCTACTACGTCTATGCTTCTGGCTTTCCGGAAGAGATCATGAAGTTCCCTGTAAAACTTGTTATTTACTCAACCTGAGCTGCATTTAGTAGAGGCATGAACAGAAACGACGGAAAGGTGTGTCGAAACCTTTCTCCATTTTTAATGCACAATTGAGACGGACAACACAAGAGACTTTCGACAGTAATCTAGTCGAGAAGCGCCTATCCTGTCTTCATACTTGGTGCTATACCTACAGAGGCATGACCAAGACAAGTCGGTCGCGTCTCCAGATACACGAAAGGTAAGTTTCGTTGGATCATTATGTCGACTAATTAAGGTTGAGTGAATGAACATGCTGGGATTCTATATACATGCTTCTAGAACCCGGTATATATTAATAGCACGAGAATCTACAGTCACGGTTAGTGACTTTAGTTGTCCGATTCGATACAAGGTTCAGGCATTACAAGCTCTTGTACATAATTTGAGACGAAGCTTCAGGAAATCGGTGGTAACATTTTGTGACAGTTAGTATTGGTAGCGTATGTTGAAGTCGAAGACATGAAGGTTGATAGTAGAAGCAGGGGCAATATTTGATAGTGGGGTTTGGTCATAAACGAGGTGCTCTTGTGAGTTGTAAGAGTCCACACTGGAATTGTAACTATCATATTCAATAAGCATTAACATAAAGCTTGTGAACATGTTATTGTTGCTCTTACTAACATTAACATGGGAACAACAATATTACTATGTATTCACAATAGGTAGGAAACATAAGTAATAGTAGAATTATTAAAAATGAATGCCTAGCAAATTACACAAAATAAAATATTTAGTGACGCACATAAATGCCGCAACGTTGCCCTTACAACGATCACTGCTTTCTTGGAATGAATCAATATTTATAGGACATGAGAAACATTTGCTGAGACAACGCAACGCTTCATCTTTCACTTCATGAGCAACCTAAATTAATAAAATCGAAAACAATTGTTCAAAGAATGCTATATCAAGATACAATCAAACTCCGTAAGATTAATTTTATTGAGTAAATAACGCTAGAATATTTTAATGCACAGCTTTCAAGTGGTCTGAAAAAGTAAACGCTATTTTGCAGTCAAAATTACATTACTAACACTGCTACTAAGTACTTATGCAAATGTAGTAGAACGTTTTGGGAAGACGAACACCTAAACACCGTAAGTTACGCACCTAACTCCATGTTAAAAAGACGTAAGATGGTGACGATTTGAATGGCATACCTTGGGTATTTAAACGAACAAGTAGTCCTGTAAACTGGTCTCAAACTATAAATCGACTTGTTATGCGCAAAGGATTTTCAAGGAGTGACATAAATGAACTAATATGCGCTACACATTCAATGTAATATTTGATGAACTATGCAAAGTCTGCGCACACCAATAACACTTATAAAAATACAAACAACCACTACTACGTGGACGACTGTCACTAGCAGTAGATCTCCAGGTCACGTTACAATGCTAGATGAGAATTCTAGGTAATTTATAGTCACCATGAAACCTATATGGGTCAGAAATTAAATACAAGTTTTAGAAACCATTAGTTGTCACTAAGCACAAGTAATACACCACAAACTTTATTATCTAGGGGATCAAGGACTACCCACAAGGTTGTTATTACGGTTATTACAGATATTACGCGGAATATTTAAAAGTGAATATTTCAAATGAACAAAAGTCAACCACACACGTACCAAACAGGTCATTTTGAAAGTGAAAACTAAGTTATTTTAGGTTTTAGAACAACAACAAGTGACATTACCTTTAGTGGAACTCTTCCTGCAACAAGAGAATAACCACTGACTTTCTCAACGGTTCCTGAATTTAACAAACAAATGGGAGAAAGTGGCTCTTTTAAAGGTGAAATCAGTACTTTGACAATCCCTCCACCTAATGGATGAAACCCTCTGTCTTCATAAACAAAGATTAATAAGCACTCACCGTCGAATGACTTTTACTTCACAAACCAAACCCATTTTTCTAAAGTAATGTGATGTTACCTGTCAAACTTTAGTCTTTGTATTTTTATAAGTTACCTCAATCATATAGTTGATTGGAGGTGCAAACAATGTATCTGTACCACCACGCAACAACAGTTCACTCTGATTGGAAGCAAACGCTAACACTGGCGCTACAGCTTGTAGCATCAGTGAGACTGACCTTACATAAAGCTTGTAAATAGTTTTACTGACATACCCTGCCGTCTTAGCATCAGCTTCATACGAACCGGGAGAAATCTGACTAGGTATTAACCGAATTTCCGTAGATCCAATTGCACACGACGATAAATGACCACAACACACTCTACTAGCGAGTTCGAGAGCAGCTGCGTGTTGACTTCTGGGAACGAAATCTACCATTAACAAAAATAACCACCTGAGACCTGGATTCTGTCGACCAGCTCGAATATTACACACCTCGATGGGTCTTTTCGTTATCACTGCTATCGAGACAGCGTTACGTAGGATTTGACCACCCTATGCGAACATGATTTTTGGACTTTAAATTTACATACACTCTCCAACACAGATCCATCAACCAAGGTTACGTGGGAGCTATCCAAATCACCCATCACACTTGAAAACAAACCTATGAATTTCGGTCTTAAGCACTTTGCGTCTAGACTGATGGCACTTTGTGTGTTGGGAGATACTGTAGACCAGCGTGTGTGAGGAAAGCTGAAAAAAGAGGAAGTAAGCCGAAGGATCTGGGGGCAAATAGCATGCACTTACATTTAAGAATGAAAGCAGTTAGTAGAAGTCAGTAACAGCAACTACAACAACCCGATATACACGCGCCGTATCGTGAGATTTCGAATTTGTAGGAAACTAATGTTCAGTCTTCAGTCATAAGGATAGTAGGTTGATGAACCTGTGTTAATCCTGACACATTGCTTTCCAGTGAAGGTCCAGCTTTTCCTTGAAAGTATTCACTGATGGGGCTGATACCACTTGTTCGGGTAAGGCGTTCCAATGATTGACTACTCGATGAGAAAAACGGGATCCCACTTTAAGTTTATTAGATCGTGGTTTATGAACCTTCTTGCTATGACCTCGGAGATTATTAGTGCTGGAGGGAGCAAAAAGATAAGACATATTAACACCCAAGTCATAATTAAAGATACGAAATGCCAGTATAAGGTCACCTCGTGTCCTACGATACGACAAGGGGAAAAGATTTAGGCGTTTTAAGCGCTCATCGTAAGGGAGACTAGAAAGACCCTTCACTAATTTCGTTCCCACACGCTGGACACGCTCAAGGGAGTTAGTATCCTTTACTAGACACGGGCTAGCTGCTTGGATACAGTACTCTAAATGTGGTCTAACATATATGGGGTATAAAATTCGAAACGTTTCCTCGTCAAAAGATTTGAACGCTCGGCGAAGTGACCATAACGCACGAAAACCTTTGAAAGCTGCTACGTAGCTGTGCGTAGTTGTTTTAAAGTCGTGACTTATTGTTCCCCATAAGTATTTATGTTCCTGAACGCATGGAGATGTACCGTTGATAGTATACTGGTGACTGTCGCCGTGTCCGATATTCATGAGCACACTCTAATAATAGTTTCTAAGCTCCCACATTGAGACCGTCTAACTATTTCGTCTGGGTCGGCGTAGAGACCAAGAAGACCAGCCTCTCTATCTACTGTTCTCCAGATTTCCACATCATCCTCGAACAATAATGTGGACGATCTAAGCATTTATGGTAATTCGTTGACGTAGAGGAGATATAGGGAACCTAAGATTCCTTAGGGTAAACCATTTTCGACCGGCTTCCATTTAGATAGTGTCCTATTCACCCTCATTGTCCGTCTTCAGCCACACAAGAAGTTTCTTATCCATTCTCACACGACACCTGTCATTCCGAAGCTCGAGAGCTCCTGCATAAGACCTAAGTGTGAAACCTTGTCAAACGCCTTGCTAAAGTCTATAAATACCATATTGACAGACGGGTCGTTACCTAGGGCTGCTGTCTAATCCTCTCTTGCAACAACTAAGCTGGTCAAGCATGAATGCTTGTTCCAAAACCCATGTTGCTCGGGAGTTTACAGATTGTACGAATCTATATGACTCAGTAACTTAAGCCGAATTATCTTTTCAATTAACTTAACTACTATACTGGTTAGACTGACGGGTCGGAAGTTAGATACGATCTGTCTCTGACCATTTTAAATATCGGACCAACCATAGCATCTTTCCAGTCACTAGGGCGTTGGGTGTGGGGAGGGGACATGTTGACATAATGTCTCAGAGATGACAGCAGTTGCGTATGTAACCCACAAGAGCCAGGTATCTTACCACGTTTAAGATTAATGGTCAATTGGAGAACAGTTTCCCTAGTCATATGTTCAGGTCCTATAGCTTATATCTCAGTGGTGTGATTACGACAAGTATCGTTAACAATACCCGAAGAATATGCCTTTCCGAAATAGTTTGATAAGGTCTCAGATCTGGCCAGATCTGATTCAGCAAGTATGTATGAACTTTCGTGCAACAGTAATGAAGAGACACAAACACTAGAGTTTTTCTCCGTTTAGTGTACAAAACAACCTTTTCGAGCAAGCACGGCTATCATACACCAAAGGTCTTTCTTAAGTGGTGCGGTATATAGCTATAGTGTTTTTACATATATTGCGGATCTTTTGGTATTTACACTTAATTGATTCGTGGCCTGTCTACAAGTCCCAGAGGTGTTTTCTACGCTTTAACAGCTTCCAGATTTCCTTTTAGTGGCTCTGTACTTGACTCCAGGTAGATTGTACGAAATATACATATCATCAATCCTCGTATAAAATTAGATCGCGTTAGTGAAAAATGGAATTAAATAAGCCAAATACGAGGATGGATTTTGAATAGGTGCATTTCATACAATCATTGATCCAGACAAACGATTGAAGAAACGAAACCAGGCCAGATGACGCGCAGTGGAGAAAGTGTATGAGACAACTCCATTTAACCAAGCGTTAATCAATATTTATAGCCACGCAAAAATAAAATACAGACATGTGGTGATTAGGATAAGAAGTGTACACACAAATACGTTCATATAAAAACAGTCAGGGTTGATAAGTGAATTAATAACAAGGCCAAAATGTGACTCAAGAAAAATGGATAAATTGACCCGTCCGGAAGCTAGAATGAGTTATGTGGGCTTAACATAATGACCGACACTACATCCTTTTTAATCCATGGAAGGTAGTGTTATAACTTATGTGTTGACCATGGGATGTACGGTGATGTTACGGACTCCAACGTGGGCTTAGATCTATTCCATTCGTCCTCGATCTATCTATCTGCAATAACCGACCAGTCTGATGAGACAGCACGGCCTCTGGTTACCAGAATGTTAGCTCACTAGTTAGTGGGATGGGGGTGAAGCAGATACGTATTTCATGCCATGTGTCCGAAACCTAAAGTAAAGTAGAGTGTGATCACCATCTGCTGGTGGTGGAAGGTGCTGAATGTCGATGACATCGTTACAGTAGTGTCCAGCAATGATGATTCACGTTTCAAGTCAATGTATGTCGGTTTTGTGATACATTGAATAAGTGAGCATAGAATAATGAAAAATAGGAGGTAAATACTGAGAAATCCACCAAGAAATATGAGCTCTATCCAGTTGACATGTGGTGCGTTAAAATCTTCAAGGACAGGACAAAATTCGGCCATACTCCAAGAACAGATATGAGTGAAGACAAAGTCATAAGCAACCCATTCACACAACAAAGGAGAAACAAAGGCGAACAAAGGGGAAAATGCGTTGGAAAATAAAGAGGAAATAAAAGGAAAATAAAGGGGAAACTTTCCAAAATGTCTGCTTTTTCGCCTGTCAGGAGGAAATAATGCGGATTTCCCAATTTTGTCGCTCTGTCGCCCAAATGTCGCTGAATTGTCCACTTTTCGCCTGCATATCCGCTGAATTGTCTAATTTTCGTCTAAATATCCTCTGACTTGTTTACTTTTCGCCTGAATATACACAATTTTACAAACGAAGAATATTCTTTTCAATAAGTTCTCATCACGTTCTACAGTTAAAAATCCAAATTAATAGTCCATATAATTGGCCAGATTTATGGCAAAGTACATCATTTGGAAATTGTAATATGTGAATTGAGAATTCTTACATGGACAAGATGAATAACATCCTGAATGTTACTCGAAAATTTCAGAAACTGAATAGCCAAAAATTTGTCAATAATAAGATAGAGAATGAACTGACCAGATTTTTAAAAAAGCTCAGAGATCAACAGATGATTCCAACAGACATATACGAAACAATCAAGCCGATAGGTACGCATTTACCTAGGTTATACGGACTGCCGAAGATACATAAACCGGATATCCCATTAAGGCCAATTTTGGACATGTATGATTCCCCAAATCATACTGTAGCAAGGTGGTTAGTAACCGTTTTGAAACCACTCCATAAACGCCTGGTGAAACATAATATTAAGGGTGTATTCCAATTCCTTGACAAGATTAAAAACGTAAACACGAAAGATCAAACGATGATGTCCTTAGACGTAGCATCATTGTTCACAAATGTCCCACTCAGAGAAACTGTAGAATATATTTGTGAACAAATTATAGAACAGGAACTGGAAACGACAATCCCTGTGGAGATCATCAAAGAATTATTACTAAAATGTACTATTAGTGTACATTCCAAATTCACTGGTGAAATCTACAAAGAAATAGATGGTGTCGCGATGGGTTCACCTCTAGGTCCCATACTAGCAGACATCTTCCTCCCTAAATTAGAAAACAGCCCACTAACACAAGAGATCGATAGGTTTTCACTTTACTGCCGATATATGGATGATACATTTATCCTTTGCAACAACCAGACGGACATCCTAGAAACACTCGAGCGTTTCAACACAGTTCACCCTTCCATATAAAATCACATGAGAGAAAGAAAATGGGGGTAGAATAGCCTTTCTAGATGTCCTAATTACAAGGAGGAAGGACGGGTCGCTAAAAAGAAACATAAACAGGAAGATTACCTGGACGGGTCAATATACAAACTTTCTCAGTTTTGTCCCTCTACAACACAAAAGGAATCTTATTAAGACACTGCATCATAGAATCAAGACTGTATGCTCTGTGGATACGATTGAAGATGAAACAAAGTCATTATACATAACCGTGAAGGAATATGGTATAATGTTTCGAATTATTTGAATTGTATTATGAACTAGGAATCCCAGAAATAACGCAATTGAATCAAGAAGTACTAGATGAGCACAAACGAATGTACTGTATTTAGAATTCGAAATCAAGCATTCAACCAGTACAAAGGTATCATTAGTTCATTCGAACACCACATCCGCCACTGCTTAAATAGGAGTATAAGTGTCTGTAATCGGTTGTACGTCTTCTTCTTAAGTTCATCCTGGGTCTGTCCGACATTGTATTGGATAAAAACTCGGTATTATCTAGAATGTGCTCATTAGTATTGGAATGAACAACCGAAATCGGAACAGACTGACCTGGAATTGTATACACTAAGCATGTCGGTTTTGTACTGAAATCTTTAATATCTAGAAGCTGGACCATAGATTTTTCAACACTATCCTCCCCACGAAATAATGTTGGATCTTCATATCCCCAATTTATAGATAATGTGGCTTCATTTAAAACATATTTCTCACACTGTTTAGAGTATACATTGGAAGTGAATCTGTGATAAGGATGAACAGCAGTTAATATGAAATCATCCGAATTGTGATTAAAATCGAGGTAATTTAGTACTCGTGCTTCGCATTGAACAAGTTTCCCACAAGAAACAAATGCATTATTAGGACAAATAATAATTGATATGACATCAAGCTTTGACTCTTCTGAATTTATTAAGAATGTCATTGCAGAGTAAAGGATCACTAGAAAAATTAGCATTTATCAAAACTACATCAGGTTTTCGATCATAATTATGTTCACTCAACATATTTTCTTCACATTTGTGAGAAATTTCATCAGAAATATGTGAATCATTAGGAAAAGCTATATCTGGTACAATAACATGAGAAATCCGATAAATCGGTTGGTTATAAACTGTTGTCTCGCAAGAATTCTGAGTTTCATTTAACTCTGAACTGCTATGTGACTTAACACTGTCTATTGCAATCGTTGATAAAGATAAATCATCACTATAAATACTCGACTTAGTAGAATCAGAATTACAAGACTTAATATTAGTTGCAATAAGATGAACATTAGTATTACAGACTGACTGAATATGTCCAATATCACAACATTTAAGGCACTTAGAATTACGAAATTTACATGAAGTTAAGGAGTGGAACTTGCCACAAGACAAACATCCACCAAACTTGTGCCCATCTTCGTGAACTGCATACAAACTCAATGAATTATCTACATAACCTTGAGTATGCACTGGGTTGGGATGATGTAGTAATGTAGTGGAATTTTTTATATCGTCATGAATCACTTTACAAAATCTTCCTTCGTTGCGTTCGAAATTTGTATAACTAACATAGTCTAGCAGCAGTTCATTGCGAGTTGTATAAAGAAGCAAGATAGGCTTTTCTGGCATAGCCAGAGTTCTAAATAAGCTATATGCTTCTCTTCCGATGAATGTGAGGAGATGTGCCACAATATTAACATCCTCAGCATCTTCCTTGGTCATAGCCCAGATTTCGAACCTTTCAAAATAATCCTCAAAGGCACCAAAATCTGAATGTATATCTAACGATTCCATCACAGGCTCCATCGCGACGCCAATTTAGTGTGTCGAATTATTTGAATTGTAGTATGAACTAGGAATCCCAGAAATAAAGCAATTGAATCAAGAAGTACTAGATGAGCACAAACGAATGTACTGTATTTAGAATTCGAAATCAAGCATCCAACCAGTACAATGGTATCATTAGTTTGTAGCATGGGGTCGAGTCTAGATGGACTATGAACATCACTACAAAGGAACGCGTGCCAGAATATCCATAAAATCTCCCGGAAGCGAAATATCAGAAGGCAGTTAATGAACCAAGTCGATATATATTTGCTGGCGATCTCGTGGTATCGAAAGAATACCGAGATCGTGCCAGGATACAAGCTTGATTACAGAGCGTAACCGAATTCGCGCGAGGTCACAATCGAAGTAATTATAAGGGATGTTTTTAGCACAGTTAAACAAAGAGCACATTAAACAGTCACTGGTACAATTGGTTACAATAATAATTGTTTTCATTAAACCAATCGTGTTCTCGTGATACAAGTAAGTCACTACAAGTCCATTCAAACACCACAAATGGATATCGCGAGAAATTTATTAATAAAAACATAGCCAGTAAAAGACAGCATAGAGAATGCCCAACTGTAAATAAAAATCCTCTGTATATACGCTTACAATTCAGAGGCGATGCATCGAGTTAAATGCTAAGACTTAAGCAGATCAATTAAAAGGACTTTTAATGCGGGTAAACTACAACTAATGTTCTCCACACGACCAATAATCACTCCGAGGTTGAAAGATAAATTACCTAGAATAGCCACCTCCTTTTGTATGTATCAAATCAACTGCTCCTGTGGAGCAAGTTATGTCGGGAAATGTCCTAGGAATTCGTACATTCGGGCTCGTGAGCTCCTCCCCGTGTGGTTAGGCAAAGGTGTTGCCAAAACTGTTAACAGCTCCATCTTAGACCATCTAGTTCAATCAGGACATACAGCAAAATGGAGAAATCTTTTGCAATAATCTATCGTGTTAACAGCAGTCTACCTAATTTCGTCAGACTGCGAACCCTACAGACGGCTGAAGCAATTGCTATTCAGATCAAAAAGCTAGAGCTCTGAATCCAAAAGAAGTGTGTTCAGCTACTCCTTTTACCCTGGTCATCTTTGGGGCCAACTAGTTAATAATTAATTTTATAATATGACGACGTAATCTGATTAATGTTCATTTTCTGTCCCAAACTTATTATTATTATTGCTATTGTTATTATTATTATCTTTACACTTGATAGCCTTTTGAGGAATTTATTCAATATATCTGACCTAATTCATATTACTCTACATAGTGCGTAATTTCCGATTTTTATTCCATTATTTTCTCTCTTACCCCATGTTGACCATATTTATTCTGATCATTTATCGCAGAATTTCATTTCACTTATAAACTGATTCAAGTTAACAACTTCATATTAGTCAGCCCCAACATTGACGATGTGAATTAGTTTTACATAAGAAACAACAATTCTCAAATCACATATTACAATTTCCAAATGATGTACTCTGCCATACTTACTTACTTACTTACGCCTGTTAGTCCCAATGCAGCATAGGCCGCCGACCAGCATTCTCCAACCCACTCTGTCCTCGGCCTTCTTTTCTAGTTCCATCCTATTTTTGTTCATTTTTCTCATGTCTATTTTCATTTCCCGGCGTAATTTGTTCTTTGGTCTTACTCTCTTCCTTTGGCCTTGAGGATTCCATGTGAGGGCTTGTCTTGTGATGCATTTGGGTGCTTTCCTCAATGTGTGTTCTATCCACTTCCAGCGTTTCTTCCTGGTTCGTTCTCTCCCACAGTACGTTGTTGCTAATAGTGTCCGGCCAACGGATCTGAAGTGTTTTGCGTATTTTGCCATAAATCTGGCCAATTTTATGGATTATTAATTTGGATTTATAATTGTAGAACCTCATGAGAAATTATTGAAAAGAATATTCATCATTCATTGTCTTTTAAAATAATGGAAATTTTTCAGCTCCTAAATATACGCCGAATTGTCTACTTTTCACCCAAACAAACGAGAAATAAAGGCGAACAAAGGGGAAATAAAGGGAGAACGCGCCAATATGTCTGCTTCATCGCCTGTCCGGGGGAAATAATGCGGATTTCTCGATTTTGTCGCTCTGTCGCTCAAATGTCGCTGAAATGTCTACTTTTCCTGCTGACATTAATTGCACGGCCATTATGATTCCCCACCACCCATTGATTAGACATTGTAGGGTGTGAAAAAAGTAGGGATCGGTGATTGGTGTACTTGTTTTGCAAGTGTAGGCTCAAGTGATAATGAACAAACATTTTGTGACCTCTAATAATTTTTTAATTGGTCGTAAACTGTTCATCTTCGTAATCTGATTAGTTCGGTTGACATTAAGTGACCGGCCAAAATGATTCCCTACCACCCATTGCAAAAAATTGTTGGGTGTGAATGAAAAATTCAGGTATCGTTGATTGGTGAAATTGTTTTACAAGTGCAAGCTCAAGTGATAATGAACAAACATTTTGCTACTTTTCATAATTTTGTAATTGGTCGTAAACTGTTCATCTTCGTAATGTGATTAGTTGAAATCGAAATCGCATCTAGAGATGTGATTGTATGTCAGAATTTTTATTTTTTATATTTGAAATTTAATGATAATGAATAATTCATTTGTGTAATCTTAGTGTTAATTCTATCGAAGCGTCCAAGTAACCCCGATTGAGATACGCGCAAAATCGAAGTTCCAAAACAACGATTTGTCTACAAAAGCGGTTCTTTATTAAATAATACACAAAATTTAGTTACAAACCTCAACTTGTGAGGTGTCTAGACGTTTAAACGCGTCGTTCAAGAATGAAAATAGCAAAGGCTTCTGTAAGAGTAAGATGAAGAATGATTACAACATACGATAGTCCAAAGACAGCCGATAGCTGTGTCTAAATTTGATAACAGTTTATGAACAACCGAAACACGAACCAAGAGCAAACAATATGGAAATTGTTGCGTTTAAACAAATGCATAAAACTGTGGATAACCGTTACAGTAATTAAATTACAGTGATTATAATGATAAATACAATGATAAGTAAAATAAACGTTAAAGATATATGTGAACATTCCAGAATGTTACAACACAACTTGAGTTACAACGTAAGTGTGAAAATTGTTGGGCATACAGCTGCCTACTGAATGTAAATAAGTAGTATAAAACAACATACAAAAGAGTAGAAAAGGAACATGTAGGAACAATGTAAAACAAACTTAACACCGCCCCCCAAAGACAGCATGTCTTTCCTTACTTTCGCTGATTAGGTATTAACGTAAAAACATTCAGAGGTGACAATGGTACGATTTACTCTAGCCACAGTCACTCTGAAAAGTCTCTCTATTCTCTACTTTTCGGTCGTCAGCTCCTTCTAATAAACAAATTTTACGTATGCCTCTAATAATTGTACCTTTCCACGTTCTGATCTTCGCTTGTTTCCATAGACCATCTCCTCCTGGGTCAAAACTTACCACGAGGCCTTTAGGCCAGTTATTTCGTGCATAAGTGTCCCCAATAATCAAGACTGGACCGCGAACTTGTAAATCTCGTCTTCCTTGTGTCCATTTTGTTCGCGTCTGTAAGAGTGGTCTATCATTAGGTATTCTTTCTGCTTCAGTCAAACAGGTGGTGAGTGTCTCGTAGGACATAGATACTGCGCTCAAAGGTCTGCGTATGCTTCCTATTAATCTTTCCCATACTCGATGATGATTTGCGTAGGGAGTGTTATGGTGCCATTCTATGTTCCGATGAGTCATTTCTTTGGCTACTCTACTATCCTTAAAGTCTGGTAATGGATGTTGTATCTGCTTGTCTAACCCAACTAAAGGGGACATGGATGTAGTTGTCTTAAACTTCTTATCATCATCAGCAGACTGAATAAAACAATCATCTTTCTGATTCTCTGTTTCACGCTTGATGTCAATAGAACTCTCAGCAGACGCCACTACAGGAGATACAAGTTTCGTATTTGCAGAGAACTGAGTTGTTGTTGCTTTGCAACTAATTGATGACTCGTGTAGTAGTATCACAGACTTAGCACTATCGTTTACGTCAGAAACATCAGGGAGATCTGTTTCGGCAGAGAACATAACAGATGTTTTCGATGACATTAACTCGCCACTATCTGTTGGAAGAATTTTGTCTGGAGGAGAAATACATCTAAGGTCAATATTCACTACTGTATCGACATGACGATCGTTGGCAGTTTTTAGAAGGTACTCATCGTCAACAGCTGGTAATGAAATAACTTGTTCTAAATCCATTAGATTCTCGTCTGTCGCTTTAGATACAGAATCAAAGGTGTCTATAAGTCGGTTACTTCTTGAATCAGGTGGAGTGTCAAATCCAGAAGAACGAACTGACGGTAAACCTTGATGAACCCTGGAATCTTCAGTCTCAACAGCGGCTGCTGCTACTATGAGTGAGCGTACATCATCATCATCGACTAAGAGTGCCACATCAGGAGAGTGTTTAAGGCATAAACCAGGATCATCTATGAACGGCAACAAACGATTTGAAGAGTTTTCAGGCGCTACTGTGGTCAAAGAAAGGGGTGGCGTGGGTCCGTCCTCGATAGAACTCTTTGCTTCTAAACAGTTTATGAAGACTGAAGTTTTATTAAGTTGACCCGTTGGTCCAAATAAAGCCCATCCTAACATGGTTAGTGAGGCATAGGGTTGTTTAGGTTTTCCGATACGCTGATCGAGGACCCAGTGGGCCTCTGGAACGTCAACACCAAGTAACAAACCAACCTTGTCACAGGCTATGGTGAGTAGTTGTACACCTTTCAAGTGTTTCCATCTTTCTTGGAAGTCCGTTGGTGGGATTTCTGCCCTTTTAATAGGTAGGTTATCTATAGTATATGCACCTTCGATTTTTATTCGGTTGGTCTTATCTAAAGACTCAATTTCGAAATTGGTAAGTTCAGCGTTCTGAGATGACGCTCCAATTACCGAAGATATGTTTAATCTTGTCACTGTACCAGAAATTCCTACCTGCTTTGCCACGTCACTAAGCAGTAATGTCGAGTCTGAGCCATTATCTAACAATGCATAGGTATCCACATGTCCTGTGGGACCATGTAGCCTGACTGGTACAAAGCCTAAATACGTTCCAGTAGTATAAGTAGAGTTACAGCATGCTTGTTTAGCATCAGGTTCTGTGTTGTGAAGAATTCTATGATGGCGTTGCTTGCATCCATCGATTTCACACAACACGGGTTGTCTGCAGTCTGTGGCTCGATGGTTGGGTTTTAAACAATTAAAGCAAAGTTTAAACTTCTTCAGTAATTCTAACTTTTCGTTGTGACTTACTGCCAGCAGCTGAGGGCAAGATACGACTTCGTGGGCATCGAGCGAATTACACAATGGACTGTTCCTTTACGCGACGATATATGGATCTTAACTCTTATAGAATCAGACCGGTTGTTCGGTGTCTTTTGAGCTTTGTAACTTCCACTTGCTAACTGTCCATAAGCGTTTGTGGCGATTGACACTTTCCTTTCTAAGAATTGTAACAAATCATCAAAATTGGGCTCTAGCCCCTTTCTTAAAATATCGTCTGCGGCTTCCGCCCATTTAAACTGTATACCTCGTGGTAGTCGTTTCACTATTCGTTTTATATTGGTCGAACAATCCAGATCGGCATTTCTGCCCATCTGTGACAAGGCTATCTTACAGTTAGTCATGAGTCTCGTCAGTTTCTGTAGGCCTGTTACGTCGTCTTGATTTAACGGTGATCCACTTAACAATTCTGTTAAGAACGCTTCTACGATGTCATGTGGTCTACCGAACTGTTTGTGTAGAATATTAATTGCTTTAGTATAACCTTCTTCTTCTGGTAATAAAACACAATGCTCTATAGCATCCTTAGCTGTGCCTTCACAATAATGTGTCAGGTACATTAATCTCTGAGTGTCATCATCTACTCTCTCGGCTATGTTAGCCTTGAATCCCTTTATGAACGTCCAAAATTTCAAAGGACATCCATCAAATTTCATGACCTTTATCTTCGGTAAACTGGCTGTCATAAATAGTGACTTGATACTATCCACATGTGTTTTCAGTTGCACTTCATCGCTCAAATATTCATTGGTGTACTGGGGACCTGACGTGACTGCTGGGTTTATGTCCCTGGATCGAGACTCCGATGACTCGGTAGTTTCACTCGCTTTTCTCACGTTGCTTAAAGAATTTGGAGATAACTCTAACGAACGCTTGCGGAGTTGGAGTTCTCTAATCTCCAGCTCAATCTTTCCTACTTCCTTTTCCCTAGAAACTACTTTGTCTTCTATGCTGCATCTAGTCTTTACATAGTTGTCTCCTACCGAGCAACTGTCTTTGGGGTTAGGTTTAACATTATCAAGAGCAAGATTTAAAGGAATAGGTGAATTCACCTTAGAAACTGAAGGAATAATATTTTCAGCACTGGAATTGTCTGTGTCTTGGGAACTGTCGTCGTTGTACTTCATTCTTCTCGTTCTAGTCATCGTGGGGATGAACGAACCAAACAGGATTCCGACCAAATTCGTTACAGCAAGTATTCCATCCAATTAGGACCAAAGTTCAGAACTGTATCCACACCAAATGAGACCAAAGTTGAGAACTGTTAATTCTATCGAAGCGTCCAAGTAACCCCGATTGAGATACGCGCAAAATCGAAGTCCCAAAACAACGATTTGTCTACAAAAGCAGTTCTTTATTAAATAATACACTAAATTTAGTTACAAACCTCAACTTGTGAGGTGTCTAGGCGTTTAAACGCGTCGTTCAAGAATTAAAATAGCAAAGGCTTCTGTAAGAGTAACATAAAGAATGATTACAACATACGATAGTCCAAAGACAGCCGATAGCTGTGTCTAAATTTGATAACAGTTTATGAACAACCGAAACACGAACCAAGAGCAAACAATATGGAAACTGTTGCGTTTAAACAAATGCATAAAACTGTGGATAACCGTTACAGTAATTAAATTACAGTGATTATAATGATAAATACAATGATAAGTAAAATAAACGTTAAAGATATATGTGAACATTCCAGAATGTTACAACACAACTTGAGTTACAACGTAAGTGTGAAAATTGTTGGGCATACAGCTGCCTACTGAATGTAAATAAGTAGTATAAAACAACATACAAAATAGTAGAAAATGAACATGTAGGAACAATGTAAAACAAACTTAACACTTAGTCTTGAAAGAAATTTAGACTTTTGAAGAAAATGATACCAACTTAATTGCATTACCGTGCAATCCTACTGTTAGTGAATGTGTATTGGGATAAATTTTTGTTTTCCGATGAAGTATACCTTGAATTGAAGTCGTTAGGTTTCTTAACACGAATAATTATATGTATCTAAATAATATATAGTTGTGTGAGAAACTGAAATCGGTTTGAATATTTGATAATAGTGATTACTGAATTCGGTCGGTTGTCTAATGCTGAATACCCAATTAATAAACAAATTATTATCAAATTGTGTGCATAGGTTTTTTGTGTAACACATGGTGTGTTAATGGGAAAAAGAAATCAACATATCAATAAATCATCATGATAAATTACTGGTTGCTATATGTATAATTCAGGTGAAGCAACCATAGACCATCATTTAATGAACTGACTTTGACAGTATATGAAAGTAGTAATAAATTTTCCGAAAAAGGCACTTAATATTTAGTAAACGATTATTTTGTAAATGGTCATTCATAATGAGAATTAGACAACGTTAGATTTCAATGCGGTTAATTTTAAAAGTCCATTGAAACGGTTTATTGTTTTCACTTGTAAATTATTTGTAATTCTGTATTTTAAAATTAATTTTCTGGTCGTAATAAAAACTAGTGTGTTTAATCAGTCATGTGTGAATATTGGTAACCGTAATATGAAACCTGTTTTGACAAACATTTAAAATATTAATTTCATGAATTGTAAATGAACAAGCCTACGTCGTCTGATTCAACAACTATCTATCGACTTTAAACGTATAAATATGAATAAGGTCAAGTGTATCAATGACCATTTAAAATGTTATTCTGATTTATTGTTCTTATGGTCATTATTATTATTATTATTATGTCAATTGACAAGATTCAATTCTCATACTATGCATTCCATTGACACAAAATTTTTTGAATTTTCAATTTTCCTATAATGCTCTTCCACTTATTGTTACTGAACACTTTACTGCAAATAATCCAGACCTTTATTGAATGACCTTTCTCATTTGAAAATATTACAATTCGTAAGTGTATATATATGTCGTAACACATGCAAACGTTCACCAGTGTTAACACATTACATTGTCAAATTCATAAATGCCATACCTTATTTTTGGACTTTATAAAATATTAAAATTATGGACTTATAACTGAATAGTGTGATGATGAAGTTATTGAAAACGATTGTTCGCTAAATTATTTTTCATTTTTGAATATTTTAAGGGAATTTTTAACTGGTACAATGTGATTGTACCAGTAATTAATAGTTATATGGGTGTGCAAATGAATACGGTGATATAATCAGTAGTTATGAATAACAATGGAGGCTTAGTTTACGATCAGACGTACTTCTTACGTACGCATAGTTCTGGTTTCAGGAACTTCTAATATAAAACACGAATATGAAATTCTTAGTTGTGTATTCATGAAACGGCTAATATTCTTCTTCGTTTTTACACCTACCATATAACCTTTAATCACATGAATCATTTCAACGATGATGGTTTCAACTTGTTTTATAATGTCATTATTTTATTCATAAATAAGTTAATTTTCTTCATTGTGTTTACTTCTCTATGAGCTTTAATCACATTCATCTTCGTAATGATAATCACTAATAAATGTTCTCATAAACTTATTGACCTAACGAGCAAATTACAATTTTCACTATATTGCAATATTCCTATTAAAATTGACTAAAATGTACTATTATTAGATAGTTTACAAAAGTGTTACTAAAACATGAACGGTAATCACATTATTTTAAATAAAAAATTACTAGATTAGTCTTCATTAGATGACAAAATCTTGTCTAAGTTTTCTTAACCTTCATATCTAATAAACGTTAGAAACAAGTTTACGAATACATGAGCGATAATCGCTTTTCCATTATTAATCTCTAAGGGATATCTAAATTCATGAGACATTAATAGGTGCTTAATCACTTGACCTTTGCCGCGGAAAAGTAGTAGATAAAAAATAATGGAAATCAAATTGTGGGTGGCCCTGAAAAGGGCCTTTACTCGTTCTCGCGGTCGGACGTCGTCACTATTAGTTTGTAATGGCGCCACAGATAGGACAGTGCACTGCTCGTACGTTCGGCGATGGGTCGTAGGCACAGAAGGTATGAAACATTGCTTCACATCTATAGAAAACCCAACCAACCGCATCACCGGTTTCACACGGAGGCTGCGCAAGATTACAGATGTCGCAGAGTCGGTTATCGTCATCCTCTTCTTCATTTTCGATTTCCCGTTCAGTTAACTCTTCGGATTTAATAGAAATTACTTCCTCCTCATCGTTACTGAGCGTTTCATCCAAATCAACAGTTCCTCGTTGTATAAACGGCACTGCTACGTTAGTCGAGGTTCTTGAAAGGGTGTACGAATGCTGTTCTCCATGCAAGTTTACTGGCGTTGTTGGTAGTCTACCGTGAACTATGAAGTCATGAAGTGAACTGCATTGTTCCTCCGACATTCGCCTGACTAACGCTATCACTGCATTCTTCATGCTTGGCTGACTCAATTGCATTGGGAAATAATTTTCAACTGCAATATGAGTCAGATAACCATCATAGTGTAACCACCTGTCACAAATTGACTGTACGTTCACATCGGTGTTACTGTGTGTGCAGTAAGCCAATATGTGACGGCATGGTAATCCGTTTTCAATGAAGAATGGACGCGAGCACCGGCTAGTATCGACGTGTACGCAGTACTTCCCCGTGGCGTCCATAGCGGTAAATAAATCTTCCGACAATGCAGACTGCGTTATAGGAATGCGGTGTCGCTTCAGTAGTTGATATTTATGTAATCTTGCTTCCATCCAATATCCAGTACGAAGCAGCACATTGAAAATGGATCTGAGAACCGGTGTTTTTCGATTAAGGTGATACATCTTCAAGACTCGGTGACTCGTTTCCACGAAGTTCGTATGGTTCAGTTCAAACAGGGTGGATGGCGGTCGAAAAGCAGTGGACCATTTGTGTTTCCGTGGTAGAAGGTGATCTCTGACGTATCTGCCAAACATTCCGTTCGACATTTCGACTAACGAAAGTACGTTGTTAAAACTACAAAATCATGTTATGTAGATTTTGATTTACCTTTCAACCGTTTGAGTGAACATGAGGCAAAAGAACAGTTGTACAATTTCTGATCGCACCCTCTACAATAACGGTTACTGGGTTAATGTTAATGAACGATACACTTACCCTCTTTATCACATTCCGAACAAGGTGTACGCGACACAGAATATGGTGTGCATCCGGATACACCTGCCTAATAGCAGCAGCAATTGCAGGTGAATCATCGGTCACAATGCCTACCAGTTGTCGACTGTTGGCACACCGTTGGAAAAACGCAGGAATACAGAAATGAATGTTGACGTTTTGCGACTTAAAAAGGCAATGCAGATGGGTATTGCCTTAAAATTCATATCCAGGGCAACGACTTGATATAAATGGACGTTCTCGTTATTCGTTTTGTACGTCCCGTCAAAACCAATTACGTCACAAAAGTGACCGGCCAAATTCAATTGCTCAGCAGTCATGAAGAAGAAATACGATAGACAGTTCTCATCGTCCAATTCGTATTCTCAAAGCCCACCCAAGGATGCTATGTGAGCTTTTAATTTCCTGTAATCACCTATAGTGTACATTATAAATTGGCAAATTACTTACCAGGAAGGTTCGCATGTGAGAACACTTTGTACCGCATATTACAGACATCTTGATCAGTCAGACGTTTCCCAAAAGATTGGTAAGCAAAACTCTTTATGTGGAATGCAGCGGTACCAGATATCAGCAGCGGTCTCACAGTTTCAACTCCCCATCCGTTAACCTGCGCACCCATGAATTACCTTGGTACCTCAGGGAGTTGCACTCGTGATTGTGATGCACGTTCCCACGTACAACAGTCCGGTAGCCGTCTATAATCTTACAAAACATGAAGGCCGGACATTGGGTGTTCATAGAAGCCCTTCGTTAAAAAAATTATAAAACCATTTACCAAATTACCTCCTCCGTCTAATACGTTGTGACGAACCGCTAGATCTTATACGCCCATTTAGCCAACACGCAAATTTAATATACGACTTTGATCTCTGCCAATATGCGAATCTCTCACTACATAATGACTGTAAGTCGATCTTTCAAAATTTGTGATAGTGATCTTTAACGCTTCAACCGATGGAATCGCAACCAGAAATGAGCTTCGTCGACAAGTAATGATAATTTATAACAATTTTCATGATATAACTAACCAATTAAATATAATTTTTGAAACTAGCCATATCATTGGACGAAACACGGGATGAGAAATATTGTAATTTGGGGTGGAAAATTTTTTTTATTGGAGTGGGTTTTTTTTAAAAAAAAAGTGGCCGGTCGGATAAAGTTATTCCCACATAACTATACGCCTAATTGCATACTATTTCCTAAATATCCTCTGAATTATCTACATTTTGCCTAATAATTATACAATCAACCAACAAAGTGTAAATAAAGGCGAACTCGGCGGATGTAAAGGGGAAATATAGTGAAAATGATCGCGAATTAAAGGGGAAATAAAGAGGAAGTTTAGTCCTAACGTGATTTGCATTTATCACCAATTTTCAAAGGGGGTCGACACAATGAACCTTCAAGTTATCGGCCGGTGGCTCTTCTGTCATTACCTTCAAAACTCATGGAGTCCCTGATATGCGACGGTTTAAACGACTATCTACTGTCCTTAAATTTCTTCTCGCCCCAACAGCATGGTTTCAGGAAGGGTTACTCTTGTATAACCAACCTGCTGACTGCGGTGGACAGATGGACAAGCATCCTCGATATCATTTACCTTGATTTCTCAAAAGCTTTTGATAAGGTTAACAATATGTGTCTTATCAATAAGCTCAAACGACTAGGTATCAGACCACCTCTAATCAATTGGCTTACTTCATACCTGAAACATCGACACTTTAAGGTTAGGGTTAATTTCACTTTATCTCAGGCTATGGAATGTCCTAGTGGGGTCCCCCAGGGCTCAGTACTATGGCCTCTTCTCTTCTTGATCTACATAAATGATCTTCCTCAACAGGTAACGTCAGACTTATTACTTTTTGCCGACGACGTGAAACTTTGGAGAGAGATACGCAACCAAGACGATATACAGGCACTTCAGGAGGATCCGACTCGACTCCAAAGTTGGGCAGATAATAATGGACTTACCTTTAACACTTAAAAGTGTAAAGTAGTCCATCTGCGACATGTCGCAGACTACAGTTATAACTTGGGAGACTCCTCTCTAGTAGTATCCCAAGTCGAAAGAGATTTAGGAGTCCTGGTGCCCTACGATTTAAAGTCTTATGCTGTGACAAAAATGCCTTCCGAACAAACCTTGCACTGGTAACGTTGAAGCGCGTTTTTGGACAGTTTGACGGACGAACTTTCCATACGATCTTCAATAGTTTCATCCGTCCCCATTTAGAGTAAGGAAACATAGTACTCCCTCCCCCACTCCAAAAGGACAAGGTCACTTTGGAGCGTATCCAACGGCGAGCCACGAAATCAGTTCGAGGACTCAAATCTAAACCTTACGAGGAACGCCTCCATTCACTAGACCTTTACCTGTTAGAGTATAGGCGTCTTAGAGGTGATTTATTAATGGCTTATAATATTCTTAACACTTCTGGACATCCTCTTAAACACCTACTTAAGCTTAGTTCGAATAATAACCTAAGGGGTAACACCCAGAAACTGGAAACACAACATAGCAAGACGGAATGTAGACATAACTTCTACTCCTTAAGAGTTGTCAAAAGCTGGAATTCGCTGCCAGCCGAGCTAGTCCAAGCGACTTCTCAGGAGTCCTTCAAGAGGCAACTTGACCTATTCTTAAGGACCAAGGACAGCATCACACTATGATTTACCAATTTATTTTCCTCTTTTATTGTTAACATACCTAGGTTCCTGCCTGGAGGATTTGGTGATCCCCTGCTACTAGACACGGAAGCCTGTTAAGCGAAAGCTTCTTCTATTCCGTCCACAACCATTTGAACCATTTGAACCTGGCGCGTTTTTCAACTGGTAACTGACGAGCCGGTCGGTCGCACCCTAACGTAATTGCTTCATATGAGCTTGTCATAATGTACTATTTATCTTCCAATTCTGGTCACTTCTTACGTGAGTTTCGGCAGAAGTGATGTATATAGACGTCAGTCCTTAAAGAAAACCTACCATTTCATACACTTAAGTTCTCGTTTCATGTTAAGACTCTTTTGATTACTACTCTTTTCTCACAAATCGTTTCATGAACAGACAACATCCTCACGGGCTAAAAAGTTGTCCAAGGTCTTCTATATGCTTTGTCCAATTGAAGTTCGTTAAATGATGTGTACCATTAAAAATAAATGTTTATTTGGGACGATAAAACAGTTTATTACAATTCTCAGTCAAAATACGTGATAACTTTTATTCTACTGGCTCAGCCTAATACAGGAAGTTAATGTCCCTTGACTATGTAATCGAAGAATGTACTGTTAAACAATAGTGGTTTAGCAGTTATAAACTTCGTATCAGTACTTTTCGCCCCAGTATTTTCAAACTACTATAAAGTTCTATCGAGCTAGATTTTAGTGTATCGAAGTGAATTATGAATTGTAAGTACCTAGCTTTATGCGTTACTTTTCAGAGTGACCAGATTTAATCAGCACCATCTTGTCATACACCCTCGTCTGGTGAGATTAGCTGTAGCTTTTACTTTTGTTGTTCTAAAAAATGGTTCGTTTTAATTAAAACAAAACTACTCAGCCCATAAAGTCGTAACTGTTACTATATAACCTGAATAAAGTTCTCGTGATTAAGTACAATGAGACGACTGATGTCGATAAGTTTTTGCTTTATTTTATTTCAACACATTGGCATAAGCAGGCACCAAATACATATGCGCCACACAAATCTCACTTGATTTGTGTGAGGGCTGTGATACTGCCCGGGTGCCTAAACCGAAACAGGTGGTTTTCTTAGGGGGCCACGCTCGAAGCCTTCAACCTGAAGGTCTGATCCACAAGGCAGTGGAGCTTAGTGAAGAGATGCAGTCCCATGGTAGCAGGTGACCAACGATTAGTTCATACGCCATTTGCTCCCTCAAGGTACTGTAGCCCATGTGCACCATTGGTTTGGAATGAGGGTTTTCCAATTCCCCTAGATGGACTCTCCATGTCCACCAACCCGGTTAAAGCGCCGGACATTCGCTTTTCGTCCTCTCAATTTCGTAAACAACACCCATGGTGCGAGAAGGCAGTGAGTAGGACTTCCCTGGCAGAAGCTATATATGCGTGGCCATATGAGAGCATTTCGAGAGGAAGGGCGGGCCCACCCCACTCTCGGCCATACCAGGGCATTTGGGGGCACGGACGTTTTGATACAACTGATTTTTTAGTCAAATTTAAGTTTCATGGTAGCTCCTGGTCCAACTTGCGCTGATTCACCTTGAAGCAATACTGTTGAAGTTATTTATTTTTCAGACTATCCGGATAGTATTTGCTTTATTTTTTTTCACGGGCTTAATATTTTAAATGATTATTCGATTTTTATTACTTTTATTGACATTCATGCTGTTATTATTTCCCAGAATTTTCTGGTTTGTTCATCTTGAGCCATCGCCTGGCACATAGTGATCTCTTCACTTCAGAGGTATTTGGTCTCGAAATAACAATACAGTAAATCGGTTTATTTATCAATGGTTGGCGACTGTGAGACTTCCATCTCATCAATTATTCTACTCCGTGTTTTGTGGGGACGTAATGATTCTTTTACTTTTGGGACTTTTAAGTTAAATAAACAACTTATACATTCTTTTGTATGAGGAGCAAAAAGAGCCGTCATAAATTAGCCGCTCTCAACTTTCTATCCAATATTTCTCTTGATGGGAGACATGAACATAAACCTAATGGAATTGGCTATCACTCTTCTGTCCCGTACATTTTCAGTGCTGGTAAGTATTTACGTTACTTTTGAAGCTTCTTTTAGAGATATATCAACCGAGTTACGATTCCACTCATTGTGATTAGCCACAGCACCGAGTTTCCAAACGGTTGCCTGGTTTTTCCGTAAACCATGTATCAAGACAGAACTATATGGATGCTAATGGTGTGACTTAAAAGTATCATTTCGTTCATGTCTCTCTGTATGCGAAAATTGAAGGTTCTCGAACGGGGTGTGCTAGTTTCCTCAGGCACCATTGGAAAGACCCTCAAATGCATAACTTTGATCTCAGAGACTGATAAATAATTGGAAAATATTTATTTGGCAACCAGCTAACTTTTGCTGTAACCTATTACCTAACCAACAGAGTATATACCGACATCCTGGTTTGAATAAGTATCTTCCAAAGGGCTACACTGTATACTCTAAACGCGATACGCTCCACAGGGTCACGGACAAACTAATAAGGGATGTTTTTTACGTTCTATAATAAACAAGATATTGGTAGACGGATGTTTTATAATTTGCTTGTTAAATTGATTTGTAACTGGTTTTTTAACTGAATAGCGAGTATTTGTCTTTTACATGAAAAATGCTTTTAATTAATTCATAGTTAATAGTTGCATATGTTGACAGGTAAGTAAAGGTATGTAAATTTTTGTTTATTTGTTTTTAGGACAAAATGGCACAAAAACTTCTCCAGTTAACTCTTCTTATGAGCAGCAAGTTAGTGATACATTTCATGAAATATCTGAAGAATCAGTACCAACCAAGTTTTCGGGAGTACCTGAAAACATCTTAAGTTCGGTGACATGTGCCCAGAATTATGCTTTATGCAATAGTTTCGTGGACACGCATCTACAAAGCAATAGATCTCAAACATTTTCTAAGGTTTCTATTTCAAATGTCTCCTCTTTATATGTTACAGATGTGCAACTGGGTAGTGAAAAGTATGTTAAATTTTAGCCACTTTTCTTTATTTATAAAATCTTTTAAATCTTCGATACAGATTAATTTTTGTCATATTTCTCAACTATGTTTTAAACTGCTCCCAACTATGTGGTTATGTTTTCACCTTAATCTCACCCTGAATAGTATATTCGTTGTTAGTTAATGTACTAATTATTCACCTAATTGTCCCTGAATGTAATCACGTGTATGTGTATGTGATCGTTAATCTAATTCAATTAATTGTAATTTATGGCTATCATATGTGTTCAGTCAGTACGTCGAATTGTGGCTCATTATAATAAGCCCTCAGTTCACAACCACTCGGTCTTCGGTACATTTTTGCTTCTTTTTTTAACAGGTGTAGTGCATATATAATCCCCAAATAATCCTTGTGACTCAATAACCAATACACATATATGTACTTGACCACTGAACTGTATTACTTGTAGGTGCAACTAATAATCTTTGCAAAATATTAATCAATAATAAGTTGACGTACTTAACTTTTAGCTACTCCTATTAATATTCTGTCTAGTTCCCCAGATAAGAATACACTGAGCGGAGAATGGATCTGTGTTTATGTAGTCAGAAGTTGAGTATTAAAACTGCCAAGTCACACTTGCAGTTCCATTGTTGTTACTGTCATTACTTCCCTAAAATATATCATAAGTCGTGAATTATGTATGCTAGAAGGTGAGTTGACCTGTTTCCATACCTTTGGTGCTTTTAATGTTTAGAGATCATGGGGCGTTAAAATAAGATAAAGCGGTTCCTGCTCTCTAATTTATGACAAACTCTCCCCAACTATCCTCCTATATTACTAGGTAACTTGTACTTTCAGGTTTCCAACTAGTGTCACTATGTTTATGAAATAGACATGATTGCGATCACTTAATTGATTGGTAAGACAAATAAAAGTTTGTAATAATCCAGTTAACCAGTGCGGCTCTTGTCTGGATGTATTGAAATTAAGTACTAGTTTCACAGACTCACTGGGTTTCTTCATAAGAAACAACAGATGATGAACTTATTCGTAGTATGATATGTTGGACAAGATTTAGGCTTGACAGTCAGGTATTATTTTGATTGAAACTCGAGTGACGCATAAAATCTGTATCTCCTAATCTCTTACGCTTCAGTTGACTTGTAAGTACACTTATTTTCATGTACATTTTTTGTACCAAAGCACATCATTTTATTAACATGAACACCATGATACTACTGAAGCATGTGAGTACCAGAACTAACTGTTATCCTAAGAAGCTATCTTTTAGTATTTGACTAAATTGTTAAGTCTCCATAAAAACGTCCCAACTCAATACCGACTGTTTACTAATAGAGATAATAACTCATTTATGGGCAACCAACTTCTGTTTAACGTAATTTTTTCTCCCAGTTTGAATATATCTTTAAAATGAAGTGTAAATATTCCATGTGTTGTTAATCGTAACTAGCTGATATTTCTTATTAGTTTCGCTAGTCGGTGTCACATATTTTCTCAAAAAGTAATCATTTTCTATTCCAGACAAGAAAACTTCACCGATAAATCATCGAACAAACTGTCAGTCAGTGAGTGGGACATGTTCTTCTAATATCATATTTTTCAAACTGTTATTTTGCTGTGAAGCTCGTAAATACTAATTTGACTGGACGCAAAAAAGCCACATTAAAAAGACCCATTAGAACTGAGTTGAGTAACGAGAAAACCAAAAGTAGGTTCCAGGAACAACTGAGGTCACAATTAGGTAGTTCTTAAAACGAGGCTGACCCAGATGTTGCTTGGAAAGATATACAAACAGCTGTGGAAACAGCAGTGAAATCTATTAGTGACTTAAACCACAGAGTTACAAAGAACCAGTGGATTTCTTCAAGGTCTGCCACACTGATGGATTCTCGCAAACTCGTCCCATCAGGTTCCGAACATGATGAAGAGCGACAACAAATCAGATCTAGGTTAAGAAAAAGTCTAAGAAACGACCGTGAGCAGTGGTGGGCAACGAAAGCAAAAGAGATGGAAAAGGCGGCGACTATAGGGAACACAAGACAGCTTTACAGACTAATAAAAGAAACTGGAACTAATAAGTCAAGTGTAAGTGAGATTATTTCGGAAAAAGACGATACTCTCATCTGCTCCCAGTCCAGACGTTTAGAACGATGGGCGGAACATTTTAGAGAACAGTTCAGCTGGCCTTCAGCTACTCTACAACTACCCTCCATTCCCAGACAGTGTGAATGGAACATTGAAGTAGGTCCCCCAACTCTTGCTGAAGTTGAGAAGGCTATAGTTAATCTGAAACGAGGAAGGGCAGCTGGTCCAGATGGATTGGCTCCAGAAGTCTTTAAGGATGGTGGTCCAATTTTAGCGATTAGGTTGACTAATATTTTGGCTAAAATCTGGGAGTTAGACGTTATCCCATCTGACTGGTCGCAATCACTTATCGTCCCAATATATAAGAAAGGGTCAAAATCATCCTGTGACAACCACAGAGGGATTAGTTTAACAAACATAGTATCTAAAATACTGGCCTCGATAATTATCAAACGCCTAACTAAGACTCGTGAACTACAAACACGAGAGAACCAAGCTGGCTTTAGACCTGGTCGTGGCTGCATCGACCACATATTCACCATTCGTCAGGTTCTAGAACACAGGCATACTTATCGGCGTCCGACGATGGTGGTCTTTCTTGACTTAAAAGCAGCATTTGACTCTGTAGACCGCGAGATTCTGTGGCAGTGTCTGTCATTGAAAGGCGTACCTCAGAAGTACATAAACCTTGTGAAGGCTCTTTACTCGAACACTACTAGTCGAGTCAGGGCTTATGGCGAACTGTCATCTACTTTTGCAACCTCAAGTGGTGTCCGTCAAGGCTGTCCACTTTCTCCATTTTTGTTTAACTTCATCATAGACCTATTGATGGAAATAACATTCTCGTCGACTGAATTCTCGGGTATTGATCTCCTTCCAGGAGGTCCACTTATCGACTTAGAATACGCAGATGATATAGTCCTGTTTGGTGAAGACGCTGACAAAATGCAGAGTCTTTTGGTAGCACTAAGCAACAATGCCAGAATGTTTGGAATGCGCTTCTCTCCCTCTAAATGCAAGTTGTTGCTTCAGGACTGGTCTGCGTCAACACCTGAACTAAGGATAGGGAGTGAAGTAGTCGAACGCGTTGACAACTTCACTTATCTTGGAAGTCTGATCAGCCCTAATGGGTTGGTATCGGACGAAATCTCAGCACGGATTCGAAAAGCTCGTTTGGCTTTTGCCAACTTACGTCACCTTTGGCGAAGGCGAGATATCCGTCTATCAATAAAAGGACGAGTATACTGCGCGGCAGTCCGTTCTGTTTTACTTTACGGCAGCGAAACATGGCCTTTAAGAGTAGAAGACACCCGTAAGCTACTAGTATTTGACCACAGTTGCCCTAGAAATATTGCTCGTGTCTGCTGTGATCACCGGGTAAGTAATAGTGAGGTTAGACACGGGGTATTATGGAATGATGGTAAATCGGTTGGTGAGGTCGTGAATTCTCATCGACTGAGATGGTTGGGCCACGCGCTACGTATACCTGAACGCCGATTACCACGACGTGCAATGCTGACTAGTGTATGGGATGGTTGGAAGAAAGTTAGGGGCGGCCAAACCAAAACGTGGCATCAGTGCTTGAAGTCACTAACTTGTAGTCTGAGCCATGTTGGTAGATGCAGACTACTTGGTTGGGGTCCGCGTGACTATTGTAACCAATGGTTGGAGACTCTTGGTGACATGGCTCAGAATCGATCACAATGTCGTCGGTGTATACACTCCCTGTCTTCCCTTAAACTAAGAGATTAAAATCGCTTCATATCTTTCTTTCTACGAACCAATTCTTTCTTCTTGTATTATATCTCTATATGCAATCTTTCTCTTACATATTACCACCTCTGAATTAACCACTTATATGAATCCGGTGTTCATCTTGCTGTGCTAATGCGGTATGGCAACCTGGACCGATGCATATATGTGCCTGGTCCTACGTTGTAGCTGACTGAAGTATTGTATAAGGGATTGCCGATTTCATCTGGTATATTGATTCAGCTCTATACTGTCTTGTCGAAAGAACATTTATATTGGTATTAAAACTTGTTCTAAATTTACACGTGAATGAAACCAATAATCAATGTTTAATGAATTTATCTTGGTTTCTAGGTGGCATCACTCCGTACCCAATTAGTCACCAGAACACTAGTCAATATCACATAGTATTACTATTTATATGAGAAAGATTTATGTACTGCTTTTTTATTTCAATATATGTTCAATTTGTTTTAATTTCTCGTAAAGTTATCTGTACAATATAATCGAATTTTAGGTATTTGAATGAGGAACTGAAGGTTGACATTAATCTTAATGTGTATTTATGTTTATGATATTACCTAGTTCACGTACTTGGAGTCCCCATTGTCATTTCTTGTAACCTCGCTAGTGTAGATATATGGTACATGCTACTTATGTCTGTCGACATTAGCATGCAACACCAGTCAAAAGTTGAATTGCTGACAGCAGAAGGCTAAGGAGATCGAACTGAAGAAAATAGAAAGGGAGATAGAAAATTGTGAATTGGAAAAATCAGACAGAATGTAAAAGACAATTAATGGAAGATTTGCAAATAAAACATTTAATGTATGGTTCTCATATTTTACAAAGACATCCTGTAATTCCGTATGTAATAATAAATGGGTTGTCCCCACCCGTGTTCTCGTTCATTGCAGATATAGCATTACTTTCATAAGCAGAACAAGCTTGAATGTAAGTCGATGAAAAGCTCACGGAATATGGTGGGTAGCGAAAGCAGAAGAGATGAAAAAGGTAGCAGCGATAGGTAACAGTAGACAAGTGTTCAGATTTATCAAGGAAACGATATTAAAAATCGGTCTGTTAGTGAAAGTATCTCGGAAAAACATGGAATTATTCACTCTTAACCATGGAGATTGGACCTATGGGCTGAACACTTTAGGGAATGGTTCAACTGGCCTTCAGCCATACTTCAGTCACCGACTATCTCCGAGCAATAGGAATGACAAATTGATATATGTCCTCCAACTCTTAGTAGGGTTGCAAAGGCTACAGGATATCTAAAGTGAGGGGGGCATCAGAGTCTTATGGACTAACCCCTGAGAGGATGATGGTCCAGTTTTAGCAGTCAGATTAACTGAAATCCTAGCTAGAATCTGAAATCTAAACATAATCTCATCTGACTGGTCTCGATCTCTGAAAGGACGAAAATCTCCTTATGACAATCACAGAGGAATTAGTTTAGCTAATAGTGTATAAAATATTGGCTTCAATAATACTTCGACGCCTAAATAAAGCTCATAAATAGCAAACCCAAGAAAATCAGGCTGGTTTCAGACGTGGACTTTAATGTATGGACCAAATATTCACGCTTCAGCAGATTCTGGAATATAAACATACTTTTTGACATCTGACAGTATTTGTATTCCTCGACGTTAATATAAGGTTCGACACTTGATTGGGAGGTTCTGTGGCAGTCTATCATTGAAAGGCGTACCGAAGAAGTACATCAACTTTGTACAGGCTCTTTACTCGAACACTACTGATCGAGTCAGAGCTTATGGCGAACTGTTGTCAGAATTGGTTGCTTCAAATGGTGTTCGTCAATGCTGTCCACATTCCCCATTTTTACCTAATTGTGTCATGTACATGCTTTTAGAGAAAACATTTATCGTCTGAATTTTGGAGTTGATCTACCAGGAGATTCACTTGTTGACTTAAAATACGCAGAATATATAGTTCTATTTGATCAAGACATCAAAGAAATAGTTTTCTGACCATTTTAGGCAAGAATACTAGCATGTTCAGGATGCTACTCTATCCCTCCAAATGCAAAGTGTTGCTTCAGGATTGACCCGCGTTAGCGCTTAAATTGATGATAGGGAGGGAAGTAGTTGAATGTATCGACCGTTTCACTTACTGTGGGAGTCTCGTCAATGCTGATGGTCTGTTGTCTGACGAAATCTCGTCACGGATTTAGAAGACTCGATTATCTTTTGCCAACCTGCGTCACGTGTGATGTTAGCGAAATATTTTGAATAATTTTTCTGGTTAGCGCTTTTTTAGCGAGGTAGTTTTCTACGGGATGGGGGCGCTAACCCCATGCCCAACCCTCCTCCTTTATCCGGGCTTGGGACCGGCAGTAGCTCCCGGAGGGACTTCCGCAGAGTTGTTAGCGAAATATACTCATAGGTATCATACTCATCCCAAAACCTGAAAGCTGTGTCTCATGGTCATTCGTTCAGTCGTAATCAACATTAACTAGCAATGAAAACCACTGAAGGTGTCACGTATGCGCAATGTTATTCAACGCTAACGTCCGAAACCTCTACTCAAACATAGAATACAAAGGCAATTAAATCAGAAGTAGAGAACGAAGGTATACTTGAGTCGCTGTCGATATGTATTTGATCCATTCTGACTAATTGCCATAAGAGATGTACAACACGGCATATTCAAATGTGATTCGGTGTGTTCATTAAAATTAATAAGATCAGCACCAGTGTTGAATGCTTACAAACTTTATTTTGGGAATTTATTAACCACGCCATTATTTTCAATTTTCTCAAACCAATATTCCTAAATTACTTGACCTGACGTTATTTCATATAAAAGAGTTAGTCCTATTTCACAACTTTATTCTCTTTTAATATTCTTATTTAGCTACTGATTCATCTAATCGAATCACTGAAATGCAACCTAAGACTAATTTTAAAATTAAACTATCTCATGAATCTGGTAATATCAGTTTGGAAGACATAAAAGGACTGTGTAAAATGAATCCAAAATCAATGCAAACTAATGCGTTATCCATAATTTCCAAACGGTATGTTAATATTTATTTATTTGTTTGAACACATAAACATTGGTATAAGGGAGCACCAGATACATATGCGCCACATAATAACAATGAGGTCGTTAAGAGATAGAGAATGTAAAGTGCGTATAATAAGAAGAACAACGGACAGAGATTAGTGTATGAGCGTGTAATAATAATAATAATAATAATAATAATAATAATAATAATAATAATAATAATAATAAAAAGTGGTAGAGGCAATCCAGTTAGGAAAAATACAACCAGAAAGAATTCTTTCAGTTAAAGAAGTTATGTTCACTTCTATGATTTATTTATTTATTTATTTATTTGAACACATAAATATTGGTACAAGAGAGCGCCAATATATATGCGCCACACAAAACAATGAAAATTCGAAGAGAAATAGAAAGAGAAAAAAAAAACTAGGGAACGCAAAAGAAAAAGAGAACAATGACGAAGAGATTGGAGTAAGGTAGTGTGGTAGTAACGACGGAACGAAAAGGTACAATCAGAAGAAATCTTTCAGGTAAAGGAGACACAACCACTTTTTAGAAAGAAAGTAAAAGAAGGTTACAGCAGGATCGCCACTGGCTTCTATTCTGAGCCATATCTGATAACGTCTCTAGCCACTGTGTAGCACCATCTCTCGGACCCCAACCAGGGAGTCGTGAAGGACCAACACAAGCCAGTCCTTTGCAGCTTTCTTTCATGCCACGACACCATGTCATGCACTGACCACCTCTCCGCCTCTTCCAACCAGTCCCAGAGTCGGCAAATAATGCACGACGTGGAATTCTCTGGGACGACATTCGGAGAACATGTCCAAGCCACCGAAGTCGGTGTTTCAAGATGGTGACACCAATTGAGTTATCATCTCTGTGCCCGAACACACGATGCCGAACCTCTGCATTACTGACATGGTGTTGCCACTGAATGTCAGCAATCCTTCGGAGACAGCGATGATCGAACACAGAGAGTCGTCTAACGTCCTCAACTCGGAGAGGCCAGGTTTCACAAGCATAGAGCAAAACTGCTCTCACCGACGCGTTGTAGATCCGACCTTTTACAGCCAGACTAACATCACGAAGGCGCCAAAGGTGGCCCAGATTGGCATAAGCCGCTCTGGCTTTCACTATTCGTGCATTGATCTCATCACTCACACCCCCACCAGCACTTATGCAGCTACCCAGATACACGAACTTCTCAACTACGTCTATCTGCTCACCGTCCAGGGTGAGTACAGGATTAGAATCCTGCCAGTCTTGTAGAAGTACTTTGCACTTCGAAGGTGCAAAGCACATACCATACCTACGGACACTGATTGCCAACTGATTAAGTGCGGATTGCATGCCTTGGGCATTATCGCACAGTAAGACAATATCGTCCGCATACTCAAGGTCGAGAAGTCTTTCTCCAGGCAACAGATCCACACCACCATTACTTACATTCATCAGAGCTGTTTCCAGAATGTCATCGATGGCAAAGTTGAAGAGGAATGGTGAGATTGGGCAACCCTGCCTAACCCCACTGCTCGAATGGAACAATGGAGAGAGGTGGTTGTATGCCCTCACTCTGCCTGAGGTGTTTTTATACAGGGCTTTCAGGATGTTAATAAACTTCTCAGGCACACCCTTCTTCAATAGACAATCCCAGAGAACAGTCCTGTCCAACGAATCGAAGGCAGCCCTGATGTCAAGAAACACTACGATTGTTGGCCTTTGAAAAGTATGGCGGTGTTCTAACATTTGGCGGAGGGTGAAGATATGATCAATACATCCTCGACCAGAACGAAACCCAGCCTGCTCCTCGCGAGTCAATCTTTCTCGGGTTTTGAACAACCTACGAAGAATGACGGAAGCCAATAGCTTGGACGCAATCGGAAGTAAACTTATCCCCCGATAGTTGTTACAAGAACGACGTGAACCCTTTTTAAAGATAGGGACAACTATCGACTCATTCCATGACGTTGGTACACTCTCTAGTTCCCAAACCTTTGTAAACAACGTCGTCAATTCCTTAGTCAAAAAGTCACCACCATCTTTAAAAAGAGCCGGAGGTAAGTCATCTGGGCCAGGTGATTTGTAACGCTTCAAGAGTTGGAGTTCCTTGCGGACTTCCTCCTCATTTGGTGGATCAGTCGTCACCGGCCATGGAGGGCAGGACAGTCTGACCGATGTTGCCGGAGCAGCAGGCCAGTTGAACTGCCCTTCGAAAAATTCTGCCCATCGTCCAAGACGTCGATGGATGTTAGTGATTGGCATCCCATCATCCTCGCAGATTGTTTCACTCACACCAGACTTCTTGCTGCCAGTGGCTCGGATGAGCTGGAAGAGCTTCCGGTAGTTACCAGATGCAGCTGCTGCTTCCAGCTCATTAGCACGCATCGACCACCAGGCTTCTCGGTCCTTACGCAAGCTTTGCCCAATCTCCTTACGTAACATCCTTCGTTTATGGTCAAACTCACGGTCACCCGGAGTAGACCGACGGGCTTCAATGAGTTGTAAGGAACCAGAAGAAACCCAGTGCTTAAAGGCGGGACGTTTCGCAAACCCACAACTGACTGTTCCCGCCATTTTCATGGCGTCATGCAATTGCAACCAATGCTCATCTATACTTTTCGGTGGAGTGGTAGCTAGCCTAGAGGCTAGCTCGGTTCGATACTTACTTGCAACAGAAGTTGCAACCAGCTTGCTAACATCAATCCGTTGATGGCGTTCACTTCGTTGTCCACTGAAAAGTAAGGTAAGATTGGCGCAGACCAAGGCATGGTCAGAGTCCAGATAGGTACTCCAAAAGGAGCGGCAGTCTTTTACACAACCACGCCAGCGGTAGCTGATCGCGATGTGATCAATCTGAGTCCAGGCTTGAGATGCAGAGGGAGGACGCCAGGTGGCACATCGGCGATGACTGTGCCGAAAGTTAGTGCTAGCCAGAAACAGGTTGTGGTCTGTGCAAAGTTGCAGTAGACGGTCCCCGTTATCTGACCTGCGACCAACGAGTCCCCATCGGCCACCTAAACGACTCTCTTCTGTGCCTAGACGCCCGACCTGAGCATTCAAGTCTCCGGCTAGTACTACAATATCTGTCGAACGCACTTTCTGGAGAAGAACTGATAACTGGTGGTAAAACTCATCCTTGATTGCATCCGGGCTGCAATCTGTCGGGGCATAGGCGGAGATGACGAAAAGACATCGTTTCTCACGCCGATTTCTTCTCACTTTGATGGAACTTTCTAATCTAACAGCACATAACCGACTGTTAATGGGGATCCAATCGACTAGTGCTGCCTCAGCTCTAGCGCTTAGTGCGACACCAACGCCAGCAAGACCAGACGAAGATGCCACAGGGTCCCCGGATAAGCGCACGTAAAACAAGCTTTTCGAAGCGACAGATGGAGATCGAATTTGTAGTACTTCGCCAGAGTCTTGAATACGGGTCTCGGATAGACAACACACGTCGATATTAAGACTTTCCAAAGACATAGCCAGCCCTATCTGTTGTCCGACCTGCATAAATGTGCGAACGTTGAAGGCAGCCAGTTTGAATGGTGCACGTGGTTTCAGAAAATCTGCTTCAGTCCTCGTATTCGGTGGTAACATACAATTTTCAACCGGACAGTGACTCGAGAACGTATAGATACAGTCGGATTTCCGCCAAAGACGAGCCGCTGTATAAGTATAAAAGAGGGTGAGTAATGTGGAAAATAATAATAATAATGATAATAATAACAATAATGACAATAATACTAGTAATAATAATAACAGTATTAATAATGACAATAATTGTAATGATAATAATCTGAATCAATTGTTTGTTTTTCAAAGCAAGAAAGGTAATTTCCGTAGGCATAAAGAGTTCATCAATTTGTGTGTGGGCTGTGATACTGCCCGGGTGCCCAAACCGAAGCAGGTGGTTATCTTAGGGGGCCACTCCCCGAGCCTTTGACCTAAAGGTCTAACCCACAAGGCAGTGGAGCATCGTAAGGAGATGCAGTCCCATGGTAGCCGGTGACCAACGATTGGTTCATACGCCATTCGTTCCCGCAGGATACTGGAGCCCATGTGCACCATTGATTTGGAATCCGGTTAAAGCGCCGGACATTCGCTTTTCGTCCTCTCATTTTCGTAAACAACACCCCCGCCACGAGAAGGCAATGAGTAGGACTTCCCTGGCAGAGGCTGTATACGCGTGGCCGTGTGAGAGTATTTCGAGAGGGAGAGCGGACTCTCCCCACTCTCGGCCGTACCAGGGCATTCAGGGGGGCTCACTTCTATGAAGAAAACAAAACAAAGTTACAGTAGGATCGTCACAAGCTTCTATTCTGAACTGTGTCTGATAACGCCTCTAGCCACTATGTTGCACCATCTCTAGTACCCCAACCAAGGAGTCGTGAAGGTCCAACAGAAGCCAGTCCTGTACATCTTTCATACCACGACATCATGTTATACACTGACCACCTCTCCGCTTTTTCCAACCAGTCCCAGCGTCGGCAAATAATGCACGATGTGGAATTCTCTGGGACGACATTCGTAGAACATGTCCTAGCCACCGAAGTTGATGTTTCAATATAGTGACATTAATTGAATTATGGACGCTGTGCCTGAACATACGATGCTGAACCTCTACATTACTAACATGGCGTTGCCACTGGATGCCAGCAATCTTTCAGAGACAACGATGATCAAACACATAAAGTCGTCTAGCATCTTCAACTTGGAGAGGCCAGGATTCACAAGCATAGAGCAAAACTGCTCTCACCGACGCGTTGTAGATCCGACCATATACAGCCAGACTGACATCACGAAGGCGCCAAAGATGGCCCAGGTTGGCATAAGACTCTCGGCTTTCACTATACATGCATTGATCTCATCACTCACACCCCCACCAGCACTTATGCAGCTACCCAGATACACGAACTTCTCAACTACGTCTATCTGCTCACCATCCAGGGTGAGTACAGGATTAGAATCCTGCCAGTCTTGTAGAAGTACTTTGCACTTCGAAGGTGCAAAGCACATACCATACCTACGGACATTGATTGCTAACTGATTAAGTGCGGATTGCATGCCTTGGGCATTATCGCACAATAAGACAATATCATCCGCGTACTCAAGGTCGAGAAGTCTTTCTCCGGGCGACATATCCACACCACCATTACTTACATTCATCAGAGCTGTTCCCAGAATGTCATCGATGGCAAAATTGAAGAGGAATGGTGAGATTGGGCAACCGTGCCTAACCCCACTGCTCGAATGGAACAATGGAGAGAGGTGGTTGTATGCCCTTACTCTACCTGAGGTGTTTGTATATGAGGCCTTTAAGATGTTAATAAACTTCTCAGGCACACCCTTCTTCAATAGACAATCCCAGAGAACAGTCCTGTCCAACGAATCGAAGACAGCCCTGATGTCAAGAAACACTACGATTGTTGGCCTTTGATAAGTATGACAGTGTTCTAAAATTTGGTGGAGGGTGTCAGTACATCCTCGACCAGAACGAAAAACAGCCTGCTCATCACGAGTCAATTTTTCTCGGGTGTTGAAAAACCTGCGAAGTTTGATAGAAGCTAATAGTTTGGACGCAATCGGAAGGGGACTTATCCCCCGATAGTTGTTACAGGAACGACGTGAACTCTTTTTAAAGATAGGGACAACTGTCGACTTATTCCATGACGTTGGTACGCTCTCTATTTCCCAGACCTTTGTAAACAACACAGTCAGTTCCTTAGTCAAAAAGTCACCACCATCTTTAAAAGGAGCCGGATGTAAGCCATCTGAGCCCAGTGATTTGTAGCGCTTCAGGAGTTGGAGTTCCTTGCGGACTTCCGCCTCATTTGGTGGATCAGTCGTCACCAGCCATGCAGGGCAGGACAGTCTGACCGATGTTGCCGGAGCAGCAGGCCAGTTGAACTGCCCTTCGAAGAATTCTGCCCATCATCCAAGACGTGGATGGATGTTAATGATTGGCATCCCATCATCTTCACAGATTGTTTCACCCACACCAGACGTATTGCTGCCAGTGGTTTGGATGAGTTGGAAGAGCTTCCGGGAATTACTAGATGCAGCTGTTACTTCCAACTCATTAGCACGTTTCGACCACCAGGCTTCTCGGTTCTTGTGCTAATCAATACTAACTACGACTGGTATGTTCATAAGACTATGTTCTATTTGATTCATGCGATTTCACTCATTTTGTTTCAGGTTTTCAAATTCTTCAGTGTTTATACTATTTTCTTTGTAGTTATTAAGTATTCCAGTCAGAAAATAGATAGTTGACAAAACTCGAGGAATACATTAGAAGTGGTCATGCTTTTCGTTTTGCAGATATTTATTGTGTTAAGGTTCACTTGTCATGAAGTGATGAACATGTTCTTCGTTGTACTGTATATTGATTCGTTCAATCGATTTTAATTTATTTTTGTTCTTGGCTTTTCTGGTTTTGACAAAGATTAGTGTGGATGGTTTTCCAGTATCTTTTTGATACTTTCGTGTGTTAGGCTAGATAATATTCAACTCCGACCTGTATACGGTAAACGAAACTAATTCTATCCTGTTCTTCCTTTCCCTCTAACTGGAGTGAGTTCAGTTTGTATAGGAGCTATGTCGATCGAGTCTTCGAGATTAATTAATTTACATTCACGTTATTCAATGATGTATCTATTAAGCGATTATTAATTTCAATGGTTTGCCAAACTGAATAATCCTCACTAAACACAAAATTACAATAAATTAATCAATACAAGGAAAAATGCATGTTGGATTGAATAACTAACTATATACTGAATATTCGCTACAGGGGAAAACACTGTAAAAGTTAATAAACAGAATTCACCATGAAAAAATTAATATAACGAAAATGCTTTGAAGGTTGATTAGACGAAAATCACCTTAATTTGATAAGAGAATCCTAAGACTGATTTCCTTCCTTATTCCTTGTATTTGAGGATTTGACGTCACCAACACTTCCCTCTCCCCTTTTGTATAATGAATTGTTGATAACAACCCTGGTGTGTCTTATACAATCGTCTGTGACTTTATCACGGATTATTATGGAATAGAAAGTAGAATATATCAGATTTCTTTTACAGACCTATTATACTAACGTGTTATATATATATATATATATATATATATATATATATATATATATATATATATATATATATATATATATATATATATATATATATATATATATAGTGTAAAAATACTTCGATAAATCCATATAACTAAGAAACCTTTGGGAATCTAATTGATGTGTATTATAATAAATTTACTGAATATTATCGTATGTTATGTCTGTCATTTGAGGGTAGTTTTCACTTCGCTAAACAGTTACACTTTTTGTAAGCGGTATTGGCGTGCGGTTAGTTTATCACCAGATGTACAAGTAGTGACTTTTTGACTAGCTGATTGAAAGCACGTATAGTCAATTACTTGCAATATGCACGTCTGCTTTTGAAAGGGATATTTCAGAGCTGTAACTTAAGAAAAGAAAAACAACTTTGTATCACTCCCTTTGATAGGCAGTTTAAAAATTATTAGGAATGTAAGTGGCGTGTGTGATTAATTCTAAATAAGGTTTTATTTATGTTAAGATCATAATGCGTCAGAATTGCCAAAACTTTTGAGTGAAGTGATCAACTATTACTCAGCTACTCCATTCGATGTTGTTAAACTAAGAATTGATGCAAGTTAGTTTCGTGTTAGCATCTTATACTTTTAGTTGTATCGAAGTAGGATTTATAGTTATGAACTGCTGACCTACAGCTCAAGTTACATGCGTCTAGTCATATGCAGACAGGTGGTTTCATTAAATTTATTATCACTATTGCTAAGGTTATAATACTTTAGAATTGGCAAAGAATTTTAGTTTCCCCCAGTTGGTATTCAAGGTTCGATTGGTTACTGCCGTATGTCCATCCTGAGCGGATTGTCTTGGTATAGCTTTGTGCCACAATTTCTAGTATAATTTAATGTATTGCTAACAGTGATATCTAAATTGCGGATTTTTTATATTTTGGGCTGCTCACACAGATGTACATCCACAGTATTAAAGTTCACATTTAGACTCAAACTAAATACCTTTCATCTGCAACGCCTAACGTGTTATCCAATGAACCACTGAGGCAACCTGCTAAGCATGTACATGTGGCAACAAACATTGATCAATTGCAGTCCCGAATTTCAACAGCAGGAAGTTAAAAGCTTAATAATATCTCCATATCTGGTTGAGGCGAAAGGTACCGTTTTCGAGTTTTAATATTGGAAGTAATACCGGAATCCGGGTATAGTCAACTAATGTGTCCAAAACGGACGAAACACATGTCATGTGTTCCACTGCTAACCACATATCAAATGTACTGACACTAGGATTTTGTGTTATTTTGACCTAACTTATATCATTTCTCACATTTACCATGTTTTTCAATCTCAATTATGATTATTTACGGGCTAAAAACAATGTTGATCAAATAAAAAACTAAAGAGCAACAAAAAGTTTGTTTGCTATCAATCAAATGTATATAACATGTGACTTGTGTGCAAATAATTTTTTTTCAGTTACATTTTTCGTACTTATTGTTATATGTAATGAAAACAGGCCGTATGTTAACTAATTTATATGGTTTTTTGAGAATTCGATACATGCAATGTGTGAGTTATCTTTGATATATTTGGTACTTGAATGCTTGACGCTGACTTTCTAATTACTTCGCAGTCCTCCATAGGTTTGCATTTGAACCCTGTACACAAGGCAAAAAGTGGGAAGCATGAAAAAAGCTTTACTTCTGGTATATATGTGTAGTTGACAGCAAGTTTTACTAGGAGTTAGCGCAAATTGAAATACTGAAAATATCTTTCTAAGTACAAATGTCAAGTTTATTCAAGTTGAGCTTTATGGCTTCTGCTACATAGAGGTGATATAAACCTGGGTTACCTATCAAACTATTAGGAACTTGTTATAAAACCGAAAGTCCCTCCACTAGTTTGATATGATGTTTACTATCTATCAACCAGAAAAGGGACTTAGTTTTTGAACTTGTAATCCAGTATTTTAAATTCCAAGTACTTGGGTCACTAAACCATAGCTCCATACAACCTTTTTGTTCAAGGTGTATGAACTCTATTATTCATATTTATTAAATTCTGGTTATATTTAAGTTTGTGAATAACTTCTACATATAGTAAACAGAAGTATCTTGTAAAACATCAAGGTAGTTCCGTATATGTAATGTGTCCGGATGTGTATGTCTTCACTCACTGATTAATCCTAGCTTACAATTTAAACTAAATTGAAAATTTTGACTCAGTCACCGCATGATGTGAATGTCTCGTATTCGATGCTGTGTAGGTTTATGGCTCAGCACTTCTGAAAACGCGTAAATTTTAAAGAACGTATGGTTAAGAAATCCCTATCTTAATCTTATGCTAGTTAGTGGTGTTAAGTTTGAAAAAGGTGAAAAACGTGATCGACAATTTGATGAGCACAAAAACAATGATTTGAGCAGAATGACATAAATAGCTTTTGTTTCTCCAGGTTCTCATTTCTAAGGTTACATGCATCTCCAATTCTTTTTAATTCGTAGTTCTGTTTTTGACTAAGTAACCTCAACTCATGTTATTTTCAATCACCATAAATCTGTATTCAGCTATTTCATTTATCTAAGTAGTTTGTTCGTTCATTGTATGATGTTTTGTTAATGTTTTCGGATATATTCATGAATCCTCTCGTGCACATGGTATTCATTTGACACATTTTTTTCAATCTTATTAATTTCATTTAAATCTACGCCGCACCACTTTGAACCAACTTCAGCTATGTTGTTGTCATAAAATCCTAGAGTTTGTAAAAAACTGGTAAAGTTGTAGTGAAATTAGATAGATTTATGTTATTTTGTCGAAATCCTTTTTCATACTGTATATGATAGAAATCAATGTTTAATCATAACTAACATGATTAAATAAATAAGTCTCTTGTTGTGAATTTAAGTAGGGTCGATTTTTACCCTGTGCTAATTGTTGTGTCCTTGACTGAAAAATTAGAGAGCAGCGTACTTATCGACCGATTACAGTGACACGTAAACACGTACGGACGGCCTAGAGTCTCTATTGGTCTCGCTTCCCTGTCTAGCCCAGTCAGTTGAGTCCAGAACACAAGTCACAGCCTCGGAGATATCAATCATTATATTTCAAACATACTTTGTTTATATACCCATCAAGCATACCACATCGTACCATAAAATAGAAAACAACATTTTGTACAATATTCAACAAGTGAACAGATATCGACCAATAGGAAATGTCCATTTAAAGTCCAAGGACACCATTGGACGTAACATGATAATTATTGGTCTATTCCTCCGCATCCACAACATCTCTCTTTCATAGATCTAATCTTTTTTACTTTTCTCAATATTGGATGTGTTATTCATTTCATTTAGTTATTCCTCATTTCATTAATATTTTTAATACATCTGTACTTTTTTTAAACTCCTGTAGTTCGGTAGTTTGCCTTTTAAATGTTCACAATTAATTCATCCTTATTCGAACAAAATAATTTCCTTTTTTCCTGACATTTTTGTGTGTGTTCACACGTGAATCAATTTGAAAAATTAATGTCATGCAGGCTTATTTCATGTGACTGACCCGTAATTTAAGCTGAGTGAATAGGGGTTTAGTAAATTCCTTTTAAAAATACAATTGGTGCAATTCATTTTTACGTGTTAGTGTTTCGTGAACGATAACTCAAGTGGAGATAACCAGTTTGTTGTTTAATACGAAACTATAGAACATCTTGCTAAAATATGAGAACCATACACTGAATACTTCATTTGCAAATTCCCATCATTTATCCTTTACATTCTATCTGATTCTTTTCTATCTCCTTTTCTATTTTCTTCAGTTCGATCTTCTTAGCCTTCTGCTGTCAGCTATTCAACTTTCGACTGGTGTTGCATACTACTTATATCGACAGAAATAAGTATCGTACACTACAAGTGGACCATTTGTATTATGCCTTAGCGTTGTTACGTCATATCACTTACTTTGTCGTCTCTTGTTGAACAGAATATTGTTTTCTTAAAGTAAAATAATTTTAACAATTTAATGAAAAAAAAAACAGGCTCATTTATTTGATATTATTGTATATTAGCTAAGATTTTATGCTTAAAGAATGACCATTGTCTATCCAATTGCCCTATTTTCTCACATGTAACTTATGCAACAATCTATATACATAGTGGGTTTTTGTCTTCTCTTTTTAGCGTGTTTATACACATAAATTGGAATCGTTCAAATCAAAGTGTATTTTTGTTTTTGATGGTTGACTTTATAAGTAGTAGTTGTATCACGAATATTTTCTTTATTTAGTTTCTATTCGTCAATAAATGTAATTATGAGTAGTTTAGTGTACGAAGGACATGTAATAAGTTAAATTATTTACGAGCAATAAATAAACTTGGTATCCTATGCTATCGATAGGTGGTCATTTCCCAGAATTCTATACTATTTAGGCCTGGTAAGAAAAAAGTATCTGTAAGTTTAAAGAAACTTATACTACACTTAAGCAACATCTGAACTTGTATTGTTTAGTAGTCCCAACTTACTTTGTCATCATTTGACTTGTTGTAACAGTGAAGACGTATGTATACATACTAATATTATAAAAAACACTTATTTCGTACCTACATATTGACTATTTTGATCTTTTTTTTAGTTCTATCGTTCATTTACTAACGATATGATAAAATTTCACTCATAACTTATTATTTATCGTTATTTTAATTAGCAACTCTGTTATTTGTTTTATATAGATAAAGCAGAATGTGTTATCCAAATTTGTTTGTTTGTTTCTAATTTTGTTTTAGAATGGCATTAAGCCCCCTAGGTGCTAGTGGGAAACCAGTTACTTTGTTTTCAGTTTTACCATATCATCGTAAAACAACAGGATCTCACTTCAGGTAAAACTTCTTAAATTCAGTTGACTAACTTTAGTTATTTCTTGCAAAGTTTTAAAGACGTTTTACGATTAGTCAACCGATTTGTTGATACATGAGATGATAGAGAGGATTTGTAGCTTAGGCGGTGGATATTAAAGATATTGTGCTCTCTGAGATTTGTGTTTTGGTATCGTAAACCTTACATTGTCTGTCTAAACTATATCATCAATGTATACTTTTTGAAGAACTGTTAAAAATATATGTTGATGTCGTCTAGAAAGATAGTGAAGACCTCAAGGTTTCAGGTAGTTGCTCTTATGCTCTTCAGTCTTATAATCTTAACCAAGCCCTTTGTGTGGCCATTAAACTAAGCACTTTTGGATATTAATGTAACATATCTGATATCAAATGTCTCGTCGAAACTCAACATGTAGTGTCTAATTTATCTCCTGCGCTTCTGGGCGTACCCATAACGCTTAGGACACGCGTAATTTCGCACAGATCTGAACCTACATCAGTATTGAAGTCTGACTTTATTACTTAGTTGTTCCTAAGATGCACTGAACTTTCGTAGTCCTTGCTGATGCTATGCGTTTTTTAAACAGATTATCTATCTTAGTAGACGGTTTAGTCAATTGGTGTTGTTAACGGGACGTAGACTGTATTAAAGCATGCTCAATGCACGATTGCTTCGGTGCACGCTGATTGACTAATTCTTATCCAATTGGCACTAGTCGATAGTTCGAGAATACTCTAGAATCTTCTCATGTAAAAACTATAAATATACTGACGTTTTCCCTATTATGCTTCTTACTTGCATCTTACTTCCATCTAACCTTGTTATTTGGAATATAATCTCTTTCCTGTTCAACCGTGTTCTGATTTGGGGTCTTGTCGAGTGATTGGTGTCCAAGAATATTAAGCAATAGGTATAGCTGGGTCATACCGTAAGAAAGAGAGATTATAACAGGTGTTAAATAAAATTCATTCAAACAACTGTTTATATTGATAGTTAGATTAGAGAATAGGTTTCTTATGTAATAATCTCAAATTATTTTGTTTACTTTGCTTACTTTGATGAAGAAACAGCTGTTGGTGTCGCCATGATGCAATGAGTTGGGATTATGATAAACACATCTTTTCTTGGGGAACTTGGAAAAGAAATAGCATCATTATTAATTGTCTCATCGATCCATGAACAGTGACAGGGAAGCTTAAAGAATAATTATTACAGCGCGGTTAGATTTTCTTGGAAATATTTGTTCTCACCTCTATATTGTTTTGTTCTATCGGTAGCATTTGACAACATTTTCATACTTAATCATTTGATAAACACTTTATGTATGGTTCTTTTATTTAGAGTTGGACGTCGTCATATCCTTCCTCCCAGTTCCCACAAACTTTCTTCAGGTGTGCAACAGTTTCAGTCTCCCGCAAGTTCAGCCCGCCTACCACAGACTTCTATATCCACCGGTGTTACACATGTTAAAGATCTTAACCCTCAATCCAATTTTGTTCATAATGTGTTAAGTCTTAGCTCGTTTCGACCTGTTAATGGTGAGGTAAAGAAATAAACGTATAAATGTGTTATATGATTCTACTCAATCTAGATCGAAAATATACTAGATTATATTATCGTTATTAATTAACTAGGAAACTGTACAGATATGGTAATTTATCTTTATAGGTTTAATTCTGGGCTCTATAGGTTGCACTAACTATTCTGGTGATGACCTACAAACTAAGAGTGAATAGTAGGAGTTCGATTGGTACTTATTAGCGTATGGTACCAGTGAGATTGACAAAATTTTTGCTTCTTAATTTAGAGCTTAATAGTGTGTTCTACTTGATTGACTATACAGCTGTTAGACTCAGTCTCTGAAAGTAAACAAATCAAAAGGTTTTTGTCATTCAGTCGTAGCTATTTATTAAGCAGCAATCTCTTGTGGTGAAACTACTAAGTAAATAAAATTCAGGTCAATTATAAAGTATATCATCTTTATAGATAGTTCTTTGGAACGCAAATCCCTCAACTGTGGCGTTTTGTATATGAATGGACATTGACCTTGCCTATACTTCCATGGGGATATAAATTATCCTTATGTTAGGGTTGCGTATTGTTGTTGATTGTAAAAAACAAGCGTAGCTTACGTATTATCCTCGCAGTATACAGACTGGGGAGTCCTAAGTAGATTTGATCAACAATCACATGTACTTGTCAGTGAAGTGTAAAATATCATTTGATGTTATTTCATGACCATTACATATACATAGATATATAAGAAAACTTGTACATCGATCTTTTTAAATCTGGATTATTGGATATAGAATTTGAATTGTGATTTTCATCGGGGATTGACGTCAGTTAGAAAATCATTGAAAACTTGCAAACACTAGATGGTTACTGTTTTATTACTAGTTTAGGATTTCTCTTCATTACACATAAATATATGGAATGTTATATGGTTCTAGGTAGTCGTCAGGAAACTTTGCACCAAAGTTTCCTGCTACTTATCACTCGTCAAAATGTAGTATTTGCAGTCCTAAAGTAAGTGATGCTCCCTGGTAGTTTCGAACCTTGACCATCCAGATTCACAATCTGAGATGTTACCACGAAACTATTCATGGAGCGATTAAATTCATGTAGGAGTCAGGTACTTACACTCATTAGTCACTTTACTCAGACTGGTAGCTACGTTGCAACTTGGTCGGTCGAATTTGACCAGCACTGAGGACTAAACAAACACGACTTTAGTCACTTCTCAGTGATCATTCATTGCACACACATGAAATCAAAATCGGTTTGGCAGTGCTTAATGATTTGATTAGTTTTCCAGATATCATGAGTCTCCATTAAATTACTTATTATTAATGATTATTCAGATTTTATTTTACAATTCATTTCGGATAAATGTCATGGATTTTGTGCTTGTATCTCCACTAAATATGGGTAGTCGGATAACACAGTTACTATATATATGCTGTAATATTGATATAGTTCACGTGATATTCTCACAGTTCTTAATCTACTAATCAAAGCACCAAAAAAGACCATTATAATTTCATGCATTATTCTGTTTTATCCAGATTCGAAAAGCTGTCATAGTCATATACATAAAATACAAGATTACAACACATTGTACTTAATAAATGTCACTACGTACATAATCAAGATATTCATGATAAAAAACCAAGTAATAGGTTTGTGTATTTTTGGGATAGTAAAAAACACAGCAACAGTTAGTGTGTTAAACGAAAGCCCATAGTTAGGAAATTCTTACGTACCATGAACCGGTTTTTAATAAATGGGAAAAATTTATACTTGACATATATTACGCTTGGATACTTAAATATTGACTTCCTAACCGCTTTCTAGTCCCCAGAAATCTACTCGTGATCCTCGAGCAGTAAAAAGTGGGGGAGTATAAAAGCAGCTTTACTTCGACGGTTCGTTCATTTACAGAAACACAACGGTTTTCATAGTTATGCGTTATTTTAAGGTTCTCAAAGCCTCTAGAAAACATTCTAAAATTAATAAAAATGTGGGTAATTGTCCACCAGGATAATGAAAGCACCCTTTAAAATTTTTAAAAAGCACTTTGGTCGAAGTATTCTCAACATTTGCAGGTCATGTAAAGACATTATTAAATGATTCTAACAATGCTGAATCTTCAAAGAAAAGTTTTGAAAGTTTGACATTTACAATTATTCACCCTATCCGAACGAATCATTTTAAATTGTTGGGCTTAAGTTATTCTTTTCATCAGTTGGTGATCTAATAATATTACCTTGGATTCACTAGCACACTTACTAAAATTCGTAGTTAAGTATCATATTCTTTATACGCAAAGATGGATGGCTTCTAGCGGCGGAATCCAGGACGCGCGTTTCGTTCGATTTGGGACTCGTCAACTGGATGTACTTGTATCTCATAGTTGATATTCGGGACTGAAACCCAAGTACCGTTCGCTTTAAACAGCATCACATTATCCACTTAGTTACTGAGTCCTGATAGCCACTAACTTGTGCAATGGGCTGAAATTTAAATTCATTTTTGCTTATAATGCTTGTGACTTAAGGCAATATCGAGGCAATCCACACAGAATGCACATATACCAACAAGAGGTTGACCAAATGCAGTCCTAAACATCATTGGGAAGATTCAAACAAAAATGCAAAATTAATTTATAATATTTTTTTCTCGAAAACCACTCTATTATTCATCCTATCCTTTAGCATACCTGTGATTTGACAAATGTTCTGTGCATTTTGATAAGTTAACACATTATTGTCGCTACTTTCATTAGTCGTTATTTTAATGCAAAACTTCAGAATCTGTATTGTGTTATCTTTTTGTTTACTATATTCTCAGACTATTTCATATGCTCATTTCATTCAACCAAATTGCCAATTGTCAAAGAATACTGTAAAAGTTGGGCATCCAATCGATATTCTACTAAATTCAGGTTTCAGATCAAATTGTGATTCGTTTACTCATTTTCACGAAGGTGAGAATAGGTCATTTAACAATCAGTGCATAATAATAATAATAAACGTTTTCCGCATCGTTTTTTGTCTTTTTTATATAAAAAGAATTTTCCTAGTTCTGGTTGAATTTTAATCTTATTACAAATCTCTAGGATTTTGGTTTGCGATTTTTTCCCTCACTTTTTGCAATTGTAGTAATGTTACATGAGTTAGCTAGTGTTGAATGTTTGGTTGTAATGGACAGGTGATCTATAGTCGACACTTTGTTTTTTAATTTATTGCTCATCAACATGTTTAAGTGAGTCTCGTCAACTTTTAATCACTTCAATTCGATTTATTTAATAGTAAATTAAATAAAATCTTAACATTGACTTCTTTCAGATTAATTGTTATATCATTTACTAACTATTAACACATCACCTTAGTATAATTTATTATAACCTTGATATTTAAAGTGATCAACGGAAATTCATGAACCCAGGTTTTGTAATCGTTATTATTCATTATTACATCTTTTGATTATAGTGTAGTGTACTTTAGTTGTTTACTGTTCTTTTGTTTTAACATCAAAATGTGTACGTTTATTAATGCATTTCACTTGATTACTAATTTTTAACATCATTGGTAATTTTAGTCAAAATTAAAATTTCTAGTGTATACATCAACAATCTCAAACACAATTTAAAATGTGCATGTTGTTTTCTGTCCATATATGCGCTTATTTCGATGTACTGTTTAGTATTTATTTATACATATCATATCAGTCAATTTGATTGCTTCGTGACCATTATGCATATAACATTTGATGGAGGTCAATTGTGTTTCCTGAGTTTACACACTAAGTTCTTGACGAGATTTGTCTTTAGTTTACAACAAATTAGTGATATTATGAAATTTGGAGTTATATAAAATCATCTTAGTGAGATAGTGAGATCATTAGTTTAATAGAGATGATTACCATCTAGTTGTTGCCTAAAGTTAGATTTTGGTAGATGCTCATTAATTTATGCTATTCTGCTATATATAATGATTGACAAGTACATTTTCAACTGCCTGGAAGCTCTGAATTTCGATGTGGTCCTTACATTTTCATTAGACCGTATAATTCAGCAAGTTGTTTTTACAGTTATTAACAACTACCATATAACTGGTTACCAAGCTGAACTTGAATAATTTTGTATCGGCGAAGCAGTGGCTTAGACATTAGGACGAGCGAGTTTCAACTACCATGTCGCAGACTAGAGTTCCCTTCCATTTTAGTTTGGGTAACCGGTTAATATCACCAGGCGTCAAAGTTGAGTATACGAATTTATACTTGGGGGGTTACTTTATCATCCTAAAAGCAACGTGTTAGATGACTAAACATTTGATAATCATGTTTGAGATATTGTCTATGTAAATGAAAAATCTCTTTAAAAAATTTAATATGTGGGGATTATTTCGTAAGATACAATCTTGTAGGTAACATATTTAGGAAGTCATTAACCACTACCTGGTAACCAACAGCATTATGTCTATCTCTGAATTTTAATCCAACTTTATTGATCAGGTTTGCAGTGTCTGGTGTATTTTAATATTATTCGAATATTCTTTTAGTGTTGAGTAAAATATTACAGAGGAATCCATGGATCTCTGTTTCATACTTCAACATGTAGTCTTCATCATTCGGTATCTCTGACTCATATCAGTTGGTGTCTTGAAGACATTTTCACTGATCAATAGTATGCTCAACACGAGAGATACATCTTGACCAGTGATTGTGTAGATTCAAGCTTTCTGAAGTCGTAAAATAATAATACTATTTATGCAGATGTTCTTTTTTCACGGATCGACATCGTTTGGGGAACCAATGAAAACCCAGGAGTACTGGATGACCTGTCTTATCCTAGTTTTAGAATACTCAAAAGTATGCATTTACTACTCAATCAGAAATTCAATGCATGGCTTCCAGATCTTGTAGCGGATGGGTTATCAAGGACCACTGAGATGAGATTCAGTAGTTGTCCACTTTTTTTCCTTTAACGTTTTTCATATTAGATTACATTGTTATTCATGTTTATTAATCTTGTGCGTATGTATCTGTCAATTATGTTTTCATTAAACACGGAAGTACTATTTTTGTTAATTATAAGTGTAAATTGTAAGCTAAATGAACTCAGGGTTGATTTATTTCATTTTTTTGTGGAAATAATTAGTTCTATGTGCTTATTTTGACTAAACAAATTTTAATTTTCTCTTTTTTTCATAGCTTCTGCTATACTTAACTCGAATTATTCTCGACGTAGCTTCTTGAGTAATTCTACAGTAATCCCTTCGTCTAATACACATTGGCATCATTCTACGACGTCATTCAATAGGCAACGCAATCCTAGTTCAAGCAGTACAAATTGTAACGTTTTTGGTAATAATTTATCCTTATTGTCATCTATAGCTTTAGGTTATCCAGATCCATTGATAAGTTATAACCCATTTCTTTTGGATGATCCGGAATTATTAGTTTCAACAGGGAAACGTGTATTAAAACTTCCGAACTATTTGGTGAGTTGTTTAAATTATTCGTACAATTGGTCGTCTATCATTTTTATGTAGCTATTTTGTTACTGATGCTTACGTGACTGAGTGGATTGATGCAATTTAATAGTAATAAATGGTAAATTAAATTAGAAAAAATAAACCAATTTAAGCTACAATTGATCCTACCCAATACTTTATGTCTAATTGAACCTCACATTTGATCTGGGACTGTGGCAGTATTGATATCAAACTTTATGAACTCTTTTAAGTTGACTCTATACACTGATCAATCTGGTTTAAATATCTGTTTACCTTTCACTTTTACGGGAACATCTTTGTTAAGTGCAAGGAGAAAATAAAACCTCTAGGAAATGTTATAATTAATTACACGTTTTTCCGACCTAACATTTTTTTACTTTATTCAATGGGACTATACTTTCTTATACAAAAATTTTGACTGGACTGCGAATTATGGGAAGCATTCTAACTAGTACAGCCTAGTTGAGATCACTACCAAACGTTCTTCATTCTCTTACTGGTTAGATGTAGTCGATAGAAAACCCTGTATCTAGGTTTTCAGCAGAACGGAGTAACTGTTTCTCATTTGCAAAGATTGAACAGTTATACTTTTGTAAGATATTCACTGTTTGTCAACAGCTATGTTGGTGAACAATGCTCTCCATTTGGATTAAGCCAGTTTCAAGCAACGTAGGACCTGCGGTACATTTATGCATCGGTTCAAATTCCCACGCCATATGAAGCAAAACAGTAAGATGAAATTATCATGATAAATGCCAAAATAGTAAAATTAGTAACCATATCAGTGGTACTGAAAAACACTTAGCATAGGGTTTACGATGTAAGAAAAAAGAGTTGTAGAACAAAGTGAAAGACCGATTATGATTCATTTCACCCAAAGTCTACAATATCTTTCGTAGTTATCGCGCGAACTCCAAACACTTAGTCTGCACCTACCATCATAATTCAATCCAATAGTCAGCGACTTCACGGACTGATGTCACGTCTTCGTTTGGCCGTCCCTAACTTTCTTTCAGTCTTCTACCATAGCAGCAAACATCGCACGTCTTGGTAAGCAGTGGGTGGTCATGTGTAATACATGTCTCAACCATCTCAATTGATGATTCGTGTGTTCTTTGTTTGATCTCATTTTAACGATGAATCACTTCACACTGATTCATTGATTGAATCAACATCATACTAAACTTTCATGACAAGTGTATGAAATCACTCCTGGTCAATTTTACCAGTGTAAAGAATTATTCATCTTTTCATACAGAAAACATCGTCTCTGGTGGCTTATGGTTCCTCTTGATTTATCAAACTCAATGTAATGTGTTCCACCAAATTATACTTCTATCATTATGATTTATATGCTGTTTTTCAATTTACTCATAACATTACAGACTAGTGTTTTGGGATATATTCGACCGAATGAACGTAAGCGTGAAGTCAATCGACAATTCCATGAAAGATTTCCATCAATACAAATAACATTAACGAAGTTGCGTAGCATAAAATTAGTGTTGGTACAAATTGCTCAACGCGTTAGTTGTTCTTTTTTTAAATTTCTATTTGAGTGGTGTAGTTTTTAATTTATTTTTTGTGGTTTAATTTTGACCGAGATACTTATATTCATTCAAATAAAATCAGGATATTTAAAAAAAATTTCAAACCTAAATTTTGTCTCAAATATCACTTCATTTCATGGCAGATATTCCTTAAAAATTGTTTTTGCGTACCTTTTTCTTCTCGAGAACCACCCGTGTTATTTGCATTTTCAAAAAAACATGCTCTTTATTCAACCAATCCACGGTGTTGCGCGACTTTCCACCATTGTCTTCAGTGAGTAACTGCCTCACAATAGACACGGATTGGACTCCATTGGTCACGGTTTCTCACCAGAACTCCAGGAAATCCATCTTGAAGCCAGTCACTAGTGAACATAAATATATGTACTAAATCACCATGCATCGTTAATTAGGAGTCACTAATTTATCCCGATCTTCTTTTTGTGTATTTTTAGGAAACTGATTGTTGACATCCTTTGAATTGACTTAATAATATTTTAACATTCTTTTCTTTAGATTATTATAATCTTAGAACCGCGACTCACTAATGTTTCACTGATTTCACTTACATTGTTTGTTATCCCGGCAAATTTATTTTTATTAAATCAGCCGAATGATAGTTTAATTTCAGCTCAGTTCTTTTCGAGTATATTGGATTCATTACAGCCTCGTAATTTTCTCATTCTCATCTACAATGACCGTCACTTAACAAGTTGATAATTTAAACCATAGAACGTCTACTATAAAGTTATTGTTGACCTTCTGTCTCTATGTGCTTGTCCTTTTTCATCAGTCGAATGATCGATTAAACCAGATCTTATTCTCCTATTAATAGTAACTGAAACATACAAGTCTCGCGCATAGCAAATGAATTTTTTACCTCAATAAATATTTTATGTAAATTCGTTCAACTGTTTTTTAAAAATAAAATCATTAATCCAATCTATAAATTGTAAGGCTAAATTTACATACGATATCATTTTATACTTTGAAAGTTGAGCTACTTATATTCTATTTAGTAATATTATATATCTCATTAAATTGGTATGGTAATAATAATAAGTATAATAATTTTGTATATATGAAATTCTAATTTTCAGTTGTCTATGGACCTATGGATTGTTGCACATGCTCATGTGCTTTTCGAAAAATTAGTACTCAAGGTAATATTTTGTTCATTTTTGTTTGAATCTCATTGACATTTTAATGTCACTGATTGCTTTTCATTCACCATGAAAATGTACAAAGGGAACTAAAGGATTTTTGCCAAGTTAACAAAAAATTATATTGCCTAATATAAATTAATAAGGAAATATTAAAGTCAAGTGGTTACAACATGTACTAGTTTCTTTGCGCTAACGGCGAATAATGGTAATTGGACTTCATACTTATAACAAAAGGGAATAATTTCGCGACCAGAATCACTATTCTTGATTGGCGATATGAGAAAAAGAAATTATGGAATAAAAGTAATATATAAATATTCTAGTGACGCAATCCTGTTGAAATTTTCAGTGTAGGTTATGTTGTCGTTTACTTTCCACTTCGTTCACAATGACTTTCATCAGTAATTCATTAACTCTCGGAAATAAGTGTTATTTTTCAGAGACCCTATCGTTTTTGATGTTGTGCCAAATGCAATCTCATTTTTTGAATATATAGGAGTCAACTTCCTATGCTTTGCAGATTAGTTGTTATTACTAAATATATTTTCAATCTATTTCCGAAATTCTCCTATCTGCTCACACGATATTTTCTAACTATTTGTAACCCTTTTAAATATCCCTTTCATTTGATATATATAGTGATGCATCACATGATTTTTGCGTACATTCACCTGAAATCATAAAGCGTTCCATATTTTTTCGGATTTGTTAGGCATCGAGTCTACGTAGGGATGCTCTGACTAGGGCTGCAAAATTTGCGCAAACATTTTGGGCAGGGGCCCCACTTTTTCTAGAAGAAGCGTTCTGCTCTCTTACATAGGGATGATTTGTTTGGCAGGGTCGTCATACCACATAGTATTTTCGGTAGGCCATAGAGTCTGATAAGAGAGAGCGAAACACATGTTAGCAGGACAATTTTGAAGGTAACGTTTAGTAGTCAGAATCTGCATTCAACAACAAAGAATATGTTTTCTAACTATTCAGTATACAGGTACTTCGTTTTATATGTCTATTTATCTGTCACTACTCCCTCTAATTTCTTCGATAAATCAGATTGCTTCGTTTTTCTGGTCCGTAGTAAGGAATATACTATAATTTAACTACAAGTATTCTCTCTCAGCTTGTACGAACTACGTAAAAATAAATTACGTAATGATGCTTTATTAGAACACCGGGAATCCTCATAATTATTAATGTCTAACATGGTGAGATTGTGATCGAATTCTGTCAATGAAAACTCAATGAAGATAGCATATATACGTTCCAACACTGAAAATTTTTAGCCTTCTCATGAAATTATCGATTGATGACTGCCTTTTCATTCGTTCGTAATATTAGCCAACCTAGTTGATGTTATTTGGTTATTCTAACTAACAACAGCTAATAATTGTTCGGAGGGGCCGGTGGTGAAGACTGCTTTATTTCTCAGAAATTCAGCCACAATCGATTGAAAATAGGATCTTTATTTTGAACATTTAGATCCACGCACCTAAACTCGATTTGCATTCCTGTCTACTTGAAGTGTGTCACTTCAATGGCTAATTCTCAAACTCTTGACTTTTTGTAGATTAACTCACAAATTTATGTTTCCTCATGATCGTTAATGATGGAATATAAATTCTTCAGTGTTTATGAGACTTCAATTATTGTTTATGAGGAGGGAGAAATGTTAGTGCGGTAGTATGAAATTCAATCATTGATGGTTGTTAATTGAGTTTTACAGTTGCATTATGCATCAGTTGTACTATACAACAACTATTTTAAAATTCAAATTATCTTATCTGTTAATTTTGTAGTTTCTTGTTGTGTCTTTTGCTTCAATAAGTAAAGAAAACTTTTTATTTTATCTCTTACATTTCGGTTTATAGTTGTTTTTAACAAAATTGAATAGAAGATTATGTGCTTCAGCTTCACTCTTGATCAGTGCGAAACTGAATGATGTAAAAGGTTCACAATTATTCGGTTTACTTCAAGTAAGTTCTTGTATCTATACGTGGTTGATGTTCAAAGAACTCTTTAGGTGTTTTTGTTTGACTGTGATTTTAAATTTCTAGCACAAAGTATAACGGCAAATATCTCTATCGTTCTGTATTCTGACTGAAAAATATTTTTTAACACTATGAAAGTGAATAATGTCTTAACTATACCCTGGTATGGCCGAGAGTGGGGTGGACCCGTCCTCCCTCTCGAAATGCTCTCACACGGCCACGCGTATACAGCCTCTGCCAAGGAAGCCCTGCTCACTACCTTCTCATGGCAGGGGTGTTGTTTACGAAAATGAGAGGACGAAAAGCGAATGTCCGGTGCTTTAACCGGATTCCAAACCAATGGTGCACATGGGCTCCAGTATCTTGCGGGAACAAATAGCGTATGAACCAATCGTTGGTCACCTGCTACCATGGAACTGCATCTCCTCATGATGCTCCACTGCCTTGTGGGTCAGACCTTAAGGTCAAAGGCTCGGGGAGTGGCCCCCTAAGAAAACCACCTGTTTCGGTTTAGGCACCCGGGCAGTATCTAAGCCCTCACACATATCAAGTGAGATTTGTGTGGCGCATATGTATTTGGTACCTCATTGTACCAATATCTATGTGTTAAAATAAATAAAATAAAAATCATCAGTCTATGCAGTTAGAAACCCTGGATCGCCTCTAGGAAACTCAACTTATAAATTCAAAAGAAGTCTGTTTAGTTTCTCTGTTTGCTAGTGTTCGTGATTGAGTCATACCATACATAAGGCACATTGTAAATTCTTACCTCACAATCTACTTTGTATGTTTATTTCCTCCGTGCCTATTCTTAATTCGCGAATAATTTATTTTACTATGCTAGTTGTAACTCAAGAACGTACAATGAATTTGGCTACACCATTTTTAAATAACCTTTCAACTGTGTAAATGAGACATTTTAGACGTCCATAATCGAGATTTAATGTAAAGTTCACTTTTTTAACTCGTTACATTATCGAATTTACTTATGTATTTGTGTATGTATAGCTTATTTTGATCATCATAACACGATCCCGAGGATAAAATCCCTTGTTTTCGAATTAAATATCTTGTTTTTGTTTTCTTGACTATCCCTATCTTTTAAATGATTAACAAAATTCGTCAACCTAGTTATTAATTATCCGTTTTTCATCATTCATATCGCCCTTTGTTTTTCGTAGTTTCGCCTTATAATCATTCAGATTCTATGAAATTTTCAAGATAATTGTTTATCCATACATTTTTTGTGATATATATATATATATATATATATATATATATATATATATATATATATATATATATATATATATGGCATTCGACTCTGTTGATCGTGAGGTTCTGTGGCAGTGTTTGTCACTGAAAGGAGTACCAAAGAAGTACATTAACCTTATAAAGGCTCTCTACTCGAACACAACTGGTCGAGTGAGAGCTTATGACGAACTGTCATCAGAATTGATTACCTCAAGTGGTGTTCGTCAGGGCTGTCCACTCTTGTTCAACTTTGTCATTGACGTACTTTTAGAGATAGCACTCTCCTCATCTAAATTTACAGGGGTTGGACTTCTACCGGGAGGTTCACTTGTTGACTTAGAATATGCCGATGACATAGTTTTATTTGACGAAGACGCTGACAAAATGCAGAGTCTTCTGACCACTCTAAGCAACAATGCAGGCATGTTCGGGATGCGATTTTCTCCCTCGAAATGCAAAATGTTGCTTCAGGATTGGGTTGCATTGACACCCGAACTAATGATAGGGAGTGAAGTAGTTGAGCGTGTCGACCGCTTCACTTATCTTGGAAGTCTCATCAGCCCTTGTGGTCTGGTGTATGACGAAATCTCAGCACGGATACAGAAGGCTCTACTAGCTTTTGCCAACTTGCGTCATTTATGTCGTGGGCAAGATATCCGTCTATCAACCAAAGGACGTGTTTACTGCGCAGCAGTTCGTTCCGTCCTACTTTATGGCAGTGACACATGGCCGGTAAGAGTAGAGGATATTCGTAGGTACTAGTATTCAATCATGGGTGTCTTCGAAACATTGCTCGTATATTCTGGAACCATCGAGTAAGTAACGCAGTTGTTAGGAAAGGGGTACTAGGTAAGGATGGCAAGTCGATTGATGACGTAGTGAAACTTCATCAGTTAAGATAGCTGGGACACGTGTTACGTATGCCCAATAACCGACTGCCTCGACATGCGATGTTCAGTGGTATGGGAGTAGATTGGAAGAAAGCTAGGGGCGGCCAGACCAAAACATGGCACAAATCCATGAAGTCACTGACAAGTGGGCTGAGCCATGTTGGTAGAGGTAGACTACATGGTTGGGAACCGCGAGACGATGGCAACCGATGGTTAGAGACGTTGAATGACATGGCTCAAAATCGTTTGGAATGGCGCAGGTGCATCCACTCTTTGTGTTCTCCCAAATTTTTAATCTACTGATTCCTCCTTGTCTTTTTCTCTTCCCAAATTTATTTCACTGTATTATAATCTTTAAATAACATCTCCAAACCCTAACCTCTCGATTACTGCTTATACTCTTACTACCTCTACCACTACGGGATTGGAATCGACAACTGCATCTCTGTGGTAATGTGGTATGGCAACTCGAACTGATGTACGTACGTACGAAGTTCTACGTTGTTACTGACCGACTGACTGATATTGTAAAGTATCAATAGTCTAACTACGAAAATCTGTTAATTTCATTGTGTACTGTCAATAGGATACATTTATAGTAGGTTGTCTTGTAAATCCCCTGAATGCTTATGTTGATGAAATTGATGAATGGGTAATAGAATCTGAGTTTTTTCGCTGTATAAATGAGTTACTTGATAAAATGTTATAATCCTATAGACTAAAATTATCAAGATGTGTTCCACTTATTTTAAATTCTGAATGCATGTAATAAATGTCTTGAGACTTCTTATTTCGATGTGGAGTGGTACCTTACATAGGAATAGACTGAAAATGATCTGAAAGCTCAAGCCGTACGGAAGAGGTGCAGAATTAATAGTCAGACACTTAATTACAGCCACAATATTTTATTTTAAAAGTTTGGTGACATAATTCGTGGCGTTATTGCAGCTATATTTTCTAGCTTCCAAGTCTTCCCAGTGTCAGTTTTATACTTTTTATTTATTGATCTCGTTTGTTCTCTTGGAATTATATTTAGCTGTCCATTATGATTGATGTTATTTGCCTTCTAGTGTTTCTTTTCTTATCTAAAATTTTTTAAACTATTGAGGCACAATTTACAACACATGGATAATATTTAAGCAAAGAATGTCACCTAATGTATGAGTGTTTGAAATCGTACTACTAATTATTTTATGAACTTTTTACAAAGCATCTGCTTATTTTGATACTAATTACGTCTCTAAAACTTTGTTGAACAATAGATTGTTCATCTGTTCATGTGTAATATGAGTTTGTTATTGTCGGAAGTGATACCATTCTTCTATTCTTGTCTCAGTCATTCTGGTATGGAATTTCATTTTTTTGTCTCATTTAGTTATCATATTTGATGTTCATCTTTTTGGTAGAAGATTCATTATCGCTTTTGTTGTATGTGGTCTTTTCAGCGTTCTTTTTCCTTTGTTTCTTTTTTTAGGAATTGGAGACAGCTTTTCGTATCTCACGTCGTGATTTAATCAACACAGAATTAGATGTTGCATTAGGTTTAGAGTTTTCTCTAATTCCATCTGAATATGAAATTCTACCACATTATCAAAGGTTATATAAAAGTTTGAATTTAACTTTACCATTTCTACCGGTTGTGCTAACCACGAATAATACTATTGGTGTTAATTCTTGTGTTGTTACATCGAGTAATATAAATAATAATATTCATGATGATGATAATAATAATGTTAATAATAACAATGTTATTTGTACAGTGAATGCCGAAAATCAACCATGTCTTGTATATACTGCTTCATCAAATATTTGCAGCACACAAATGAACCATTCAGTTACAAATTTATCACTTAGCCAATGTAATCGTATTGAAATATGAGTATCTTACTATCCTCATGGTTGTTGTTCTTGAAATAACCCCGATTTTGGTAGACCTGTGTATTTTGTGGACTGGATTTATCGATCTCATATCTAGTGCGGCTCACTTTTCGCTGTCTTTTAGTGTTTATTCTTTTATTACTATTATGTCACATTGTTTTTACTGTTGTCACCACTTATTTATACCGTAATGGTGATTATCCATTTTGGTTTATCAAATTTCTTCCTAGTTCCTTACTGGTTTTTTGTTTCTCGCTGATACTTTTATATCTGAGTGGACATAAATTATTGGTTTGACTATATCGGCTTAAGTGTGTTTTTGTTCTTTATTTCACATTACTCTTGTTATTATTTCTTGTTTCTGTTTTGTGAATATTTCAACGTATTCATGAGGATGTACAAGGTTACTAATAACTACATTTGTGTGTTTTTCACAGTGTTCATCTCATGTACTTACATACAATTTTTTTCCTATCGAATATAAATTATGAATTATTGATGTATTTACTCGTAAGTTGTATACATAATCCATAATCTGTTATCACATGCTACATAACATATTGGTGAATAAATCTTTCCAATCGAACTGTGTATTGTGATCGTGTTATGTATCAACCACCTTAGTGATAAAGAGTTGGTCTAAAGTTTTTCACTTATCGGCACTACTTATTAAGATGTACCGTATGCTTTTCTCACTATAAGTTGTTTTTAAGATTTTGATTGAATTTGGTCGTCTATAGCTTAAACAAAATTTCCATGATATTTATCATATCAGAGTTAGATTACTTATATAGTTTTAAGTCAACCATACAACTGTAAACATCAACCGTCAAACAAATCGAATTCAACGTAGAAAAGTCGTTGTCCTATAGTGTTTAGTGAATACAATGCCAGTATTAAAGGATTTCTAAGTAACTCTTCAAAATTAAGTTGATCGTCGTGATTTACCTCATAAGTTTGATAGTACATGAATGAAGATAAGTCTGAACTAGTGTTTTTCAATATCTTGGCATTTCGATCATTGTTCTATCAGTTCATAGAAGGTGAAATCTACTCTAAATAACTTCATAAACCTGTTGATATAAGAAAAATCAATAATTTACATCCTATTGTGGGTCAAAAAAATATATTGGAATGTTATAAACTTGGATTCCGCAAATGTCAACAAAGTAGCAACGTAAATGTTGACTAAATTAAAGAGCGCACACATTTCTATTCAACGCTATATCCTTTATGCAATTGGCTAAGTCTGTGAGTACCAAGAAGACAAAGGGGACACGAAGCAACAACTCTATGTAGACAATGTGTTAATCAGAAAATGAAATTTGATTCATATACTTGCGTATGTGTATCGATAAGCCTGCTGTTGATTTTATAGACCAGTCGTCTGATGACTCACTGGGTAGTTTCAATCCCTTTGTCTGGCCAACGTGTCGTTTTCCACAAATTACAGTGTTCTAGCAAACGTTACATGTCTGAATCAGTTCACCATATACGTTACCTAGCCAATATGGAAGTGCTGGTTGTTTTATACGTTGTACTTCGAATAAGATTATAGTTTTGATTTATTTTTGTCATGAAATAAGTAGCGTTTAACCTTTATATCGTAAAATCGAAGCTCAGTTATGGTCACATGACGTTTGTTTAAGTACAGAAAGGTCACTTTTCAATCAGTAATGTCAATGTTGAAATACTGAACCCTTAGGTATGGAAATATTTAACGTGCTAAATTGTAGTGAATTCTATACCTAGAATTATTTCCTATCGAAATTGACCAGCAAACAAGTAATATACCACCATATAACGAGGGCAATCTATGTGACTTTATCACAACTAAGTGAAAGCGGTTTTAGAGTTTACTCATCTCTCTGATTATCGAAGATTGGTTCAATAACAAATCAACAACAAATATGTTACAGCTTTTTTCAACATTCTGATTGAATAAAATGTACTTTGAAATGGATGAAATCAATCTTAACTGTTTATGTTTACATTTCATCGTTCAATATTTCGATCATTTTACCATTACATGAACGTCTTTTAAATTATGTAGGTATTAAGGTTAACTAAATTTTATTTAGTTACTAATTGGAGACATGAAATAAATCTGTTGAGTTTATTTTTTTATAATTTTCAATAGAATAAACTCTTAAAGCTTACTTCACCTTAATGACAATGTGGCAATGAAAATAACAATAGTACTGGTTTTATCTATTACTACATGTTTGGTCACAATAAAATTGCTAAAAAGGAAGAATCATGACGCATCATGATAAAAGCCGAGATTTTCCGGAAGTCACGAGGCCGACCCCTCTTCCAACAAACAAAGCAAGGACTTTTATAGGTACATGGAATGTCCGGACAATGTGGAAGACCAGAAGGATCAGTCAAATAGCAACGGAAATGAGGAGATACAACTTAGGGTTCCTCGAAATCAGCAAAACCCGTTGGACCTAAGATGAAAAACAAAGGCTAGGTACGGTAGAGATGCTGTTGTACTACGGTCACGAAGAGGAAAATGCTATACACATTTATGGAGTTGCTCTGATGCTGTCCAAAGAAGCACGAAATGCATTCATGGGATGGGCGTCTCATGGATCCGGGATCATCAAAGTATCCTTCAAAATAAAGAGCGATGGAATCCAATGTTATGCACTCACCATGATGACAGTGACGACGATTAAGTTTACTTTTACGAGAGGCTGCACTCAGTTATGGAGGAGTGCCCAAGAAAGGATCTCAACATCCTGATGGGAGACCTAATCACCGAAGTCAGAATGGACAACACTGGATTTGGAGATATCACGGGACGACATGGACTGACTGAGAGAGAGAAACGAAAATGATGGGAGATTTGCAAATCTATATTCATCCAACAAATTGGTTATAGGCGGTACAATATTCCCATACAAACGCATACAGAAAGTTACGTGGATTTCACCGGATCACACTACACAGAACCAGATAGATCATATTTGTATCAATTAAAATTTGAGAAGGACAATGGGAGACGTGAAAACCATGAGAGGTGCTGACATAGCATCAGATCACCACTTGGCACTTAACAACAGCCGACCACGAGCAGAGAAAGTCAAGGCACAAACTGAATACACAAGAAAACAAGTAAGTGAAGAAGAGCATTAAAGCTGACAAGCAGAAATACATGAAAGATCTAGAAACGACCGCGGAAAATGCTTCAAGAGAAGGAAACATGAAACAACCATATAATACAACGGAGAAAGTGGTAGGCAAATATATAATGAGCCAGAGAGACCAGTCAAGGACAAGACAGACACTGAGATTCGAGGACAGAGGAACAGGTTGGTAAAACACTTTGAGGAACTCTTGAATAAACCTGCCCCACTGAACCCACCGGACATCAAGGCAGCATACACAGACCTTTCTATAGATGTCACTTCACCAACTACGGAAGAAGTTAGGATGATCATCAGACAAATCGAGTGGGAAAGCAGTAGGACCTGACAATATACCAACCGAAGCACCAAAGTCAGACATAGAAGTAACTGCAAACATGCTTCACACTCTATTCAGGAAGTTTTGAGAGGAAGGACAAATGCTGATGAACTGGAAGGAAGGATACCTCATCAAGATACCACAGAAAAGAGATCTGAACAAATGTGAGAACTACGGAGACACCACACTACTATCGGTACCGGGAAAAGTTTTCAACATAGTGTTGCTGAGCCGGATGAAAGATTCAGTAGACGTCTAGCTTCGAGATCAACAGAGTGGACTCCGTAAGGATCGGTCGTGCACAGACCGAATCACGACACTACGGACCATTGTTGAGCAATCAATTGGATGGAATCCGTCACTATATATTAACTTCCTTGACTATGAGAAAGTATTTGACAGTGTAGATAGTATGACTATGAAAACGTCTTCGACAATATGGAGTACCTGAGGAAATCGTCAATATCATACGGAATTCATACGACTGAGTAAACTGTAAAGACGCTTATGCAGGACAAGTGATAGATTCATTCCAAGTGAGAACCGGAGTCATGATAGGCTGCTTGCTTTCCTTCTTATTCTTCCCTCTAGTGGTTGATTGGATTATGAAGACCTTCACATGAGGGGAAGCACGAAATACAGTCGACAGATTGGATGCAATTAGACGATTCGGACTTTGCAGATGACCTGATCCTTCTATCCCATATACACATCAACAAATGCAGGTGAAGATAGCCAGTGTAGCAGAAGCCTCTGCAGTAGTAGGCCTTAACTTACACAAGGGAAAAGCAAGATCCTCAAATGCAATACAGAGAACATCAACCCAATCACATTTGATGGAGAAACTCTGGAAGAGGTGAGAAGTTTCACTTATCTGGATAGCATCATCGATGAACGTGGAATATCTTATGCAGACGTAAAGGCGAGGATTGTAAAAACAAGGACAGCATTCCTACAATTGGAGAACATATGGAACTAGAAATATCTGTCAACCAATATCAAAGTCACAATCTTCAATACCAATGTCAAGACAGTTCCACTGTATGGGACCGGAACTTGGAGAACTACCACAACCATCAAAAACGTACAAGTATTTATAAACAATTGTCTATGTAAGATACTCAATGTCCGTTGGCCAGATACCATTAGCAACAGCTTATTGTGGGAGATAACAAACCAACTTCCGGTTGAGGAGGAAATTAGGAAAAGAACGAACTGAGAGTATTTATTTCTTGAACACAATTAAAATCTATGCAACGAATAAGTTTAGCGCATGTAATCACATTAACTCATTATCAGCACTTTTGAAAACAAATAATGCGACATGTTTGTCATAATATTTTGAATAACGCGTATATAAAATACCTACGTAACTTCTGATACTTTATCAAAGTAAACAGTTTTCTTGAAATCATCCAGTAATCTGTTCCTTTAAGCTGTAAGAATAAATGACTATTGTCACTGAGGTAGGAATACTTATTGCTGTGAATTGATACATTTCATATCGTACAGAGAAATTAAATTAACAAGATGACTAGAAGAAAAGAGTAAACAATTTCAAATGGAATGGATAACAAAAGATGACATGAGATTTTTATTGAGGTGAAATCGAGAAATAAGCAGTACTGTCACTTAATTCATAATGTGAAGAAAGAGATGAATTCAACTGTTCTATAGCAATTGACTTTAAGGTATGACGTCCATTGAGACACAACCAAGAACCCTTCACTTACCGACGTGAAACAACTCGCTGACGAAACACTTCATGGATTGTGAATATCGTTTAACCTGTCTGACATTGACTTTTTTCAATCTGCACCTACGTGAACCAGGATTGGATTTTGATGGAGGTGCATTTACCTAGCACCCTGTATCTAGTTTTAGTTTCACTCGGTGATTTCACTATATATCGGCCCTTAAAAGAAGACTGGATATTTGTATACCACTCTTAGTTCATTTGTCAAAGTTTATGAATTGAAGAACGGAAGTAACGACGAACAATGAAAGCTATTTATCGGGTCATTGTCTCGTTTGATCCAAAGTTTGTCAAGTCTTTACATCTAGTTTCATGTTTGACTTATTTTATATCATAATGTCTCGTTTAGTGTGTAAATTACTGTAACATTCATTCCTATTCCAAAATTATTGTTATTAAGATATGATCTTTAAATTTCACTTGTAACTCTGATGTCCTAGATTAGATATGATTGTATTTTAGTCATTCCTATAAGTTATAGTCTTGTTAGTCACATATTTATTCATATGCCTTTATGAGTTGGTTTGAATCAGTAATAAACCAGATAACAGTTCTATCTAAATCGTCTTCTCTTTTCACTTATTAACCAATCAGGTCCTAGGTCAGTGGTGGGATAGCTTTCTTCGTTCTGACCCTAGAGCCGTTCAGTCGCATTTAAACTCACTGGTTGAAAGTTTGAAGGTATTTATTAAGTAGTCTATCGCGTAAAGGCCGTAAACTAAACCAAAGTAATTCCCTTTCTCTCTCTACGTATTAAGCACAGACTAGTCGCGAAATATCAATCACGTAGCAAAAGTGGTGACGTATGTTTTTCATTATTCAAAAAGAAAATTTCTACCTCTTCAGATGACTTGAAAATTGTCTCACAAATTCACCAGGCACAAAGCAATCTAAATCAATTGAAGATTTTGAAAGTATTGACGCAGATGTTTTCAATTCGTTCCACTTTGCTCTCTTGGCCAGAGATGTATAAAAGCATCTCAAATTCCATATATGACTTCAATTATGATTCACAGTTTGAGATCATATTTGATTCCTGTTTTCATCGTTTCGAAGACGTTTTCTGTCTCGAATGCTTAAATCTGAGTTATACAACTCAAGTTCTGGAAAATTAAACCGCCACTATGAACGGTTTAAAATCAATAAATTTAAGGCATGTCTATTTAAATATTTGTTGATTAAAAAATTCAGATGTGGACAACCACACCATAATTTTAATGTAGGTTGAACAGGAGCTTAAAATGACCTGGCAGGTGTTCACAACCGGATATTAACGTTTGTTGAATCTCAAGCAGGATACAGATATGGTATAATAGGGGACGAAACCTTCCAATTTCGAACCAGCAAATGAAGTTTTGAACTCTGGACCTTCCAAAAAGCACTACAACTAGCTCACAACAATGTTTTGTTAAGTCACTATCACCTTGTTGGTTTTCCAGGACATGATACTTTGCGGAGTTATTCCTATTCAAGAACCACTGTCATCTTATTAGACATAAATAAGGTCAACACTCATGGAAGAAATATCAATCAAAGGTTCTGAATGTATTTGATAAAATAATATTGTTGTCATGATTATTTGATTATCGTTACAAACTACGATTTCTTTAACAATCGTTAAAGCAGTTGATGAAATTACTTTCTGTATTTCTGTATATTATAAATGGTTGACTCAAATAGTTCAATAACAATTTAATCTTTGTCAAGATATATTATGAAAAATGATATAAACGAACGAAACATTGATGCAATCAATTTCGTGTGATTTAATTGTTTGAACCTCTATTTAGTTATTCATTCTTCTCAATATTTCGTGAATATTGCTAATGAGTTTTACTTTAAATCGAAAGGACAAATATTGAAATTTCATAATGAATAATATTCATATTAAAAATGCAAATTTACCTTGGTAATATGTATCTACTTCCTTGAAAAACTTGGTTCAATGCTTCCTATAGATTGTCTTCATTTATGAATCAATCTTTGTTGATTAATGCTTTATAAGACAATAATTGTATATTAGGTTCATTTTATTTTGTAAAAATTGACTTATCAAGTTTTCACTGGTTGAAATCATGAGTCAATTGAAGCTAGACCACCATGAAAAACCTGGAAGCACTGGATGGCCGTTTCGTCCTAGTATGGGACTCCTCAGCGGTGCGCATCCAGGATCCCGCCCCCGGGATGCGCACTGCTGAGGAGTCCCATACTAGGACGAAACGGCCATCCAGTGCTTCCAGGTTTTTCATGGTGGTCTAGCTACAATTGACTCATGATTTTAACTAGTGACATTTTTAAAATCTCCACAAAACCCATTCTGATAAATATCAAGTTTTGTTTAAATTCAAGTGGTTTTCCATATATATATTTCTCAATACAAATTTTCAGAAATTTCATTTACCGCTTCAAGCAACTCTAATTAGCGTGTAAGAAAGAAATAATTAACATATATGTTGTTGTTTTTTGTTTTAAAAACAAATATTCCTTATTCTGTTATTGAAGCAACAATACCTAATGATTTGGCTACTAAATTTCAGTGGAAATAATAGATTTCTTTGTGTTTGTCAATATAGATTTTATTGGACCTTGGTGTACAAGTTTAAATGAGCGCTTCGATGATTTGATTGTTTAAAAAAATATTCCTTTTCAATTTATCTGATAAATTCCCGTTTATTTTGAAGCATCGGGTAGAAACGTTTGTTTTTATTTAATATATTTCTGTTGATTTTGTTAAAATCTCTTTTTTTTCTTTCGTTTAATCAATCATCTAATAAACTATTCAATCAACTAAATTAGTAGCGATTTTATTGTAATTAAAGTCATTGAAATGTTTACTTACATTTGTATCCATGGTATTTTCAGTGTTGAATTTCTTTTTATCAGAGCACTTATAATATAAAACTTCTATTTTGAAGGTATCTATAATTATTTGAAAAATATGCGGAACCTAAAAATGAAAACAATTTTAAATCATATTTGTCTGTTCAGCGGATTTAGTAAATTACTAGTTGCATCCAGAAATAAACAGATTAATGCCATTGTGTAAACTGATTGGACAATTATTAAAATCACTCCTGATTCTTCAAGGCCTCGATAATTTGAATTGATGAATAACCGTATAAGTGTACTATTTAATTTTGTTTAGTTGGACCAATGTTTTTTTAAGTAAATCTCCCGGTATTTTCACCATTCAATAGTTTTCTTGAAACCGATGGTTAATATGTTTATGAAACTACAAAGCATTAACAAAACCAGAGCATAAATTACCCGGTATATTAGCCTGAATAATTTTAATATTCGCTTTTGTTAAAGATAGTGTTTTCAGATGACCGATAATGTGTGAAATCTTCAAAATTGGGGAAAAATATCTATATTTTTATCTCTGATTTCAGGAGGTTTTTTATATGATATCAATCTGTGACCATAGCTGCCTGTATATTTTAAATGATTAATCCAATCAACGGTTTTATAGTTGGTTATATATACCTTGTAAACTGTTGGTAGCAATCACTAGGAATGTTCCATAGTTACATTTCATGTGTGTTACTATTTATTGCGAGTTTATTTCCGACTTTCAGATAATCGATACTTTTATGAAGATACTAACTTCAGTCGCGTATCACCTCATCTGAAAACACTGAAATTGAACTTTTTGATCAGCGATTTATCAAACAAAGTGAATATTTCATAGTGATAGGTGTCACGTTGTTTAGTTCTAAGTACTGATTAAATTTAATTGAGAAGGCATAGAATTTTGTTTATAAATGATTTAACTCCGTAGCCTCTGTCACTTTGTTTCAAAAATAAGTGATTGAAAGACAGAATACTATTTTAATAACATTTTGTTATATATATGACTGTTAATTAGTATTTATCCATTTAGCATAGTAAGTGGCTTTCTTTCCTTACAACAAATCATAGTTATAAATTCGTTGCTATATTTTTACGCAATACAATGTTTGTTACTAATCTGTCGGTTTCTCATTTGAATTTTAATGATGTTAATTTCGTGCATCAAAATGCATTTAATGAATTGAGAAATTGTTAGATGAAAATCATCATGTTGAGACTTGCATAGATTGCTTTTAATCCTTTAAACTATCCATGTTAAAGTAACAAATATGAATGAGTTGCGGATGTAAATTTCTAAATTAGTCTTTCTTGTAATCAGTGTATCTAGTGACATTTACCAATCATATGATTTTATATTAAATTAATTGACACAAAATTTTTCGGTTATCGTGAAATTGTGGTAATGAGTTAAAATCTTTGCCTAATTAAGACAAAAACAAAGACAACTCAAATAAAATAGTCTTCATTTTGTCCATACAGCAATTATAGATATTTTAATAGTTGGGATCATGAGTCAAATGAAGCTAGACCACCATGGAAAACCTGGAAGCACTGGACGACCGTTTCGTCCTATATTGGGACTCCTCAGCAGTGAGCATCCACGACCCCGCCTCGTAAAATTCAAACCCAGCATCTACAGGTCTCGCGCGCAAACGCTTAACCTCTAGACCACTGGACCGGCATCCAACGGTGTTAATGTCTAACTTCAACTAATCCATGAAATCGGGCGACACGTCCACCATTAACTCATGATCTCAACTATTAAAATTACTATAATATCCATATTAACTCCTTCTGAAATAATATATATATATATCCTACGTAATCAAACATTTTCCTCAAAAATAGTGGTTTAATTAGCAGTAGAACAATATAGGCCAAACCTATAAATGAAAAGTTAACTTTATCTGTTATTAGAAATCCTAATTAAATTCATTTTTGGTTATTTCAAGAAACTTTGTCGTCGAAATGGCTGCAAAAGTAGTAAATAGTTTGGAATTTAGAAAAATCTTTTCATCTTGCAATGATTTCAACTGGAAAATCTTCATAACTTGGTAGCTGTGAAACTACTATTTCGTGACAGTTTGAAACTCTAACGCAATATGAAACAATGAGTAGCTGTAGAGTTGAACTATATTGGAGGCAACGGAAATATCACTAATAACACTATGATGATGGTCACAATTTAATCCGAACTATTTAAATTTGGATATGTAAACTGTTGAATGATGACTTGATGGCCGAGAGATTTTATGTTCGCCACCAAATTTGAGGAATTTTGGGGCTTATCTTTGCCGCTAGCATAAGTACAGTATAAGGAACAAAAAATAATAGATTTACCGCACTGTCTAGTTCCTTGAAATTTAGAACTAATAACCGAACCATAAAAATGTAAGTTAAATTTTAATATCAATTTTTACTACTGGTTTTACTGTTCAATCAGCTGTTAAAACTGATGTACTTTAATTTCCGAAAAATTGATAAACTTGAAATTGATTATTTAACAACCAATATAAATGAAGCAAATTCTGAGGTAGCTAATTTATCTTCAGACAATTACCAAATGTATACGTTGATGATCAATAACATGAACAGGCTGAATAAGATTACTTAAATCCCTATTCTTACCGCTTATCTATGAATGCTGAGATTGTAACAACCTGAGTTTTGCTGAAAATATTCCGATAAACGAGGGAAATGGATAAGAATGAATAAATGCGCATATAAATGTATGAACTTGAAGCAAAGTTTTGAAATGCTCATTAAGATCCTTTATGGGGAATATAATCTATACTAATGATCTAAATTTTCTGTTATTTGTGAAAGGGAATATAAAACTTAATATCAAAACTCTGAGGTTTGATTCCAGACTAGAAAGAAACTGAATTTCAATCAGATAATTGTTTTATTTCCTGTAAATTTCCAAAAGACATGGTCGATTTTTTCCAACTAAAATCGGTATTATAAGAAACGATTTTGTGGAAATTTTAGTGATTTATTGGTTGGATTCATGAGTCAATTGAAGCTAGACCACCATGGATCGTGGATGTGTATTTCTGGGGAGTCCCATAATACGACAAAACGGCCATCCAGTGCTTCCACGTTTTCCATGGTGGTCTAGCTTTAATTGACTCATGAGTTCAACCATTAAATTTTTTATATTAAAAGTGTTTTTTTTTCGTTTTCAAAGTTAATTAAAATCAACATTCCATAACTCCTTGGAGAACGAAATAGAAATATATTTATCAACAAAGTCAATTTCACTTTTAAACTGATGTCAACTAAACATTTACTACTTAGGTAATAGATTAATGAATTATTTTATTTAGATTTTATTTCTACCCCTATTTATACTTTTGTTGATAATTACTTCAGAATAACTAACATTATGAAACATTGATTTTCATTTTCAATTATAAGTCCATTTTATGGAGCATTTCATACTTTGATTAATAATAATTGGATTGGAATAGAAGAAAACAGCTCCGAATACAAATACTACACAGTTGTTTCACTTCATCAAAAACGTGCTCTAAAATCTCATCTTTTAGTGAAAGAACAGAAAAGTTGTTGACTTCCAAATGGGGGGGGAGGAAGTGATAGGCAGAACACTTCAAAAGACAGTACAGATGACATTTAGCTGCTCTCAATTTACTTATTATTCTCCAAACAACTGGAATGGAAGATTGCTATAAACCCTTGAATAACAACACACTTAAAATATTGTAACGGATTTAAGCAGCTTGAATAAATGGACTAACTCTGAATGTTTCTGAGAATAGCGATCTAACGCTTTTGTTAATATTGACCGATCCACTAGTGGCTGCAAAAAATCTCATGTGAATGGTAATACTCTGAAGCATTGGTATATTCACTGATAAACGACTATAATTGTATTTCTTGACGCTAAAATGACATCAAACTTTGGTAACTGACAAGCCTTTCGATAATATTTATCACTCAAAGGCAAACCAAGTAATTTATTTTTTTTGATGGGGCTTTCGTCGAGCATTATACGATAAATCAGAAGTGATGAGGGGATTTTCCAAATTTTTTTACTTCCATCATAGATATGCTGCTAGTAACAACACTTATCACGTTTTGATTTTTAAAGAATGACTTTCTTTCTGTCGAAATACTCGTTGACTTATAGTTAAAAGATGACAAATTGTTCTATGGAGGATAGTTTGACAAAATTCAAGGTATTCTGAAAACTTCGAGTAATAAAACAAAAATGTTTTGGACGAGATTTGTTTACTCTAAATCCAGAATGTATCCTCTGTATAGGTCCTCATCAATGCATTTTAACTTTTATGTTAATCTCATAAAAAAACATTATTAAAGTTCTGGAAATAATCGACAATCCATTTACTATAAGTTAATTACTAACATTAAGTAACGTCATTTTTACGGCAATTAAAAAGCAAGGAGGTTGACGCAATGGTTTTGTTCTAGTTTGAGACTTATCAGCAATGAGAACTTAGAATTTGAAGATAGGCTACACCCTGGATCTTTAGATCTTGCAGTGGACCAGCATCACTAAATAAGGGTCCGAAGTCAACATTTTACATGGTGATGCCCGTGTGTCTGTGTGGAATTTAGATAAGAATTTGCAGTCCTTACAGAGCCACAAATTGCGAAATTGATGAATATGTCTAAAAAGAGAGGAGGGATGTTTTGGAAGAAAACATGACATGAAAGCTAGCAATAACGGCGTTAGCTAATAGTTGGTTGTTCAGCACTCCACATCTATAAGTAAACATCTATTGACGATGAGGCTTTTGGGTGAACAAAAAAGTACATACAGCACCACTTACTCAAAACTTTATCGAAGAGCGAGTTTATGTTGATGTGTGAATCACAGTTGTCTATTAATTTAATACTCATACTATAAATATACCAATCATTTCGAAGTATTATCCCATAAGTTTCTTATCGCAAAAAATAAAATAATTAGCAATGTTAAAAGAATGGAAATACAAGACATTATACAATGACCATAACTCTTCCAGAGGTACGCAATGTCAAGTCGTTTATACTAGTGACCATTTTGTGATTTGATCGATAGGATTTGATCAGGACTAAGAAGGACGTGACTAACATTAGTTAGGTCGCTACTCAGTGATCGATCAATTATAGAGCTATTTTACTCCATCCATATTCTCGTTCATCAGATCTCTTATATGCTTGAGAATAAAAATAATTGATGAAACGCCGTAAGTCTACTTATACTTTTACACAAAACTATAACGAATATAATCATTAACTTTAGGAACTAGAATAGGATTTTCTAATTTGTGGTGTTCATTTAACTACACAAACAAATCTCAACCCATTCTCTCCGAGAAATTCACTGTGTATCCTTTGAGTAACCATTTAATTGGTTCGCATTTACTAACCATTTAATTTTAAGAACACTTATCACAAATATGAAAATTATCACTGGCTTATAAATTGCTAAGCAAAAAAGCATCGAGTAACTATTTCGGTTGTGTTTTTTCAAATTGGTTTGATAACTGTTTAGGTATTAGGCTTAACATACTTCGTTAGTTTAGTGGATATTTTATTCAACTTAATGACATTGGCTTAAGAACCCTAATGAGCAAATGAGTACTGCAAATGATTTGTTCTTTTTTAGGACTTATGAATTTTGTCCATATATCATCTTTATGATCGTTGCTTCTGTATGATAACCACGTTCCCAACAAACATCTCCATCAACATCCGGTGGACCAGATTTCCCAAGCAAGTTCCTGAACTCAACTTTGTGTGGATTAGTGAGTTAGACTTGATGAGGAACCTGAGACAAGCAAAAAATAACTAGTCAGAAACTCTTGATTTTTGATAAAACTTCGGTTAACGTCAGTTAATTATGGTAATTATTATATTTTTTAACGAGTGGGGGCCTCATTCTAATTTTTGGGCATATCATTTCAACCACTCCTTTCGGTTGTACGTCTATAAGTCATGAGCGGGGTTAAAAAAATATGAGACAAGTTAATCAAATCATCTCAATTATCTTGTCACGCAGATATTCGCCCTTGTCGATTACCCATATGTAACATTGACCAGTTTTTTTGTAAATATGTGCATAATAGAATGTATAATCTATTCACTTCCTGTTTCTTACATAACCAATAAAAAGCAAGTCACCTAGTTATGCGGTATGTAGTTTATGTAAAGGTCCTTCAAGATTTCTAGCTACTAGAAGGATTTTATGAATAGATGAACAGGTAAATAATATATGGGGTAAGAATAATTTTTATTAAGAATATCAAATTTGTTCACTAGAAGCTAGTATTTCTAAATTGCTTGGTTAAAAGATGACATAATAAGGCTCCGAAAATCAATATCTTAGGAAACTTATCAAATTCATAGAAATAGAACGATGACAATTTCCCATGTACATTATCGACGAAAGTTTTAGTAGACGGAAATCTGATAGGCAGAGATGATTATCTTATCACGGTGATAGAAGGTAAACAGATTGAATTAAATTAATTCATAAATATGTTCAAGCCACATAATTACTTTAAGGATATTGTAAAAATGGTAGTCAAGATGAAGCAAAATTGAATTTAAAATATTGTAATTATCCTGTGCTATGAGGAATTATCGATCTGGAGGATTCTAAATAAATACCACCCATTAGTGAAAGTTATACTGAAGAATGAACTAAAATAGATATTGTCTTTGTTAAACTTGTGTTTTCAAATACAAAATAATAAAATAAGAAATTATATAGTTCCGTAAGCCAATTTTACATTGAAAATTAAATTTCAGACGAACTATATGCATGGATGCATTTATTGTATAGTCACCTATGATACCTCATAGGTAGTAATTGTACCACTGATATTTGTTGCATCTGTCACGTATTATTTTTACTTATACAATTAGACCAGTATAACTGTGATAGAATGAATGTGAACAGAGCGGTGAATAACAGTCTTATATATACATAAAATAATTGATACATAATAGTAAACATGATGCAAAACTGTTTGAAATGTAAACAGCTTCAAAGTAAGAGTTTCTGTAGGTTATTTAATAAAACAGTAACTTCATGGGTATTTCCGTTAACTACATCTTAGACAGTCACATCTATTTTCATGTATAGAGTTGAGAACTAAGAGATCATTTTCATCGTTAGAAGGTATTCGACAAATTCTTTGGTTTGTCCTATAACTTTTTATCAACAAATCAATTCTCTGTCTTTCCGAATTGAATTAAATTCTACAAAAAATGACTAAAGTGATATAATATTTTAAATCCTGAATTTTCTTATCAGATTTTTCATCCGTAAGTTGGGTACTGAACGGGTTGCTAACCTAAAATATCATGGTTTCTAAATATGAAGTGGTATAATTAAAAGCTAGCCTGGGCACAAATGAATGGATATAAATACTTAGTTTTATATAGATCAATTATTATTTAAAGAAATCAAAAAAGTATTAAGATGATGTCAGTAGAAAGCTAAAGCATTCAAGGAACAATTTTATCAGTTTTTATGCAATGTAACAGACTAATAGTGGCTAAATACATTTACAGAAGGTTTGTGTGAGGTATACACTAAAGCATTTCTACATACTTAGTTGTAGTGATTATCACTGTTCCTAAGACTATCTGCTTAAAATACTAAATGTCTATTTGTATACATCCAAATGGGTGGTTATGACACGTGCTACTTATCTCTTAAAACCACCTAGCCCTACCCCAAATTCCTTCTGCAATCTTAATTTCTCCAATGGAACTGCATCATCACTCCTATTTCTGATAATTCCCTTCCATTATGTTCTAGTTTGGAGAATAACAACGTGTACTAATACAGATTGGTACCAGGTTTTACAATAATGGTGACTGACTTCTCTCGGTTAGCTGAAGTTTGAACTTCATTTGTATTCTTAACAGATTTTCGTTTAAAGATCATCAGTTCACACAGATATGAACATCTTTGTTCATGGAACAGAGATAAAACGATATTATCCTGGAATCATGGACATACCAATAAATTTTATCATTCGTTTGAATTAGAAAGTTGTTTAGTGTTATCAAATTTTCTAGATATTCAATTTAAAACTAAAATATCAACATTTTATCATATTTATTTATTCAAAAAATATGCATTTGTTATATATGTAGTGTATTGTTGAGTTTTCTAGTAGAAACTGCATTTTTATTTATATTACTTTATGACATTTTAATAGACGTTTTAATGCACGACGAAATTTACGTGACATAGCATTGTACAAAATTGGATTGACAGCTGAATTTAAGAATGCCATAATACGTGAAAACATGCGAAACCATAGATCATGGTATCCATGAAGTGAAAAACTATTGTATACAACCATTGAGCGGTATGGTAGCCAGAAGGATGCAAATAACACTACAATAATCATTAACAATTTTACTACCTAAAATAAAGAAAAAAAGGTAAAATGTCTTGATTTTAAAATACAGGGAAAGCATATATAAGCATGACATGAAAATTACGGGACATGAGTGGGATAAATAAAAAACACCGAAAGAAAAAACTTTTCATTTGATCAGTTATTATGTTGTTCAATAATAGGATAATAATAATAAAAGTAGTAACATGAAAATTTACGTTTTTATATTAAATAGTTACAGAAAATTGATGGCAATCCCTTTAGTCAGGTAGTTGGGTCAACATTGGGGCTCTATCGACCCAGTTTATTCAGGACCAAGACTAAAACATGAGATTACCGAATACTCGGTAGTCAGTAAGTGTAAACTAACGCTTTATATATTTTACTCATTTACAACAAAAAGTTTCAAGTACCTCAACTGTTTTGTTGGTAACCGTCTTCTAGTAATTCAAATTTTTTAATGCTCGATTTATATAATTTGCAATAAATAATCATGTTCAAGGAATCTTTCTGCAAACTAAATCAAGGACGAAACGGTCGTTCAATGCTCTCAGGTTTTCAATGATGATCTAACATTGATCACTTCATAATCTCAATCAAAACTCAATAGTCTTCACAGTCTAAATTTGTCATTATCATCCTAGCGTCCACAGAAAATTATCTATGAGTATGCTGTTTTCTAAAAAAATTTCAAACAGTAATCACAAGCTCGAGATCAACCTTTTAGTGACTTAACACTTTTGAATGAAATTTTAAACATTAAAACTCAACATTTCGACTGCAGTTTAGCCATAAAATCTTTGAAATATAACGTAGCAGACATTAATCACTCATATGTAACAATACGCTTCTTTCTATTTATACGTTAAGTTTGTTATACTTATATGAACAAAAGTAGTTAAGATAGCTTATTTAATCACTTTAATGTCGAAATTTCGTTATCGGGAAATGGGAATAAAATAGCCGTAGGCTTATTGTTTTTATCCCATTTTACCGTTCTAATAGGTAATAAAATAGTTTCTCCACACGTAAATATCACATTCCTATATGTAAATCTGAGGAAACGTTTATGTTGATTCCAAAATCTATAAGAGGTTTGTGGCTAAACATAGTTTCTTTTTATATAAAACTTTACAGTTCTAATGAAATATTCCTTGGGTCTTTATCGAAATGATAAAAATTTTCAATGTATTGAATAAAATGTTTACTTATTTAAAATCACAAGTTATTCTTTATATATGTGGCAGTGAACTATTGAAGAAATGAAATGACACTTCGGTGAAGAGAGGGTAATCAGAAAGCATTAAAGACTAGATAAACTCGAGAGTAGATACCAATTAATAATTAGTTGGTATTATAATCGTCACCCTACAGAAAAGATTAATCATGCCCAGAATTAATTACAAAAGTTCCACTGATCTCAATAGCATCATTTTGATCAAGGTTGTAGAAACATCTTGCTGACTAGTGTCAATTATCACTGAATTTATATCCAAGACTTTTTGTTGAGAGCTTCTAGAACATAAGCCCATAGATTTATATATTATTCAAAAGTAGACAAGTTATTTGATTTGACAGATAACGCTCTCATGGGAATGTTCACGGAAAGAGCATAACAACAAATCATTTAGATTTATTCGGGCGAATTCTGAATTATTCCGAAAAACATAAAATTAAAAAGTATTGAAGTGTGAAAAAGTCGTATAGCATTCGACTAATGAACAAATGTTCAGCTTCTTGATCTTCTCTTTCTCTTCTTTTACGCTACAATAGAACATGTTCACAAATAAGAACCAAGGAAACGTACACAACACAGCTAGCTCCATTGTAACAACGCTACAGGTCAAAATGATGTTACTTTCCCAATTTGATAAATATAACCTTTTTTACTTAAGCTTTCTATCCGATTTTAAAACATTTTTTCCAGCAAATTCATATTTACTTAAAATATTACCATTTTCTTCCACTCTTGTTTACATAAAGGATCAGAACAGATTAATCTGTAAACGAAAAAAATAACAACACAATCCCTGTGTTCATCACGTTATGAGCAATTTTCTGATAGTTCGCCATCTCGCTTAAAAAAGAATAACAAATCTGTTGCTTGTGGAAAGTAATTTCTTGTTCCTTTTTGTTCTTTATTCTACTTCAATATTTTAAGTTTATTATCCCTTTTTTGTGGATGGTTTCTCTTTGTTTACAATTTGAACATAAATACGTATATCAAAGCAGTAAGTATATAATTGAGATCATGAACCGATCAATGTTAGATCATCATTGAAAACCTGAGAGCATTGAACGACCGTTTCGTCCTTGATTTAGTTTGCAGAAAGATTCCTTGAACATGATTATTTATTGCAAATTATATAAATCGAGCATTAAAAAATTTGAATTACTAGAAGACGGTTACCAACAAAACAGTTGAGGTACTTGAAACGTTTTGTTGTAAATGAGTAAAATATATAAAGCGTTAGCTTACGTTGATTGATCATTGAAACCGTCAGCAGTGCACTGTCACGATCCTGCACGCCGAGTTCAAATCCAGAACCTTCAGTTTGTTTGCATATGTCTAACCTCTAGATGACTAAAAAATATTTGAGATACCAGAAATTTATAAATATGGTGTATCTTGTTCAAACTACCCTATTATATTTGTTGAAAGACTCAAAAATCTTCCTACACGATATCTTGCATCGTCGTATTTAACTAATATGATGAATAATGCATGGTGTTTGCGCACATGTATTAGTAAAAATTATGTAATCTCCAAGTTATTTGAAATAGATCAATCACAGAGAAATTAGTTGTCTTATAATGACATGGTTATGAGGGAGTACTAAGTATAGATTAAGGTACTAAATACTGAGGTATACACCTTGTTTGAAGTTTGTTGATCTTCACTTGGTCGTATCAATTACTAAGCCATGAAATAACAAGTCACATCACTAATCAGTTAATGTAACAATGTTGAGTTTCTGAACATTGTATTATTGTCTATATTGTTTGATGTTGATACACTAGATAATTAAATGATCATTTCTTCCACTAAGTATTGGTTTATCGCCTCCTCATTGACCGTGATACTGGAATCGTGAACTGAGACCACAAATTGTTGGTGAAATTGACAAGTAAACTGATAAGAGATAATCACATCAGAGTATCCCGATTACTTTAAGTTGATATTTCATGAAAACTATTTTTTATATGAATTGATTTCAATTCATCGATTGGTAGTCACGTAGTTTAAAAAGCCTTCACCAATACTCAATTGTTATAGAGGTAGATTATTGTATATGACAATGTATTGCCCTCAGAATACATCAAACAGGATGCTTGAAAGGCAAATTATATTAACTTTATGATAAAGATAAGATGATTATGAACATGATCAAATTCATATAAAACAGACGCCAATAAACTCTGTGGAATTTTTGTAGGTCTCCTATTGGTCAGTTGAATTATTACCTGATTATTGACCTATTCTATTTAAATCCTTATAATAAAGGTTTAGATCAGAATTCGAGAAAAAATATCAGACAGCATACTATCAATCGCTTTACTAGCAGGTCAATTTAATCGAATGTATGAATGAATGTAACGTGGAAATTCTAAAATTTATTTGTCTAACATTATGGGTAGATTAGTTTTATTGGATTGTACATTTATCATTTTAAAGCGATTTCTTAAATCTTTTCTTTTGTATATTATTGAGGAAAACAGATTGGTTGAGGTAATCAAATATGATTAATCAAGCCACTTCATCTTCCCTACGAAACTGCAAAGGTTCAACCGTATTATGAATGGGACAGGCATTCCAGAAAGCGAAAACGGAGCTCTACGCTGTATCTTTACTGAAGATGTAAATGAAAACCATTGTCTTTATACTCAATAATATCAACTTCGCCGTGTCATTACAGAAAAGTTAAAAAAAGAATTCATTTAATCTTGTATTTTATGTATCGAAAGGCCACAAGTTCGGATGAAAACGTTAACGCTGATCTATGCGGAAACAAGTATTCAAACTGTACTTAACTTCACGAAAACTCAACTGAACAAATTTAGGTCATGTTTTTATCCAATTCACAGTTTATCTATTTGTAAATCTGTATTGTCAATATAAGCTTATTAAATCCCGGTTAAATCTTTTAAATTTGAATAATTAAATTCTTATAAACACGAAAAATAATTGATTTTCAATTTGTGTAAAAATTACTTCTGGCCTAGTTATTACAAAAGTCTTCATTTCAATTCCTTACTTACTTACACCTTTTACCTCTCGTGGAGAGGGAGGGCATTAACCGCCCACCAGCATTCATATAAAATCAAAAAATATATTTCAAAACGATTAGGCTTTCATAAATATAATACCAAGTAATTTAGGTTTAGGTTTATAGTATACTATTTAAAAGTATTTTATTTAGAATCTCCAATGTAAACATGGTTAAACGTCTTATGAATAAATAAATTAAATAACAACCCAAAAGTTTACTTTATTGATAATCAATTTTCAAGCAATTAACTAAATTAACACTGATTCCCAATTTCCAATATAACAGAGATGTGACTACTTTTCAAAAACAAAAAAAAATTAAAAGAAAAACGAAAAGAAAGAGAAAAAAGGAAAACATCAGATCTGAATAATTTAGTCAAAAACTAGATATTGACTAATTTCTATGTTTATTTATTATTTTTGTATTAACCAATGAAACATTTGTACACTACTAAATTCATTAATGATTATAAACTTTATAGAAAATGATTTTTATTATTATAGAACTATACATATCTATGTAGTAGTATCCAAAAATTGAAACATGTTTCTTTTTTTTCCCCTTTATATTTCCATTTATTTGTCTTTGTTATTTTTTATAAACCAAATTGTTTCTCTCCTCTATTTTAACCTATTTTAACAAGTTTTATCTACTTTTCTTATTGACTACTAGTAGGTGTATCATTATGGTTACAATTTTACCAATTACATTTCATAAAAATAAAACAACAACAACAACAGATTGATGTGTACATGTAGGATTAACCTATAAATTAAGAAAAAAAAATACAATTTACAAATTGTTTATGTAAATATAAGCAGCTATATTAGAAGAATCTTACAAATTAACTATGATAAGAAAAGATTTCCTTTTATATTGACAACTTATTACTATTATTATTGCATTATTATCATTAAACATAATTAAATAGCATACCTTTTGACGAACTAAAACTGACTAAAGTTGAATAATGTAAATCGTAATAGAATCAATTTGTTGGTGAAACATTTGCACACTCATTTTGTTACATACTAACTGAAAACCAATTATGATCCATCAAGTTCAAAGAAATGTATTTTGTACAAGATCTGATGAAAATAGTTTTAAACTTGTGTAAGATTATATCAACGAATCTTAAATTAGGGCGAAACAATTATCCATTGATTCATCATCAATTCTTTCATTTATAACGAACCATTTTCACTTCCAATATTATTAAACAGAGTAACGATTAAAACAATTTATTTTTGATTAACAAAATTAAGTTTTGAAAAAAGCACAATTCTGTTAATCATCTAAACAGAAACTAAATATGCATTTAATGATTAATAATACTGAAACCGGATCAGTCAATATTCAATCATTCAGTGGGTTCAAGTTCTGACCTTGTTAAAACGTGATGATCTCTTCTATTATTTTACACAGATTTATGTTATCAAAATACTGTAAGCGTACATAAAAATGTAGGCTAGTCATTTAAATAAAGTTTAAATGAATCTATTTTATTTTAGTACATGAAATTAAGTTTCACTAATTAACCAAAACTTGACTCTCATTCAAATGGAAATATACAACTAATTAGAACAGTATATATATATATATATATATATATATATATATATATATATATATATATATATATATATATATATATATATATATATATATATATATATCTGTATCGATCAAAAGTATTGAGGAGAAAACCTTATTTTCAATTTTTTTTAAGTGAGAATACCACATATGTACATTCATTAAAACTTTTTTAAAATTCATGATGTTTTGAATGAAATTACAGCCTCACATGTGTTTGAATATGATTGTCAGAAACAATATTACAAAGTTAGATTCAACGAAATAGTATTACGGGTAAGTTTAAAAATCAGAATAACATGGAAAGTTGATCTACATTGCTTTATGTAGAATACACGATGACTACTTTTATCAAAATCTCCGGTTATTTTTTTATAGATTAACTGTTGTGTTAGGTTTCCCAAACTTTACTTGGGAATACAATAGTCGAGAAGTCATTGGAAAGCAGTTACAAATAAGCCCAATCAGGTTACATCATAATTTAACAAAAACAATTTCAAGACCATAGTTAGCGAAACATTACTTCTAACTTAAATACCTTTATGTTATTGAAGCCGAAAGAAGCATAAATATATAATATGAAATAGTATGTCAATTTTTTTAAGTTGAGTTCTCGGGGATGAGAAGCTTAACTGTTACCTTTCTCTGTCGTTTTAGGCGACATTGTCCGAGCATACTTTGAGTAGAAATATATTATATTAAGCGATTTTTGACACTAGATAATAATCATAAAACTAAGATTTAACGCCCTTACCCATATACAAGACATTATCTTCAATCTTAAGCGAACTTATGTTCATGCCAAGGTTCAAACACATGTTTTCTAGTTTCACAACGCGAAATCTTACTACTATGTTATTCTTGTAGCAACGTATCTCACTTAATTAATGAAATATGCCACTCTTCATATTTGAGAACTGAAAGAGATTTATTTCTGTGTTTGATAACACGCAGTCTCTTACTATGCATCTCAATCAATAATGCAAACAAAGTAAAACTCAGCATTGTTAAAAATTAATTCCTTATGTAGCTTTGCTAAAAATATGTTAATTTGTTCATGAGAAATCTACAAATTAGCGGAATGAACGTTATGATTTTACTAAAAAGTAATACATAAATGTAGTATTTCCTCCAAGGTTAGAAAATGGATCGCAAATAACGAGTTTGTTGATCCTGGTTTCCCTAAAATGAAACCGAAATCATTCAGGTCACAACAGAAACGTTCATTTAACAATGTTATTGGTCTGCACAGGTAACAATACTATTTGTAGTATTATAAGAATATAATTTGTACATATATTGGTGAAGGGAACACAGCTATTATAGTTTCTCAAGAACTATGCACAAATATTAGTCTATGGAATATACTTTGTTTGAAATTATTAATGTATATTTTGCTTAATGAAGTATTCGTGATCGCCCACAAAAATCCTATTTAAGCAAATTTTTTAAATAGTATTGAATTGAAGTTTGAGGGAAACTGTATTTGGAGTTAGTAGAGCTTGGATATGAATGGTTTATATGTTTTGAACGGATTCAACGTATGAAAATTATGGGTGAAAGTTTTCATTATGTGAAAATTCCGATTTACTTAATTGCATATGACTAGTTGTGTTTACAATCGCCCTTTGGATTAATGAAACTTAATGACTAATGGCTTGCACGAAAACTGTTACAACGATGGAAAGAGAGGAAAATGACAAACTGAACAACTCATTTTTCGAAACGTTGTTACGCATATTTTCATTTCCAATTATTAATAGTTGGGTTATACTTTCTCTTTATTCCCTTAGTCTCAAGTCTTTGTCAGATCTTTAAGCTGTCCCATAATTTAATCATGAGCTTGATATTCTAATTTATTTGGTGAGCGAACACATTGTGTATATTATCTTGTTGAGAGTCTTGGTTTATTTGTCTATGTACTCTTTCAGTAAACACTGAACGTTTTCTAATCCAAATATACAGTTTTTGCACTATTGTCACCTCTTCTCCTGCTAACCAATGAGAATCTGTGTAGTAAAATAGTTTTATAACTAAAAGTCCGAATTATTCATAATCAAACTTATGCATTCTGTTTCATGGTTAGATTAAATAGCCTTGGATACTAAAGTACGTTTATTGATTCAGAAAAAAGTAATTTCTCACCTCAAAAAACATGATCAATAGATAAACAAAGGTCACAACACTAAGTACTACTGACGGACAATAATTGAGAGCATCAAAACATTTATTTAAACCGAAAGATCTGCAGGGCCTAGATTAATCAGTCATTTATGATAAATCACTATGTTTGTGCTAATGTACTGGAAGCGGCTATCTCCATTTTTTTCTAAAAACCAAAGGTCCTGAGTTGAAAAGCAGTACACTTATTCTTCTCTTCTTACCTTCATGTAAGGTCGGATAAAGTATGTAAAGATCATATCATTTACCAGAGGATCTAGTTCGGCCATATTTTCAGATATTAATTTTACTTGATTTAATTAAAATTATAATTAGAGAGGGGTTTTGTGGATATTATAGTAATTTAACAGTTGAATTCATGAGTCAACTGAAGCTAGACGACCATGGAAAACCTGGAAGCACTGAACGGCCATTTCGTCCTAGTATGGAACTCCTCAGCAGTGCGAATCCATTAGAACCAAACGTTTTTCTGAAGCAATTATACAATATATTTAATATGCATCTGATTTTAATGTTTTATTCAAATAACGTCACTTTAGAAATTATTTATTTTTGACAAAATATTTGATTAGTCACTTAATTATTTACGTTAATCAACATCATCTAGATTTATTATGTATATTAACTCGGTAACTTTATTCAATACACGAAATCGTTCAAGTCTATACTAAGGCCTATTCATTTCAACGCCTCTACGTCCCGATAACTTATTTTGATTACTCAAAACACTCTTCATCTCTAAATATTTATTTCTGATTTACTACTTAACATATTGGATTTAATCTCATTCAAATATTTACCCTACCAACATAAACAGATTCATATTTCAGAATTAGTTCTCTGTTGAAAACAATCCAATAAAATATAATATATTTAATAACTACACAATTAAAATTTATTAAATATAAAATGCTTGACAATCTGGGCTACCTATTCCTCCCATCTGGATACTTCAACAAGTTATCTGTTTCCTCGTTTCTTTTAATACATCATTATAGTTATTAATCACATAACCTATTCACATGACTTTCTCAATAATGCACAACCTTTCGTTGTACAAGTTACAAAAGACCCACTCAGAGATATCGTGGTTGCTGACAGTATGCAGTGAAAATAATGTGCATTATTTAGATGTCGATTGACTGGATTACTAATATCACACTGAAGACCACTCAACATTTATCGTCAGGATCGACCAATAATTAAGAAACGGAAACTTGTTGAAATAGATTGTGCTGAGAATTCTATATTGTGCCAATAATATAATATTGAATAAAGCGACTAATAATAACAAATCATTGAACAAATGAATGTCGATTTTCCCAAGTACACATGCAGAATTAGTAGATGACTTTTTGAATAATCTTGAAGAGGTTTCATAAAATTTGATGAACAAATAGCTATTGATGGCTCATTTGTTACAGTATATTTAAAGCGATAAATACGTCAAAGCTTCAGTTGGACAGATCTTTAATTGAATTTGAAATGGATTCGTTTGTGAGGTTTTAAAATTTTAAAACAGTGAATACTGATTGTCTAAACACATATTTGATCGTATTAAAAACAACAAATTTGGCAGTAAAGTTTCGAAGTATCGACTTCCAAAGTAATTAACTGTTAATTTCTGTTGAAACGATTAAATTACATTATATTCTTGTCATAAATTAAGTTAAAATGTTTAAGTGATAAGTCATTACACAGACTAAGCTTAGATTCAGTGAAACTTAAGATTTATAATTTCTCAGATAACATAGATAGTTTAATTCACGTAAATGCACTGTTCTCGCTAAGTTTGATTAACGGTCAGAATTATTTTCTTGACTAGTAATTATAAAATAATGATGTAAATATATACAAGAATATCACATCGTACCTATCATATTAATCTTGAAAAATCTGTATAAAAATTTAAACTTCATTTTGTCCAACTGTAACATTTTCAAACGCAGGAAATTGCGAAAATACGTAATGAATGTTTCTTGTTTTTCAAAACACCGGATCATATTGCTATGACTGTTTAGTCAGTTTAATTAACTGACTGTAATAAATGAGGTTGTGGCGAGACTATAATTCATGGACGAACCAATCAGTATTACGAGGACGGGTATTGAATTTTTGGCGCGAAGTTAATTCATTTATTTGGCTAAATAGAGTCTTGGCATTATTGTTGATGTCAGTTCGTTATGAAAATCCTATATCTGATTCCTAAACCTAAATATCAACTGTAAATATTAATTCTAATTTCTCACACTGGTTTATAACCCTCATTTAGTCGTAATATGTAGGTGGACATTTTCAAGGCCTCTTATGCGCCGCCCAAAGGTCGTTCATTAATTATAGTCTCATGGAGGTTGTCAGTCTCACAATTAAGCTTATTGATTATGTTCTTAACTTCAATTGAATTAATACTGAATGCTACAAACCACTCTCTTTTTGACTGAATAAGTATGTATATAATAAGAAATTATATCCTGACTATGAGTTAGTTTTCAGATGAGAAAATTAATAATCAACAATCAGGGATTGTTCACATTTACCAATCATAATGAACTATAGGTTACAATGTTATTTTCACTAATTAATATCCAAATTCACATTTTAGAAAAAATGTATGCAAAGAAGAAACTTTAATTTTCGTGATTGTTCATAACCATTACATTAATAGTTCCTCTGATAAACAATAGCTGGTTTTACGAACGAATTTTGATTAACGACCACTTAGAAATACTTAAAGATATACAATGGTAATAATGATAATGACTGTAATAATAATATTTTCACTTATTACAATCATCTTTGGTTTATCAAAGAATTTCAAGCCAAAATTATTCAATATCCTAACAAAGTTTTGTCATTATATTCCTCTATCATGTAAATTTTGTGAATAAATACACAAAGCTTTATTCCATGAGTATTATCTGCTAATGCTATGACATATTAAACGGCAATATAGTTTTTTACAAAGGAATCCCATAGTATCTATCTCGTGTTTCTCTAAAGGGAATATAAGATTCAAACTAAAATAACCATTTTAACAGTTCATCTTAAACCGTGGAATAAGTTGCTTCACTGATAGCCCACAGGCTTTTTGTAGGAGAGCATGTGTCAGCTCAGCAGTAAATATAATAAATTGATAAAAAAATAAATCTTAAATGAATAATGTAATGTAACGTGTGAAGAGATTCAGAAAAGTTGGTCTAAATGTTTGGTCAAAATACAGATACAAACGCAATATCTTTCTAGTATAACTGGAATTTCATTTACAAAGTAAACACTGATATTATTACTAGTTGTTTATCTAGAAGTCTCCAGGGACCACTATCAATCCACTAAGAACCCGAATCATGTATAGATAAGTAAAAATATTTAGTTGCACTGAGAATTTATGAATCCGTCGTTTAGTATTGCTTGTCATGAGAAGATTTAATAAGGGTGTATTTTGGTACTTTTAATATTTGTCTCTTTTGAGTGAAAAAGACAAAAGTCTTATCCACAAATATTACATAGGCTCAATTTCAAGATACTAGTCACAATCGAAGTCGTAAATATAGAGGACCAAAGATGTATGAGAAGTGTATTTTACTCACAATAAAAACACATGGAATATACTCAAACATCCGTGATATATACAAACAAACTGCAAATACATTCACTAAAAATTTAAAGATAAGTTCACTAATAAGCGTTAGATCCACTAACGCAATCTATCAGAGTGACTAAGGAAATTAATTATATTATAGCATATGTATACGCAGATAAATATAGAGGCTGCCAATTCAATTATGATGCATCGAATAAAAAGGTTATCTGGGGAATCCAATTTCGATAATAGATCTTCCAAATGTATCCATCTGTTTATCTGTAGATATAGTAACCAGTATAGAAAAGATATTATCTCAGTGAACCTCAACTAATTTTATGATGGGTCGTAAAAACACGAAAATTGCGTTTTTTGCTTTCAGCAATTTACAGTATAGTTCAATAGATATGCTGCTTTATGCAAATGATGATAATAGATTAAACTTGTTACGAACATTTGTTTGTGCAACTAAATATATATTCTTGATTGTTTGTGATACTTGAATTCAGTTCTGGAATTTGTTTGTGATAGAATAAAAAAAGTTGGCAATTGTAAGAGAAGATTATTAGATAGGATTTGTAAGTTGTGTTGCTTAAGATATGTAACTGCTCAGACATATTTTATCGCTTTATCTAGTATAGGATCGTAGTCTATGTGATTAGCATTATGCTGGGTTAATCAAATAAATTACTGTCGAGTTATTTTAGGAAGTCTTCTTGTTCATAGACATAAATACGACAAACTTAAGTATCCAAAACGAAAATAATACAAATTCAATTATTTCTTGGCTTATTTAAGGCTGCTTTCAATGTAAACAAAAATTACAGTTATATATAAAGTGAGAAAATTTATTTATCTGCCGTTATCAAGCTAACATAAAATTACTGATTAAAAAGAGAAATACAATGTTGATAAAAATAACAGGTCACTGGTTCTATTATTTAAAAACAGAATTCTGAAACTCAATAAAAAAGGAATCTCTGTAAATGATATACTGACTCCCAATGATCAGAAATATGAACGTAATAAAATTTATTCAGTGGTAGCATAGAAGGAGAACTGATTCTTTCTTGATTATCGACATAGAGTTGTGAAGATTGTTGAGTTTTACTGAAATCATGAACCAGTCAACGTTAGACCACTACTGAAAACCGAGAAGTACTGGGAGGTCATTTTGTTCTCGTGTGAGACTCCTCAATAGTGCGTATCCATTATTCCACATGCAGTAATCGAACTCAGGACCTTGGGCCCTGCTCACAAACGTTTAACGTTTATACCCTTGAGCCAGCATTCAACAGTGTTATTGTCCAACTTCAGTCGATTCACAATATAGCATGATAATCTTTCTCGGATATTTCTGTTAGCAGTCCATTTGATATAAAAAGACTAATCTAGTAGCTGAAAAAGATCTACATTAAATGAATGTTTAACCATTAACAATTTCTATCGATATTTATATCAACACTGAATTTCATTTAGAAATGTTTTGTCATTAACAAGATTTAATCGCAAACTCGAAACCGGAAGTGAAATAGGATAACACTGAAGTATGTTAAATAGGTGATAATTTTTAGCATTAATCCATTTTTCGTAAATAAATAAACGGTAAAAGTTCTATTCATTCTAATACTTTGGATTTATTAAGTAGTCTTTTAAAAATGTCAATCATTGAAAACAAACCAAAGATTTAATGACAATCTGAGGATGAACATATATAACTATAAAATTTTGATGTTTTCAACCAATGCTACATTTATAAATATATTGCCATTTTGATATATTCTTGAGACTCTTTCATGAAAAGAGTTTTTGTAAAACTTATTTATAAGCAATGATGGATAGTGGCTAGCAGTGGAATCCAGGAAGCGCGTTTCATCCTATTTGGGACTCGCTAGCTGGATGTACCTGCATCTCAGAGTTGATGTTTACTCTGGGACTAGAACCCAGTACCATTCGCTTCAAACGCCATCGCGTTATCCACTCAGCTAATGAGTCCTGATAGCCACTTGCTTGTGCAATGGGGTAAATTTAAATTCACTTGGTATTGTTTTGCTTGTATCTTCCCATTGAGGTTTAAGGCTGCAATTGATCAGTTTATTATTGGTATATGTGCATACTGTGCGTATGCCTCGATATTGCCTTAATTCACAAGCTATTTGTAAGCAATGATAGACAGTGGCTATCAGTGGAATCCAGGAAGTGCGTTTCGTCCAATTTGGGACTGATCAATTGCAGTCTTAAACCTCAATGGAAGATACAAGCCAAAACAACACCAAGTGAATTTATTTTATTAAGACTTACAATTTAGAAACATAAAATAACGCCGAATCGCCATCATTTCTTAAACTTGTATTTCAACATTTTCATTTATTCCTCATGTCAATCAGTATAAAACCCACATACATGTATACTTCACTTGCATCTAACGAATAAATTTGAAGATTCAAGTATAGAAGAATTATTATACAGTATGATTTATTAAAAAAAAACATCACACTAAACGCTTGATACAACACCTAATTAAAAGATACTTTAACCAATTATAACTGTTACATTTAGATATAAATGTCTAATTGAAAAGAGACATCTCGTTATTTATTAAGACTAGAACTTATAGAAAAAACACATCCATAACGAACTTAAGTAAACAAAAATATAAAAATAAATTCAATTTGCCTTAGAGACAAAAAACAAACAATTAATCAATTTGGTTTTCTTTTAAAATTCATACTTTGCACTTATGCAAACACTGAACCGTTTTATTCTTGAAGATAATCAATAGTTTTCCAATCAATGAATTTTTCACTTAAAATAACAAAATATATTTTACTAATTCTATTCTATTTTCCTATTTCCTTCTTTTTTGGTTTGTTTTGTAGAAACTAAGTGGAGTTTTTTTATTCTTTGAAAAATAGTATGTTACATTTCAACATAATATTACATAACTAACTACACTTAGTTATAAAATGCATTCATCTATTTAGTTGAGAATAATATTACAATGTTGCATAATGAAATGTATATTGGTGTATCTTTTTATCTATCGAGTTTGTTTTGTTTTTTGTTTTGCATAGGAGAGTTAATTTTAGGCTGAAACTCAAGAGTTTGATTTTATCAATTTTGATATTGGTTTATGTTGAATTAATTGAATCATAGATTAACGGAGTACCTTCGAAGTCAGAATGAGTTTAAAGGTTTGAAACGCTTTATCAACAATGTTTGTTTAAATAATATTCTGTTGATTGGTTATATATATTGACCATTTATATTTTACATTTTAGATATTATTATTATTATTACTAAATATTAACCTATATTCAATGAATAAAGTGCCTAATTTTACGAGTGTTTAAATATGCAAATGCATATTGTTATATCCCGATAAGAATAATCAATGGTAATTCTTGGGGTCCATTTATTGGCCTATACTAAACGTATATTTTTATCGTGTAATTGTTATGTAACTAAACTGTTCATATTCATATCGCTCTTATTATAAGCTTTAATTTGACCCATCGACTATTACTATACCATTTACCATTCTTGAGTTATGGCCTGTCTATTAATTACTATCTCCCTCATTCACAGCCACTTTTGGCTAAATATTGTACGAATGTTGTTTCATATTTTATGGTACGATATGGTCTGTTTGGTTTTTATACAAACCCAGTATGTTTGAAATAAATGATTCATATTGCAGAGGCTGAGATTGGTGTTCTGGACTTAACTGGCTGGGCTAGATAGGAGGCGAGACGAGTCAGGACTCTAGGCTGCTTGCACGTGTTTTATGCGTCACTGGTTCGATCGATAATTTCGCTGCTCTCTGATTGGCGGTATCGTTGCGTTATCCAATATACAGGGCACACAGATTCACAAGTTATAATACATATCATGATAGTTTATTCGTTAAAAATGAAACTCTTTCACTCAATTTGTTATTTTTTATAATAATACTGATGATTATTCGACAACTTGCTTAAACATCCGGGCTGCCTGTTCCAGCCATCTGAATACTTCAACAAGTTATCTGTTTCCTCGTTTCTTTTAATACATCATTATGGTTATTAATCACATAACCTATTCACGTGACTTTTTCAATAATGCACAACCTTTCGTTGTACAAGTTACAAAAGACCCACTCAGAGATATCGTGGTTGCTGACAGTATGCAGTGAAAATAATGTGCATTATTTAGATGTCGATTGACTGGATTACTAATATCACACTGAAGACCACTCAACATTTATCGTCAGGATCGACCAATAATTAAGAAACGGAAACTTGTTGAAATTGATTGTGCTGAGAATTCTATATTGTGCCTATAATATAATATTGAATACAGCTAATAATAATAATTATTATTGTTAAGGTTATCAACTTATTTATAAGTATTATTATTGTGTAAGATGACTTCAGTTTTAAAACACTGTAAATTGGTGAGCAGTTTACCTGAGTGATTTAGAGTAATTTTGGATATATGTTAAGCGGTTTTCTGAGCCGACTATTGAGAATGAAAATAGCACAATTCTTTTATTTCATCTGGTTATTTTTATTTAAAACACAAGAGACAAACTGTCTATAATCAGACGCGAATTCTAAGTTAACTTTTTGGAGAGTGAATATATGTTTTATTTCATAATGACTTTATTACTCATATAAATATCCTTCTCTATGAACGTTGTGATATAATGCCATTCTGAATTCCTAAAAACATCTAATATTTTGGCATTCATAAGAATGTCATTTGGAACGTTTTTGCCTATTGATATAAAAATATGAAGAAATAACAGTGAAAATAACAATCAAGTGCTTTTAAGAACCCAATGGATTGTTAAACTCAAATTTCTAAACTCACATGTCTAGCTCAGAAAAAAATGATATATCAGGTTGGGGAGACTGAAAATATTGACTGAAAAGTTATTTGTAGTTAATGAACGAATGATGATTTATTCATTTGGACGGACAGTGAAAGACATTATTGATTAAGGATTGTCGCCAGAGAAAAAACCATCTAAACCTTGGAGACTTTTATCGGCTGTTTTTTCAGCATATACGGCATTATGTTTGAATTTTGAAATATAAAAAAGCGGATTACAAATCAGTGGTTTAAAATAATATTTCACCACATAATGAATGACAGTACTGACGTGTTGAACAGAACAGGGGTGGGGACAATCGAATGTATCTAACACAAAATTACAGGACTTGTTAATAAAATCTAACAATCAAATAGTAAATACGTAATTTGCAAAATGTCCATCAATGGTCTCATAATCACTCAGACTTCATTGTTCTTGCATTTTCATACAAATTGCATTCTGTTTCCATTCTTTACTGTTCAATTCTCTTGTCTCTCTGCTGCCAGATATTCTGTTCCTGATGAACATCATATACTACTTATGTCAATATAAGTAGCACACACCACACTGAGTTCGATCACATGCGGGCTGTTGCAATTCACTATCGAAGAGTCTAAAACTAAGTTAAAAAGCAGTTCTGACATGCATTGTTTCAAGTGCGCTCTTTGGCAAGAATCTTATTCTTTTTTCTTCCCACCTCTACTCTTCTCTCTCTCTCTCTCTCTCTCTATATATATATATATATATATATATATATATATATAAACCCTTTGAAAAAAATATTGTCAATAAACAATTCCAATTATATTAAAATCTGTTCAATATACCACAAGAATCACCTACACACTTAATGACTTCATCTATTATTTCCAATTTTGCATGTAAACTGTATATTGTTTTGCTGTTACTAAGTAGTAATCTTTTCAACTACTAAACTTCTAAACGTTTAACGTTAAGAGACTTAATTGATTTATGCCAAAATTATTTCCGTAATCTGGTCTATCAAAGAAATACTGTCAAATTCCAAACAATTTTCTAGTCAGGGCTTTAGATTGTTGATTTATTTAATTATTCATTTATTTAGAATTAAAGTTTTAATCAATTCTGTGGACGAACTACTGACTACAATAGTTAAATTTAATACTTTGTGGCAACATACTTCATTCCATGTTTTTAATTAAACAATATATATATATATATATATATATATATATATATATATATATGATACTTTCGAACACAAACGTTTTGAATTTTATGGAAATTTACATGATACACTCAACTGCAAAGTAGCGATTTATGGATAGACGTTTTGATCTAGTTTATGGCACCTTAGTGATGTTAACAGTTGGAAACCTAATAATGGAGTATCGGTTTCATGTACTCCATGTTTAGACTGCCGAACTCAATAAGCAGGCGGTCTTTCAAGTAGAATAAACGTTCACTATAATTTGGTAACAGAATTATTTAAAAAAAATACGAAACTGAAACAATATAACATATACAACACTAAAATAGTTCATGTATCTCGTTGGGCTTTTTGGGGGATTATCTGCCTAAATTATAGGCTGACATGGATACTGGCTAGCAGCAGAATACAGAAAGCGTTATTTGGACGAAATTGAACGAAATAAAAGCTCTGGATTCCCCTGCTAGCCACCACTTATTACTACTCATAATGCTTATGACTGAAGTCAATTTTGAGGCAGTCCTCACAGGATGAACACATACCAGAAATAGACTGGTTGAATGCCATCCCAAACATCTGGGAGATTCAAAGAACTAAAACAAATGAATGTTCGCTTAAATGTAGAATTAACAGAGGGTACGTATTCCACTTTGTTATGCAAAACCCGTTAATAAAAATGGCCTTTTACGCTAAATATAAGTTAATGAATGTAAAGATTCTAAAGATCTGTTTAAGTTATTGTGTTGTCTAGCAATTTTCAGATTATTTTAAATATTACTTTAAAGAAGATTTTGTTATCATGTCACATGAAAAGAATTAGATTAGAAATCATACATTTAGCGTGTGATCGACGTAGCTTTAATATTCATTTTAATAACATGGAATAACCTAATAACGATATTATGAGTCAAAATGAATAGTGGCTAGCAGCGAAATACAGGAAGCGCGTTTCGTCCTATTTGGGACTCGTTAGCTGGATGCACCTGCATTTCAGAATTGATATTCACTCTGGCACTCGAACTCAGTACCGTTTTCTTCAAACGTTATCGAGTAATCCACGGTTATTAAGGACTGCAATTGATCAGTTTCTTGTTGGCATAACAATGGAAAAACACAGGTAAACAACACCAAGTAAATTTTAAACTTCACCGCATCGCACAAGCAGGCGGCTATCAGGACTCGGTAGCTAAGCGGATAACGCGATGGCGATCGAAGCGAACGGCACTGAGTTCGAATCCCAGAGTGAACATCAATTCCGAAATGCCGGTACATTCAGCTAGCGAGTCCCAAATAGGACGAAACGCGCTTCCTGGATTCCACTGCTGGCCACTACCCATCTTTGACCATAAAACTTGTTACCTAAGGCGATATCGAGGCAGTTCGCATAGGATGTACATATACCAACAAGAAACTGATTAATTTAAGGCCTAAATAACAATGGGAGGATACAAGTAAACAATGCGAAGTGAATTTGATAATGCGAGTTGGTTAGATTTACTCATTACTGTAACACTACTCAGCATCCTCGTCGCAAACGTCTGAATGACTGTGATTATAATAAATCCTGTATTTGACAGTGGAAATGTATGTTGAATACGAGTATTGTAACATGTTTAATACTTCACCAGTTAGGAAAAGAAAGAAATTTTAGTAGTTTACAAATGGTACAGTGTTGTGAGTATTGTCCAATCGTTAGAAGTTTAACTTATTTGATTAATTTCTACATTTTTAAGGAAAATGTACAACTTCATGCTCAATATTCACAATGTTGCACTTATTTATTTTCAGAATCTATCAGCCAATAATCATTTAAGTCTTCCAGAACTATGTAATTCAAATCTGATTAAATGATTAGGACATATAAATTACATTTATTTTATACTAACCGATTGTACATTCGTACATCATACAGGTTATACCCATATACACCTCAATGTGGCAGTTAAATAAATAAATGTCTATTAAAATTTTTACTAACGTCTGAAAAAATAAATACATAAAAGAATAACTTTAGACATATCCTAGTGTCATATATGACTGAGTATGCAGACCTAGAAAATTATATCTACAATAAGTTAGTAAATCCTTTTCGTCTGAAAGCTTCATTGTAAGAATGGAGGTTTGTGGAGATTATAGTATTGTAATAGTTTCATTTATGAGTCTATCTAAACTAGACCACCATTGGAAACCTGGAAGCATTGGACGACCGTTACTTCCTAGTGTGGGACTCCTCATCAGTTGGCAACACGATGCCACATACGGGAACAGTAAAGTCTTATACGTGTCAGGTGAAAACAGTTATCCACCTCAGAAAATAAATGAATAGTTGCACAAATACATCAATCAGTTGACGTTCACGCGCGAGACCGAAGGCTCTGGGTTCTAGCACCGCATACACGATCGTGCATACGCACATCCAACGAACTCCACAACAACACCAAACGGTCGTCCAGTGCTTCGACGTTTTCAATCATGTTCTAGCATACACCGATTCATCAACTCAACTATCAAATTCACCAAAAACTCCACAAATCACATTCTCGTCAAAATTGTTTTGTGTGTTATTCTTCATCGAACTGTAAGTATCTCAAACAATCTCATGTCCTTTCGATTGTATCAGAATATTATGACTAGTTCAAATATTATTGCTTGCTATCAATGTCAGCGTTTCATTACCACCTACTATGTCCGAGTGGTATAAAACATGAAGAAATAAGTCTCATAAAATATGTTTGTGTCCTCCATTCATAAGACGTTGAATAAACGAGCTGAAAATTTACTGTTCGTAAAATGACGGCACTCGTATAAAAGAATGATGTGAAAAATGAATGGTGTTTATATGTGTCAATGATTTCTCACTTGAAAATAATCATTAGAAACTATTGAAATATTCAATCTGAACAGCCAATATGTTTTGGTGTGTAGCTTATCAACTGAAGTCTTTATCACTGACTACAATTAAACTACTTATAATTAAAAACATCTCACTTTGTAAATTCGTTTAGGTTTCATATATTAACCAATCACCAATGAAGAAAAATGAATGGACCTTAATAGATATAAAAAAAGCGTGAAAATCATATTTCATCGATTTTAAAGGAGCAAATAAACACACAATTCTTCAAAAAACATACATATTCTCTATTTATTTATTTATTTTTGATTATTATTATTATACTAACCGACATAATGAATATTAAAAGAGATTACTTACAAAAATGATATATGAGTAGATGATGCTCACATTATTATTCATGCTATGATTAGTGGCAGTAGTAAACAAAATATTGCTTTCTGATATATATATATATAGGTTTATTCCTCTCACTGTATTACCGGTTATTAATTGTTTACTCTATTGGCAAACATTTTAAATTATTTGTTAAACCTTTATTTTTTGGATAAACATCAACAAATCTAAGTGGAAGAAAATATAATCGAATGAAGTTAATTTTAAAACGAGATAAATCTAATGTATGTTGTCAAATTATAATGGTGACGAATAGTTCTAAATTGTTCTCTTTTCTTCTTCTTTTTTTCTTTTTTTAAAAAAAGAATTCCAAATCTGACACCTTTTAATTCAGTGATTATGATTATAGAATTTAATAAACGAATGAATAAATAACTTTTGATGGAGTTTTGTTCTCAGAGAACAAAACTCCATCAAAATCATCCACCTGAGCTACAAATCTTCTCCACCATCTCAGAATAAATAACTAGTTGACAATAATATAGATTAATAACTTATAAAAAGGATTATTTTATCTGTTTTAGACATATTTTCTCAATTGTGTTCTCTTTTGTTTAGTATCTATCTAACTGACTGATAATAAAGCTGAGTTTTGTTGGATTACAGTTGGTAATAATTTAGGAGTTTTGATGCCAAGTTGTTTTGTGTTGTTTTTTTTTTCTTTTTAAATACAAAATATGTCATGCATTAGTTGACAGTAATAGTTGTTTGAATAAAAATATTCTTAGGTGATAAGTAATGAACTTTTTGAAAGAAAGTAAGAGATTAACAGTAATATCCTATGCATATTGCAAATCTGTTTCATAAAAAAAGAGTAGCTATGAACATTACAAAACACGATGAGATGTCATATTTATTGAATAGTAACTGTTTTAGTAGAGATTAAATACTGACGAGCGTGAATGGTGCATTGATAGGTGTAATTGTATCTATACTCATTCGGTAAAATTTTTATACACTCATTATTTAAAAAGAATTTTTACTTCACAGATCTTGGAGAACCAAAGCTGTTACATTATGATCATGGAATAGTTCACAATTTTCCACATTTATACAACTGAAAGGGTATCATCTTCTTAGCACCAACTTCATTAATTATACGTAACAAATAAATATTTTCTATTGCGGTAAGAAAATATAACTTATTATTATTAATTACAAGAAAATTTGAAAGTTATCAGTATAAGGTTGTGGGGATTATTAAGCTTTTGATTGAGATTGGGAACCGATTGATGCTAGACGACCATTTAAAACCTGGAGGCAGTGGGCGGCCGTTTCGACCTATTGTGGTACCCGTCGTCAGTGCTCATTCATGGCCCCGCCCGTGGGATTCGAACCCAGGACCTTCGGCCTTGCGCACGAACGCTGTATCTCTAGATCAATGAGTCGGCATCCAACGGTGTTAATGTCTATCCTCAACCAATCCAAGAAATTGCGCGATCATTTGCCATTGTACTGAGATAGATACCTGTTTCTACACGACACGGATTAGCCTCACTGGCCACGGCTTCTTATACCAGTTACGAAATAATGCCAAGCTTTATTATTATTCTTTTCAGAACAGTTTTCAATGACAACAAATTAATTCATGATAAATGAAAATTTAACAAAAAATGATCGTTCATAATTATTTTCAAACCATTAAACCTATTAAATGCATAATAAAATTTACTTAACAACATATCTACTTACAAATGATATTCACTATTAAGACATTTCATAGAAACTTTGAAGATGTATAATAACTTGAAAAAAAAACTGTGGAATTCAAACAAGAGTTAAGCATAAGTATTCTTGTAAAGAAGAAAAAAGTTCCCGTGATAAAACATATATATAAATTGATTTTAAACAAAGTATAAACTTTTCGTAGACATCCTAATATTAAAAAGGTTTTATAAATGTGTTAAGACATTCAAGCATATAATGTAGATATCTACAAAATAAAAGATTTTCACTTTTCTAGCTAGAAAAGGAAACTAAAAACGATGTCGTTTTTCAACTTGGATTGAGCAGCTCACTCACCATATATATGTATATTCATATGATTGGATAATTATGATTATGAAAACATAAGTTTATGACATTATTCATGTCAGTTTTCTCTTCTTCAAAAGACTCCACATCTGTTTGTTCTACTATGTAAGAGTATTCAGGTTCTTTGTAATTTCTAGACTCGAATGGTTTGCTATGGTCTTCTTCACAGATGCATTCCCACAGCTCTTTCGGACAATGAATAGTAGGTCAGGAAGTATTAGAGGCTACAAAAACTTAGCGCTTACCTCAACACAAATGTCAAAGTTCTTCCTGACACTGAATTATACTTGGAGTCTTTACGGTCTCTACTTAAACCACCAGCCCTCTTAAACATGTGTTCTTACAAATACAGAATCTCCTGAAACAGCTCTATAGACTTCAAACGCTTCTCTGAAGTTTTTCAATTTTTTTGTCAAAGATTAACTATAGCTCATTTTGTGTATTTTGAGGATAGTGTAGAATACTGATTACTTTATTCAAGAAACGAGAAACGTTTTATTTTAAGGTATGTGATAAATAAAACCAAAGTCGAGTATCCTCTGAGAAAGCTTGACATTCAGTAAAAGAATGCGAGCCTTGATAACTTTATTACGTCTACTGAGATTAAGTTAATATTGTACATTTTTCAAAAAGCGACTTCAACACTAAACTCAATAACTTTAATTGGCAACAATTAACTGATATGTATAATGAAGCTTGTAATATTTGGATTATGATCATAAAATCCATAAACATTCGGCACTTGTTTCATTAACTACAAAATTATAACATTGTTTCATTCAAAAATGCATGACTGATGTAATGTAAATGCTGGATATAGAATGTACACCAATTCCCAGATAGTAATTATTGATCATTCATAAGATCATTTATAAATCGAATTATAAATACATGTAGGTTCAACTGGAATATACTGGTATAATGTCAATGTTACAAATCCGGTAGGGACTTCAAAGGGCCTAGAGACAAGTGAAGTGGGATTTAATATGAAAATGTATCCGGTGAAAACTTTTGGAATAAAATAGGAAGAGCTATGTTTTTTTTATAAATTTGATGATAAATTCATTTTTCAAGAACAAACATACAAAAAGTACGATTGTATCAGCGTTTTATTCCTGTATGTTAGTTCCATATATTTTTTTATTAAAAATGGCATAAAACTTATAGTTTAATTTATTGCAATTTGTAGAAACGTTTATTTAGACTTCGTTAAGCAAAACATATGGATTACAAGAGTTCGTTAATCTCTTTTCTGTTTGCAAAATTATTTACTGAAATAACACATCCATATGAGAAGAGATTCTATAATATTGAGCTTAGATACTACAGTATAACATAGAGAAATTGGCTTATTGTAGAGAGGAATGTAAGCAGATTATAAACTTTAGCTACATATTTATAGGATATAGTATACATTGTTTTTGCAATTCTATCATTCATTTCATATTTAGTCATAGAATGAAATTTATAGTACTTGTGTATATACATTTCAATATTATTTTATCGCATGTTTTTCTCTTTTCTTTACCTTACATTATTCATTTAAATGATGTTTTAATGAAGTATTTCAAAGATAATAACTAAACTGGGAAGCATGTGTGATTTTCTTTCTGGGGCAAAAATGTTTATATCCTATTGTGTTATGTGTAAGTATATTTGAAGAATAATTTGTTATATGTTGTATATGAAATTAATTTACATGAAACAATGATATACATATACATATATACCCTACTTTTGAAAATATATTCACTTTTAAAAGTGATTTATAGCAAGAACTAATTATTAAATATAACATGGAAAGCTTAGTTATAAATATACAATTCCATAAGATTCACTATTTCATAAAGGAGTCAAGTTAACATGTCATTAAACCTTAATACTGGTTTTATACTTTAGTTAAATAATTAGTTAGATTGTAGTAATACTTTACCTGTCATTGGGATTATTGTATGGAACTAAAATAAAGTCATTTAAAATAAGTAAATTAAAGAAAATCAATTAATTTCAGTGAAATGTTCATCCTAAGTCATTATAGATTTTTATAAATAACTAAATAATATATTTGTAATATCCCAATGAGTAGAAAAATTAGATTTTCTGACGTTTCGTGACTTAGTATATGTCACTTATTCAGAGAATAAATAACCAAATTACATACATATCATTTATGAATCACCTTGACTGAAATGACATGACATCAACTTGTTCAGACCTGTTTTTTGATTGATCAAATATTATTCTTGCATTGTTCCGTTGTACTATTTAAACTTGGATTAATTTTAATTTGGTTATTTATTCTCTGAATAAGTGACATACGCTAAGTCACGAAACGTTTGAAAATCTAATTTTTCTACTCATTGGGATATTACAAATATATTATTTAGTTATTTATAACAATTTACCCAATGCCCAATTTATTCGAAATTATCAAATCAAACCTTGGTAATGATACCTACATTATAGATTCTGTCTGTTGACAAGAATAAACCGATTATTCCATCAAAGTAGCATACTATTTTTTTCTTTATGTATTAATTTTTCACAAAACTTTCAACTGAAAAGTATCAAACAACATAAAATTTGTTTTAGAAGTTTGATTATATTATAATAAAACTTACTTGTCTTCTGGCTCTTACTCTGTTAATTACTTTACGTAATTTCAAATTGTGTTGTGTTTCACTAATCGTAGCATAAGAACGTTCTGTTTTACTTGATGATATAATTTGATTAAAATTTATATGTTGTCCAACAAGAGATATTCCTTTATTGTCTGTACGAAATAACCTCCAACTTATTTGACAATACATTACTGATGTAATAAGTAATGGTAAAACATAAAATACAATTAAATCACACATATAAATAGCTTTATAAGCTGTTCGCTTAAATTTAAATGTACACGTTTCAAATGAACCATATTCTGAATATTGTTTAACTGTAGTACTCATAAATATCCATGGTATATTATATGTTAATGTGAAAATCCATATTCCAGTAATAATTTTAATTGCTCTTTTAATAGTACACATATAATGTGCACGCATTGGATAACAAATTCCAACCCATCTTTCAACAGAAAATGCACATATAGATAATGCTGAAGCATCTACACTTAAATATTGTAAACATACACTTAATTGACAAGCAAAATTACCTAATCTCCAATGATTATATGGTTGATAAAATTCTTGTACCATTAATGTTGTACTAGTCATTAATACAAGTAAATCACTAGCTGATAATGAAATAAGATAACAATTAGTTGGTGTATGCAATTTTGATGATAATATTAAAACTAACATAACAAAAATATTTCCAATAACACCGACTGTTAAAATAACTGATAATGAAATTGTACCAACTAATTTATATGGTAAAGAATAATGAATTAAAGGAATTAATGAAATATTTTTATTCATATTTAATAATGTGAAATTATTATTATTATTATCCATTTTGTTCTATACTATTTTGTTTGAAATTCTTATTTTCAATTAATTTTAATTAGTGGGATTTTTGAGCTTTGTTACAATGTCTGACATGATACTTCGTTTTTCTTTTTTTTTTAAAAAAAAAGACAAACTCAACTAAACATTTTGATTTATTGTTAGTTTATTCACCGAAAGTTTAAAATTAAAAGCTGAGGATAATTCTATTGGTTACATAATAAAAAAAATGCTTTTGATTGGTTGAATGAGATATTTATAAACTTACTGGATAAGTAAAACAAAAAAAAGCAAGCTTTGTTGACTTTTAATCTTATATATATATATATATATATATATATATATATATATATATGCTTTATAGACATAGTTGCCTTTATCATTTTGAGAAGAGCAAGAATAGCCTTAATTCATTTTTATTTTGTAGATTCTCGTCAGCTACTTATAACCTGTGATATTTAAAAATCATAATTAATAATAATGGATTTACAATACTTACATGAAAGAGTTTGGTTAGAATTTATATGTAAGAATGAATCCCTAGAAGATATAATGCTAAGATATTCTCTTCAATTTGCTATTATGTAATAGTTCACATATTTACAAAATTTATATTCCTACGAATAAACACTCGTCGCTTAAATGTTGTTGGACTATGTTCAAATTAACAAGGGCTACTGTATATTCTGTTATCATATTTAGTTACAGTAAATGCTTGCTCTCTGACGTAAACTTACTTTACGAAATCACAGGTGGTTACATTAGAAAACAGTATCAACTTGAATACAAGTACCACAAACCGTTATTCGTCATCAATAACGGTTTACCTTTCCATACTGGCGCAACCGTGATTAAGACGAAAATAACAACTATTACTAATGATAGTTTATTTATATAATTTTTTTCCGTAATTCGTGCTTACAAGATAAAATATGAAAATAAGTTGAAAGACAATGACGGCGACGAATTGATTTTTGATGCACTACCATAAGTGGGCATTTCGTTATTTATTGCACGAAAGAGCATCAAAATGTATGCTTCACTCAAACAAAGAGCTAACGCTCTGACGAAGCTAAAGAAGAAATGAGAGTACATTAAAAAAATAAGTGGACAAGGACACTATATGATAGGAGATGTAGTTCGGTTATACATATAACTAAGAATGAATTCTTTAGTCGAATTGAGTTCCATCAACTTTTGATCAATTACTACTATTCCGAGTCATATTTAGTAACGTCCAAAAGATTTTAGGACGTATTCTTTTGACTGTAAGGAGTCTAATACGTGTCAGGTGAAAACAGTTATCCACCTCAGAAAATAAATGAATAGTTGCACAAATACATCAATCAGTTGACGTTCACGCGCGAGACCGAAGGCTCTGGGTTCTAGCACCGCATACACGATCGTGCATACGCACATCCAACGAACTCCACAACAACACCAAACGGTCGTCCAGTGCTTCGACGTTTTCAATCATGTTCTAGCATACACCGATTCATCAACTCAACTATCAAATTCACCAAAAACTCCACAAATCACATTCTCGTCAAAATTGTTTTGTGTGTTATTCTTCATCGAACTGTAAGTATCTCAAACAATCTCATGTCCTTTCGATTTTATCAGAATATTATGACTAGTTCAAATATTATTGCTTGCTATCAATGTCAGCGTTTCATTACCACCTACTATGTCCGAGTGGTATAAAACATGAAGAAATAAGTCTCATAAAATATGTTTGTGTCCTCCATTCATAAGACGTTGAATAAACGAGCTGAAAATTTACTGTTCGTAAAATGACGGCACTCGTATAAAAGAATGATGTGAAAAATGAATGGTGTTTATATGTGTCAATGATTTCTCACTTGAAAATAATCATTAGAAACTATTGAAATATTCAATCTGAACAGCCAATATATTTTGGTGTGTAGCTTATCATAGGTATGTGGTCTTGTACATGACAGCAACCGAATTCCGAAACACCTCAAAGAAATTCAATAGACATAAATAAAAATATATTAAGTATCTATGCTTGTGCTAGTGTTCTTTATATTCGAAAGTTCTTAAATAAACTACAGTTTATGTGATGTATTATTTGACAATTAAAATATACAATTCAAACACATGATGTTTCAAGTGAAATAAGGATCATCTATGTTGTTAAATTCGAGTCAGACAACAAGCCTTATTAACTGAAGATAAAAACCACTAGATCTCAACCAGAATATCTAAGGTATAAGAGCTCAGTGTTAGAATTAATGACCCTAGGTTTGAGTTTTGCAAGAATACTGAATATACACTTATCAGGAGTACCTTAATAAAATGAATCAGTTATTATTATTAGTGGCTTTATTCAATATTATATTATTGGTACAATATAGAATTCTCAGCACAATCTATTTCAACAAGTTTCCGTTTCTTAATTATTGGTCGATCCTGACGATAAATGTTGAGTGGTCTTCAGTGTGATATTAGTAATCCAGTCAATCGACATCTAAATAATGCACATTATTTTCACTGCATACTGTCAGCAACCACGATATCTCTGAGTGGGCCTTTTGTAACTTGTACAACGAAAGGTTGTGTATTATTGAGAAAGTCACGTGAATAGGTTATGCGATTAATAACTATAATGATATATTAAAAGAAACGAGGAAACAGATAACTTGTTGAAGTATTCAGATGGCTGGAACAGGCAGCCCGGATGTTTAAGCAAGTTGTCGGATAATCATCAGTATTATTATAAAAAATAACAAATTGAGTGAAAGAGTTTCATTTTTAACGAATAAACTATCATGATATGCATTTGTATATTTAAATACTGTATTTTAATATCTTTGTTTTTATTATATTTGTTATGAAAGATTGATAATAAAAAACGAAAACGCCCTTAACTTGTTAGAAACTGCTTGGTATGAATCAGAATAATTCAATCCATTAGTAATCGAACACCATAAACATATGAGCTTAAGTGTTGATGTTTAGCATATGCTGCTTGACTTGTCACATATACTTTTTACAGCTTTGAAAAAGTTATGCGGTTGCTATAAGAGACATTTCCAACTTTACAGTAACTATATGTTTTGAAAATGAAGCCAGTCAAAATAAATCTTTATTCTATAAACGTAAGCTGAAAATCACTAGTTCAACCTCAGAATTCTAAATTAATTATTTTTTTATTGTTTTGTGGTGTGTGTTACTTATATCGACATAAGTAGTATGTGATGTTCATCAGGAACAGAATATCTGGCAGCAGAGAGACAAGAGGATCGAACAGTAAAGAATGGAAACAGAATGCAATTTGTATGGAAATGCAAGAACAATGAAGTCTGAGTGATTATGAGACCATTGATGGACATTTTGCAAATTACGTTTTTACTATTTGATTGTTAGATTTTATTAACAAGTCCTGTAATTTTGTGCTAAATACATACATTTATGAACGCCTATGTGCAACGAATTATTATAAACCTTCCACTACCATCTGAACAAAACATTAATACATTTAGATTTTATTAACCTGAGTAATACAGATTACATTCAGTCCGACTTGTTTTTTTTTTAATTCCAAAGAAAATCAACTAATTTTTATAGATATTGACAGACATGACGTAGTAGTTTCAACTCGGCGTCACCGTCATCGAAACCAAATGTTTTGATGTTAGTCTGTTAGTGGGGATTTGAGATAACCATAGTATATATCTGAAACATACTAAACCCAATATTTCTGAAATTGAGTTGTCTAGATTTCATTTAAATTATTTCATTGATGATTTTACTAGCGTATGAATTTTTTGAATTCATTGTACAGTTTTTATGTCTAGGCATAAAAAGTAGACGATAAATGTTTTAAAACTTATTCTACTGTGAATGAAGAGATTACGATAAAAGCTGATATAAGCTATGTGCTCATTAATGACCCCGCAGCATTAGACCTCTGCTTCTTGACAGAAAAGTATTTCATAGTATGTGCACCCATGACCTCACCAGTGATCAAAATCAGGAACTGCAGAGGCATTAATTTGATATCAAATATCAGTTGTTTCCAGTAATAATCTACATAAGATCAGTTGTCGATGTAAAGAGAATTATCTTTACAAGCCTTCAATGATTCTAAAACCTATTGAAATGTATCTCAACACATGGTTCTCAATTATAATTTTACCGACTTATTTATAATAATAGCATTAGTATTTAAAAGTTACATGATGATCGATCTTATTTGTACTATCAGATTAGAGGATAATCAACACTATTTACAATCATAAAACTTATGTTAATATGAAAGTAATTATTCAGACAGATTTCTGGAAAGCATTTAATTTTTATCAGAAACTGAAAAGTTTAAAATTTAAGATTTTCTTGATAATTTATTATCATGGGATTCATATTCAAAAACGTTGTATCTCCAATGTTTCATCTGAAGAATTCTGTTTCTCAGTCACGCTTCGATAAAGCAACAATTCCAATATACATAAAGATTATCATTTAGATAATCGGTGATGTCTAGGAGTAATCTCTAAATTATATAGCTGCATGTTATCAATGAATCAGTAATTTTGGGATGAAAAAAATGATGAAAAATTTCAAATGTTTCAACAGATTAAAATAGTAATTATGAAAAACAGTCGTTATTTTGCTTCTGTCTTCTGAAAAGGATTAATAACCTAACCAACTACATTGGATCAATGAAATTGCTTAGTTTATGGAAGTCGGTTGTCTTTATCACATCATATATAATGAAATTATACTGTTCTATCAACAGTGAATACTAATAAATGTAACTAATATTTTATACTTGTAATCATGGGTAATTAGATTGACCTGGAAAACGTAGAATCTTCACCTGAAATGTTGTGAAATGTGATAGTCTTCAAACCGGTTGTAGGTAAACGCTTTGAAAAGTTAATAAAATAGAAGAATATCGCTAAACACAAAAATCTTCATTTATTTAAGTACATTCACACCGTAATAGTGTCTTTTGTTATGAATGTCTAATGACATAAGTTAGTTTAGGCTTTACCTAGAACGTAAGGAGAAAACACGATTTATGTGTCCACTAAAATATGTGCAGAAATAGCTAAGCACTAACTTTCCCATATTAATTTTATATCATTTTCACTTAACAATAATGTATTTAGTTTAATATCAATCTAAAGTGTTTCAAATTTCGTTTGTGTTCATCTTCTTCAAACCTATTTATAAGTTGGTTTTTACTCAAAAAAACTAGAAATTACTAACTAAATACTTTATAGTCTAGCAGTAGAGTATAACTTTACCTCATTTATCTTTACTTTTAAATATAACTTAAGTTTTATAGGTATGAATGTCAATGTTAAACTTGATAGTTTCAAATGCTAAATTTATTTTCAACTACCAAGTTCAACCTTAGCATTAGTAACTATATCGTATCTGTAGTTTAATTATACCCTAGTTGGTCTCATCCCCAATGTTTCCAGGTATTTCATTGTGATCTAGCTTTAATTGACTCATGATCTCAACAATTAAAATTACTAATAATATCCACAAAACCCCCTTCACATACATATTAAATACACTATAAAGTTTTTGTGACTAATCCTATGTAATTTATCTTAATAATGAATTGAATGTTAGAAAAAATTATGTTATTTTTTTCAACAAAAAAAGTACAAGCTAATCACCCACTGTAAAAGACGAAATTTTTTTTCTTGAAATCGGTAATTTCCAAATCTACAAGTTTGTCTGTTTTTCTCGTATTTTTCACAACAACGAAATTATTATTAACATGGTAATTTCATCTTTCCATATATATCTCTCCCCTCATTCTTATTCATGTTTATTGTATTTCCTGTTACACTGTTCATGATAAGAAAATTGTTTAATTTGATAAGTGAACAAATTAGCTTCTTATAATTGTGTTTCTCTTTTCGGAAATAAAAAGAACAATGAAGAAGAGGAAGAAATAATGTTGTTTTCTCTTATAATAAATTTAATTGTTATGTAATCATACAAAAAAATAAGTTGTGATGACAATTTCTGATAAAATATGTTTCTATGATATGAAAATAGATACAAAAAGTATGATGTTCTCTTTAGGGTTATGGCGCTGAATTGAAAATAGTTACGAATTAAAATAAGTGATAATGGATAGTTGATACTTTGTTTAGTTTGTTTGTTTTTGTAGACTTTCTATGAATGTAAAGTTTTGTTTCTTTAATTAGCTGAATTCTGTACTCAAACTACTTGAAATATAGATATAGCTGTAAATAATCTGAATAATAATTACGTAGTTGTTGAATATCTTGTCTTAAAATAACTGTCGCTATTAATAATATTTATTACTTTAGAATCAACGTAGTATCAAGTTCACTAACTTTGACATCATTACCGGGGATACGGACTTAAATTACTTATTTGCACAACTTTGATTGTTTGCGCTCACTACATCTGATGCATATCAGGTAATCTAGCTGACACATTCTTATAAAAGAATTCTTTCGGTCTAAAAAATTACCTTAACTTAGTTGTATCATATGGCCACCAGCTTTAAAAGCCTGCATCTAAAAATACCATTTATATTTGATTAGAATTCAAGAGGACAAAAGTGTAAATCAGGTACTCAAAATAAATATCCTAATTTTAATACACTAGAACATATTTAGTAAGCTTGTGTGCGATTGTTTACCATACATTACAGGAAACTATTTCATTATTCATAGAATACACGCCAAAAACGATGGTTGAAAATAATCAATATCTTTTATAAACAGTAATTAGAGAAACTGGAGTGTTTTTTTTTACTTTCACATCTGCTTCAACTCATTACTTGACACAACTATTTAAAAGTCTCTTGGATCTAGCTAGTGATCACAGCTATTTCAGGTTAACTTATGCGTGTTCAGACACTTTAAACTAAAACGCTACGTTGTAAATCACATTATAAATTAAACATTTCTTAGTTAACTGGTAAATGATGATATATTTTCTAATTAGATTACTGTTGCAATGCCTTAAGGCACACTACTAAATGGTTAATTACAAATATTATATATATATGGTGGTATTATTTAAGAATTGTTTTAGCTTTTTATTTCATAGATTTATATTGTAAGAAACCATTCCTATCAAATAACAATCATGTTTTTGACTGCTTGTTTTGGAGAATTTAAAAAATATTTTACGACTTGCATGCCATCACACAGTAAGTTTTCAATTTTACAAAAATATTGGGAGCTATGGAATATGGAAATATAAAACAAAATGGGTTGACAATTAAACTATTCTGCGTTTTATTGATAATCGTTTGCAGTTGAGATATTTTATTTACGATCTTATCATTTTTCGGTTTATAAATAACGCTAAGTTATATATATAGCTTAAACGACTAAATAGTTCTGTTGAGAGTATCTCAGTAAAAGATAGTATAGTAAGACAGGAAGAATTATAGTCCATTGATCACTCCTGCTCTTTTGTTTACATTGTTCTTTATTATCAATGGCGATTACCATAGAATCACTAAAAAACAGATGACAGTTGACAACTTTTCCATTTTGGATTCTTATTGAATAGACGAGTCTAAGTAAGTGCAGCAAAAGAACGAATTTTACGGTTTTAGTTTCTTAAAGCAAACCCGTTACCGTTGAATACGAGTTTGTGATTCATCCATAAACATTACCAACTTCATCTAATCAAATATGCATCATAACATGAGCCTCATATCATTACTGAGTAAATTCCTCACTTCCAACATTATTGGAATCTACGTTTTACTAACACACTTTGTAAAATTTATACTTGATCATAAACTAATCTCTCTGATTCATCCCACAAACTAACAGTACTATTGTCAGTTATTTTATGCAGATAATAATACTATTCAAGATCTTTTATAACCTCAATATTCAATGAAATATAACTGATATTTAAAACCACAACTTTCTTATAGAGTATGGTCTATGAGACAATTATTTCACAAAATCTTCATTCTAACCAATTTGGCTCCTTATAAGATACTATACAAGTAAACAGTTGATTTTTTTTCTAAACAATTTGTAATGGTGAGGTATTGGATTGATTAGCCGTTAAAAATCAGAAATGTTTCTAGCATAATATAAAAAGTGATTGATAATACTTCCTACAGTTAATTCAAATATGTTAGTAGAATTATTTATTTTTATTTTATTTTCTTTATTCTTTGTTTATTACTCTACCATAATGACATGACTTCTACTACATCCTATTTATTAAAATATCGTATCTTCTTAATTTATCTGATAATGTAATATGAATAATGTAAACAAGCTTACTGAATTTATCTTAGTCATCTGCTCACTTGTTTACTTTAGCCAAAAAAGGTAAAAGTAAACATTTAAAAGAAATCAAAAAAGAAGGTTGTCACGCGACTTAATGATATTTATGAAACAAAATTAACTTCTGATGATGTCGTTTTGATAAATGATAAGATTGTAGTTAAATTATTAACATTACATACATCATTGAAAGTTGTAAACATTTAAATTCAATATGCAGAGCAAATTAAATCCTTTAAAATATCATCAGAATGGTTTTTTATGGATATTATAGTAATTTAATAGTTGATTTCATGAGACAGTTGAAGCTAAACCACTATGAAAAACCCGAAAGCACTGCGTGGATGTTTTGTCCTACTGTAGGACTCCTCAAAAGTGCTGTGGCTTAGATCTCATAATCTTCAACCACTGTTGACTACTTCGAAGAGGGATAAGCGAACTAACGTCTACGGTGTTATGGTAATGGTCATTGGAAAATTAAAAATGTTACAAGACCAGTATTCACCGACGGTCCTTTTCCAAACTGTCAATCGAATGAATACCATTAAAATATCAGTTGATCTGCTAACATTAAATATAAAAACAGTTGAACTTCCGACAGAAACTGTTGTCACAATCAATGTTGTAGAATGTTCTTTTACACAAGGTATATATTTACAATATTCAGTCGATTAAATTTATTTACACCCTTGCTATACTATACTAATATATCTTCAAAATAACTTCCAACTAAACCCTCTCATGTAAGTAATTTAAACCCATTATGTAATTGTGATTTTAAATATCACAGGTTGTAAGCAGCTGACGAGAACCGACGAAATAAAATGAATTCATGCTATTCTGCTAGAATGTTTATTCTTGCTCATTTCAGAGAAAAACTCATCATTCGGCAAAACATTATTAAGGAAATCAGTAAATGCTGACAAACACTTTTGGTGTACACTCCCTCGTATATTACTATTTAGTTATAATGTCTTAAATTACAACCATTTTTTTTACAAATAACATGATTCTATACTGAAGGGAATAAGTTAAGATTACGAACTACTGAATTATTGCCCTGTAGTTTGAAAGTATTTTTTAACCATTACACCTGAACGTGCTCAGTACTTTCGAGACATTTTAAACTAAAATGTGAAGTCTATTTAGTGCTCTTACGCATCAATTTCTTTTTCTGTACTCCTATATTCTAATAAATATGACATAGTTTTGAAATGTTGTCAAGCTGATGTAAGTTATTTCATCTTTATCAGCTTAATAAATATGTAGAGGTGAGTGTAATTATTATAAAGAGAAATGACTAATAGATAGGTACTTTTGGAAATGATTCCACAGAATCACTTAGCACAGAAGCGGTTTCCATAGAATGCTAATTAATAAATAACTTAAATATGAAATGTTAGACTTGGTTTTTGGCAGAAATTCCATCGTCAATAACCTACACGCCATTAAAGCAGGTTTACAAAAATTGGAATAATTGCAAAGCAGTTCATTTCCTCTGTTTAACTGTAGAGTAATGGTTTATTAGATAGAAAATTACTCTGCGTCATTTCATCGAATGCTTCAAGGAATCTAAAATTCTCTTTCTGAGATCTAACAAAGTGAGATAAATAATGAACCTCCACATTTGACTGTAACTATGTTATTCAAACACTTGTTAAGTAATAGACATATCGATGCCTTGTTTAACCAGTGATCAGGAATCACACATCACGTCCTCTTCAATACACTATATACCAAGTTTAAATGCACAAGGAATAAAAGTCATACTATTCATTCAATTGGTATTGATTAACAGGATACATCTTAATTACTTAATTATATCGTTTCTTATTGCAATCAATTTATGTATTTACAATTATTGCTTAAGCCTCTGATCATCAGAATGATAGTATTATGCAGTTTTTTTTTACATTTTTATGCTCATTCCGTTGATTATCTATCGGATTAAGATAACTTAGCTGCATGAAGCTGAGAAATAAAGTGTTACATATTGCTTCTTTCAAAATTTCATCGATCAAGCTGCTCGTTAATAAATGAATGAAATGTGCAAGTTCTCAGTTGGCTAGAACAAATAAATTGTGTATTAGCACACAATACATCGATCGTAAAAAGTGGATGGATGCGATCTAGGTTGGGTTTAACAATTATGCTAAAATCATTATTTAGAACTCCCGATGTTTAGTTTGGTATGTAGAATAACTTAAACCAGGAGTCTCTTTAGTAAAATAAGTAAATGAGTCTACTCCTGTAAAATAATTCACAGAATACTTAGTAATTATCTATGCATTTTGTTCAAATAGAACACTTTTTCATAGTATACAACTAACTTTGGAAATTGATGAACTTGTTTAAATATTATCGAGAACGTCTGTTCTCTTCAAACTACTGAAAAGCTTTGTTGATTAGAGCCGAGATTCACAAATCATATGTTCAGACCCAATTATATGGCCACTGACTTCTCTACAATTAATAAACTGATACCTGTCAGTTACTTCAAATGTCAAAAATATAGAAAACTACCATTTGTATAATTAGCATCTTTGAAATGATCAGAATGGAGTTTTTTAGAGATTGTAGTAATTTTAATAGCTAAATTCATGAGTCGATGTAAGCTAGAAAGACGCCCTGACCAGTGGAGTCAAGTAGAGACAGATGTCTACCTCAGACAATGAATGAATGGTTGCGCAACCATTCATGGATCGATTGAAGTTAGACATTAACATCTTTGGATGTCGGCTCAGCGGTCTAGAGGTTAAGCGTTCGTGCGCGGAAACGAAGGTTTTGAGTTCGAGCCCCGCATATGAGATCGTGGACGTGCACTACTGAGTTCAAATAATCATTGGCTTTTAGAATGGCAATAATTTAGTATTCATTTAATAGGGTTTGAATTTTGCTATTGCTATCATTATGAAATTTAACTGATCAGTCACTTCTGGTAAGCGGACCATCTTGATATTATAATCAGTCAGAAGCATTTTTGATCATAATCAATAAGTTTCTCCCATTTATATTTCCATAAACATTTCATCTAAATTTATTACAGACCATTTAAAACATTTTGTCTGAATTCATTCAATACACTAGTAATTATCTTATAGTGAGCTAACGAACTTTCAATATATTCTCTTTGATTATCTTCATTTACCTTAAAGGATTCAGTTTGAGTGAAAAGGTAACAAAAACTTACGGAAATTTAATTCATTCTATTTTCCCAACAAATTTGGTGGGTTTTTTTGTAGTTTTAAATAATAATAATAATAAACTTGAATCATTACCCCTTTATTTAATTTTTAAAAAGCCAGTAACCCTAATCCTCTTTTTTTTTTCTCTTTTGCATCTAATCACAATAGTTTGTAGCAGATAAGTATCATAAAAATAAAGTTAGTTTACTAAGGGAATCATTCAATGAGTAAACGCTTCAAAATGAATATTGAAAAATAACATTGGGATTTCTACGGATTTTCACTAAAAATATTATGCAAATAGTGTGTCTTTATAAATTCTGAAACTTTTTTCCAACTAAACTTATACAGTTATTAGATTGGGTAATTTATAGAGATCAATTTAAGTTCAATATAGTTTTCTGTATAGATTGGTATTAAATGGTGAATTGTTCGAAATTTAAATGGCACTTTATCATTTGAAAATAACTTTACACTAATGTGCTACATGTTTTTACCAGTGATAGTGAGCTGATAAAGAGTTTTAATTTAAATTAAAACAACCAATCAATGCCTTAGAATCATGAACTGTTTTCTGAGTACTGTCTGTTATTTCATCAAGAAAAGTGTCCTTAAAGATTCTTTAAAGATTTAATTGATTTACTTCTTCTTCATTAACTCATGGAAAAATAGAACATTATTAGTAATCACGTTAGAATAAAATAAATATTAACGATAGTCACAGTAGTGATTGAAGATGGATAGGGTTCCTTTTTATTAAAAAGAAAACGAAATAATAGTTCCAGCAGATTTGATTGATTTAATTCCTAGATTACACTTAATGTTTTATTGATAGATACTTTGTTTATAGACAGTAAAAATAATGCGTTCAACAAGTTATTATTAAGTAAATAAAGACTATGATGAATCAAGCAAAGAAACTTCTTTTTCACTTAGTTTTCCATCATATGTCTATGATTTACAAGAATGAAATAATACTCATCGAGTAGATAAGTTACGTAATATTTTTACTATATACTCAATCAGATGTCTATTTACCTTATACTCTGAAATCTATTCAAGTTTAAATTGAGAAGTAATTCGGTAAATATTAATTTTATTAACAAGTCAAGTTGCCCTAACAATAAAACACAGTCTTTATGGTTTAAATAGTCTACATCAAACGTATATCATAAACGTTTTGTTTATGTTCGACATATATCTTCTATCAAATTATAACACAGAATAGGTAAAGGGATTTATAATTTTACGGGACAAATATATAATTTAAGTAACATTAAGTAAATTTCTTTATTTAAATTTGGCAACAAGCACATTTTTCATAATATTTAATTACTAAATGAAATGCAAACTAGATCTAAATGTTGTGAATTATTAGTATGGTTTGTAACTGATTTGTGTTAGTAAAATCTGGTACTCATCCAATATTAATTAATAATATAAAGCTAAGGGATAGAAAACTACTAAATTGGTAATAGTTTCTTTAGTTATATTGAAATACTTAGTACAATCTACATTTACGGATTTGTTTTGGATTTGGGTTCCAGATTACCAACTCGTCAATTACCGAATTGATTCATCGAAAAAAGTGAATTTTGGACTTGTTTTATATTACTTACTTACTTACGCCTGTTACCCTTCGTGGTAGAATATAGACCGCCCATCAGCATTCTCCATTCAACTATGTCCTAGGTATTGTTTTAGATTGTTGAATAATAAAAACGGCTTTAAAGGTTTGCTTCTTGTAGATGTTAGCATTAAAATACATTCGTTCTCGACGACAATTTATGTATAATACATAACACTGAAATGAGCTATTAAATTTAATTTCTCTTTAAGTAGAACAACTAAGTAGTGTTCATGTTAAAATGCTTCAGTGAATAGCTTATAGAGAGGATTTCTAGAAAGTTGAATGAAGTAAATATTTTGAAGAAAATGAAGCCCTTACACTCGAACTTGTATGCATCAGTTCCAAACTAAGGCTAATCATCAGTCTTGTTCTGAATGGTGAAACTGGGGAAAAGTCAGATATATTACTTGAAGATGCTCACGTGTTGTAATAAAGTAAATATGTCTAAAAAAGTTATTCCAGACATTATAATCCTGACTAACGTTATACACTACTTATGTCGACAAAATTATCACAATTCCAGTTAAAACGCTTAGTTCAGTAAAAGACGCAATGTTTTCATGTATCTATTGGTGATTTATAACAAAAAGAAAAACGACACACCAACTCTGCTGTAAGTCATAATGCCTTGGTATCCATGAATTATATATCACTTCCCAACTGATTCAAATTACTTGGTCTAAAAATTTAGACAAATGGCACAAATCTTCCCTTATTAAACACTTTTAAACTATCTATCTGTAATGTAATGGAAATAATGTAAATTTTCTTTTAATGTATGACTGTTTAAGTGTCCTTTCAGTTACTTATCTTTTACTTTTCATTAAATAATTCTGTTAAATTTACTCATTCTCATACTTGTCGTACAACAATAATGAAAAATTTACTGCATGACAGTAGATTGCAACCTTATTTATAACAATACGTTTGAAGTCTGTTAATTTGTTGAGAAAGTCTATCCGACAAAAACAAGTAACTGTAAAATTTTCATTCATTCTTAACACCAAACTAAAGTTATTTAACAAGTATAATTCAATAGATAACGTTTCCCTTCCCGATCTTAGTATTGAATTAATTACTTTTTGAAAACGTTACTTCTCAAAATTATTTTATTTCCTTAACTTTAAGTTAGTAGATTGCTTGAATTCTTAATAATTAAGCAGAAAAGTAACAATTTTGAACAATGAATTAATCCTGTACTCCTTTAATGTCATAATATTGATTTTGGTTCATTATTCACAGCCCATAATATGTTCACGGCGATAAGTCTTATATTTTGGTTAGATATGACCTATACAGGAAATTGCTTTTATTCGTCGATAAGTAAACTTGGATCACTGAATCTTTTTTCAAATTATTCAAAACCCATATATTCGTAACATAACTCAAAAATTATAGTTTTTTTTTGTGACATACTTAGAAACATTGGCAAAATATGTTTTAAGTATTATTTCCTTAAAATATTAGTGTTTTTAAGCTTATTATCAAACCCTAATTTTGTATTTCCAGCTGTGGCTATTAATGATGTAGTAAATGTTTGAATACTGAATCTGGATTACTTTTTAGGTCCGTTTATTCCTTAAATGTCAGTCCGAATTTCCTTTCATACTGATACATTTTTTATAAGTCGAATTGTATAGTTTGAGGTTTATTTCAGTCAGAAATCACCCGCATTATCAAGAATAACTGGAAAGTTCTTTCTTCTTATTTTGGTACTTCTTTACAATTCACAACTGCCACCTGAAACTCCCATCTAATTTGCGACCTTTAGGTTTCTTGGCACGAACGTCATTAAAGTAGACCATCGATTCAGAATTCGGTAGTTCATGTGTTTTCAGTTTCAGCCAATTTTTACTTTAGCTTAGTTTGATGCCTCACTCTCAGCATAGTTAGCTCCATTTGTGGTTTTTTCCGACTGGAACCTTGGCAAATCTTAGTTTGTAATACAAAGCAATATCATATTATTGGGTTTTCCTTCTCTAACCGTTATCCGTCACTAATGAACCCGCCATATATGATATAAATTATCATTACCAGTTAAATAATGCTAATAACAGACAAAACTAAACAGTTAGACCCGTTTTTGAGACCAATATAATTAGGTACTAAATATGGTAAATGGTAAAACAACGAATCAATAAAATCTTCATAAAAGTTACATGTGCTTTTACATTCCCGTTAATCAGCATCCTTAAATATTGTATGCAAATAGGTTAACTATAAAGATGTAGTTTGCATTGACTTGTATAAGGTTATACTATGTGCATCGTGCATGTTAGATTCAGAAACAGTATATCAACTAAAAGATACTTCCGTATGATATATAACACTTTAAGCGATCAATAAAGTATTGGATATTTGAAAGGATTTCCTTGACCATAATGTACTAGAATTTGTTTTAGACAAACAAGGAAAGAATACATTTTTAATTCTTCCGAATTTTTTAAACAAAGAGTAGCAATCAAAAGAGTCTCATCGGCTTTTTTTAAAACTATCTGCCATTATCGCGACTGAATATGTTTTGTATATCGAGATTAAAATCTGAACTACTGTCAACCAGAAGAGAAAACTCACTCTTTGTTCTTTAACATGAGGGCCTATAATTGGACGAATGGTGGAAACCCAAATTAACATACGGATAGTTTTGGTAGATATGGTTGACTATGGTGTTTGTATGAACTAATGATTCCTTTGTACTTGTTGACTGCTTGATTTTGAATTCCAAATATAATAGGTCTGTTCGTGCTCATCTAATACTTCTTGGCTAAAATGGGTTATTTCTGTGATTCTTAATTTGTACTATATTTCAAATACTCACAATTATCATTTTAACATCTCAGAAATCCTTGTAATGATTTTTATATCTTCAGGGAAAATTTATCTCATCAATCAAAACAATTATTTCATATAATTTTATGCCTCCGAAAAATGGTCACAACAACCTATCTAAAAACATTTGTAGGTTCGTTTTTACCAGCTGTCAAAAATTCTATACTGACGCAACTGACCGTCTTTCATAATATATTCTTGTAAATACGCAAACCATTCATCACAAAGTACTAGTCAAAAAATAGTAGTGAAGCCAGCAAAATGACAAAATAATCGTTTAAAATCAACACACGCAACAACAAAAAAAACTCTTGGAAGCATTCAGCCGCAAATCGCGATGTGAAAAAATAGTTTGACATATTAAGCTCTTTCCTAAAGTCACTTGAGTTCGTAGTTTATGCTTATGATGTTCAACATTTCAAAGAAAGCTCAAAGGACTTGAAAAACGTCAACACATTTTAGTAGAAATTTACCCTTTATATATCACTTTCTGATTCTGAATTGCAACTGTAATCTTTTCCAATTTGAATTCCTTGAATTCTAAAACTTTTTCGTCTCAAGTCTACTTGAGCGACAGGCGGCTCAATGAATTATACAGAGGTTGACTATGTCTGACCAACTGCTTATAGCCAACTGATTCAAGTTGATGTCATATTAATATTCTTTCATGTTGAAACAATTATCTCAGGCTTTCGTCATCATCCTCTCTCGACTTAACATAATCTTTGGTTTTTGATGATAAGCAAGAAATAAATCTCAAATCTTTAGGCGAACCATAATTTATGGTTGAACAAATCAACACGAATAGTTGTTATTTAATTATTTTACTTATTTTACTTACTAATGAGCGAAATAGCAATAAAAACATAAATTGTAAGCCTACTTTGTTACATATATGTCTATATCTGTTTGTGTTGAATTATCCGAGCTAAATGATTTGGTCTGTCATAGAACCGATGGAAAACAAGTACCCTGAACTTCATTTCTTACTGATCTTGCTTCGCAATTTATCCCTGCTCAACAGGTTAACAGTGAAGCGACATGGTTCATGATTTTAAATATCCTTTAGTGTATGCATGTAGCCATGAAAATAAATTCGACTGAAAAAACGTCAAACGTTTGTGTAAAAGAAAATACAAAAATGTCAGAGAAATTTCAGGTGCGCTATATTCAGATCAATTAGCAACCAACCGACACATTGACATTGACTCGGTCGATGAACCCGTAAGAAAGAGATGAATCAATCACAAGGTCAAAAGTCAACCTCCACAGACTTTCAATACGAATTCAAATGTAACGTACACTAAAAAGCCCACGAAGGCATATAATCACGAAAATAATTGGAATAAGCCGATATCATACCAGTAGATACATAGAAAACTCAATTCTTCATGGGCCCAGTATCATCTAAGCATCCTTCAAAAAAAAAAAGAAGGAGGGATTGTTATCCAATTTTATGCACTTATCAATGAAGGCAGTGACGACGATTAGGTTTACTTTTATGAGAGTCTGCAATCAGTTATGGTGGAGTGTCCAAGAAAGGATCTCAACAACCTGATATGAAACCTAAACATCAAGGTCGGAATGGACAACACCGGATTTGGAGATATCACTGAACGACATGGACTGACTGAGATGGAGAAACGAAAATAATGAGAGATTTGCAAATCTATGTTCATAGGCGGCACAATATTCCCACTCAAACGCATACAGAAAGTCACACTGATTTCACCGGATCACACTACACAGAACCAGATAGATCATATTTGTATCAATAAAAAGTTGAGAAAGTCAACGGAAGATGTGAGAACCAGGAGAGGAGCTGACATAACATCAGATCACCACTTGGTTGTGGCCAAGATGAAAATGAAGCTGGGCAAACACTGGACGGCTGGAGAAGGAGCAACACAAATGTTTAATATGGTCTTCTTACGAGATACTAACAAACTCAATCAATTCAAGATAACTCCCAACAACAGGTTTCAATCCCTACAAGGTCTACTGAAAGAAGAAGAGACCACTAAGGACAACTAGAAAGGGATCATAGAAGCACGAAGTATGGCGTGTCAATAGGTTCTGGACCTCAAGAAGAAACATCATAAGCAATGGATCTCCATCGAAACTGTGAACAAGATTCAAGAAAGGAAGAACAAGTAGAAAGCAATTAACAGACCGTGCACAGACGAAACTGTGACACTACTAACCATTGTTGAGCAATCAATTTGATGGAACTCGCTGTTATACATCAACCTCTTTTATTATGATCAAGCGTCCGACAACGTCGATAGGAGAACATTATGGAACCTTGTTCGACACTATGAAGTACCTGATAAAAGCGTCAATTCGTACGATGGACTAAGTCGTGTGTGAAAGACAGATGACAGAAGCATTCAAAGTAAGGACCGGAGTCAGGAAAGGCTGCTTACTCTCACCCTTTCTCTTTCTTCTGGTGGTTGATTGGATTATGAAGACCTTCACATGAGGGAAAGCACGAAATACAGCGGACAGACTGGATGCAATTAGACGATTCGGACTTTGCAGATGACCTATCTCTTCTTTCCTACACACACAAAAAAGTACATGTGAAGATAGCCAGTGTATTAAAAGCCTCCGCAGTAGTAGGCTTCAACTTACACAAGAAAAAAAGCAAGATCCTGATATACAATACAGGGAACATAAACCCAGTCACACTTGATGGAGAAACTCTGGAAGAGGTGGAAAGTTTCACTTATGTGGATAGCATAATCGATGAACGTGGAGCATATTATGCAGACGTAAAGGCGAGAATTGTGAAAACAAGGACATCATTCCTACAGTTGAATAACATATGCAACTCAAAATATCTGTCAACCAATATCAAAGTAACAATCTACAGTATCAGTGTCAAGACAGTCCCACTGTATGGAACTGAAACTTGGAGAACTACCACAACCATCATCAAAAACGTACAAGTATTTATAAACAATTGTCTACGTAAGATACTCAATGTCCTTTGACCGGATACCATTAGCGACAGCTTATTGTGGGAGATAACAAACCAACTTCCAGCTGAGGAGGAAACTAAGAAAACATGCCGGAAGTGGATAGGACACACATTGAGGAAACCATCAAACTGTGTCACGAGATAAGCGCTAACTTGGAATCCTGAAGAGAGATTGAAAAGTGGAAGGTCGAAGAACACACTGTGCCGTGAATTTGAAGCAGATATGAGTAGGATGAATAGCAACTGTAAAGAACTAGAAAGGATTGTCCAAGAAAGGGTTGGATGAAGAAAGCTGGTGAGCATCCTATACTTCTCCATTAGAGGTAACAGGGGTAAGTAAATATGTAAGTCAGCTTTTCCACCTACGATTGTCATTGATGCGTACCGGCAAGGGAGTTTCCCAAAAATTTAAATGTGCGGGATGGTTTTAAATAGAAATACATTAATTTATTTGTGATTTCCGGAAGGCACAATATTTAGTATTTTGGTAAGATTATCAAATGGTGTTGTTTGTCGGACACTGATCTTTTTCAAATATAGATAATCTCCGTTGCCGAGCTGTGTTGCAGCTCGATATCGTCGAATAGCTCGCGTTATGTTTGCTGGTTTGGTTTCTGCGCTTTAAGATAGCTCACAGAACAGTTTATTTTAGGGATTTATTTTCCTCTGCAATGCAACAAATTGATGACATAATAAGATCAATTGATTTCCTCTCCTACTTTTCATCTGCTCTTCTTTATTCCGTACTGATATCTTGTCTTTTTTCTAAGAAAAACTGCAGCCAACCAACTTACTGCTTAGTGTTGTTAAGGCTGCTTTTCCTAGAATCCCTACTGATCTGTGACAAACTAACAAATGACTATCGAAGTGACTGGATCTAGTACACTCAAGTAATCACAATATATGTAGTTGGATACCGCCAAAGACTCAAAAATGTGCAGAGGAAACAATAAGCAATCTCAAAGAAGTTCTTTTGTTGACAACACATTATCACAAGTTATTGGATATTGTACGTACGAATGTTATGGTAATACAAGCGAGGTGTTATGAATCTAAATGATTTGTAAACCGCCATTTGGTAGCAGCACGGACAGGTTGGTATTTATTGTGTTTATGACACGTATTTAGACAACGAATTAACGTCCACCCAAGATGGATGAAAGAAATCTTGTCCACTGACATTGGTCCGGGTTCTTATGAATGTAATGAATCATTTACACGGAAAAGAAACACTATAAACACTTCCAATTTAAAAAATAGTATATCAGGCTGGAAAAGGGAGTATGAAGTGCAGCGTAATGCCGCCATACCGAATTTATTCAGTCGAAATCTAAAACTATCAAAGGAATCTCAGGTAAATGTTATATATTTTAAACGTTTTGATAAGATAGATGTTGACAATGGTGTTATGTGATGATTTTTGGATATGAACACATTTTTTGACAACATGCTGGCATGATTGTTATTGGACTTTTATGTCGTCCATTACTTTTTGAGCAGTAAATCTACCCAACAAATATTCCTATAGGAATTCAGTTTGCCTATCATGCATATGCAAACAGTGGTAATCCGCCTACTACATATGATTTATTGATCCAGAGTAACTAAAATGAATTCAGTAACGTTATCCAAAGCTACCCAGCGACAAACACCATACATATGGACTCATTTGGAAAACGTAAACCATATAAAATAAGTTTAGATTTATGAACTTAAAAGTATTGGAAGAGTCGGACGAAGAAGCCTCAATCACGTGCTAAAGTAATCATTTTCACTCGGTGATAGTCAGCTGACAAAAAATTTGTTCTGGGTTTGTGAACTTTTCCGGAGTGTCCTCGTAAATTCTCTGTTTTGGGAGACAAGAAAAATGAGGGCATATCAGGCGCAAATTTATCACTAAGCAATTTGAAAACTGTAATCAAGTCGCCTCTAGTTCTGCGATATCACAACGGGAATATGTTTAGCTTGGCCAGTCGAGCATTATACGGGTGCTTCGCTATTCCGGGAATCAGCTCAGTTGCTGTTCCCTGAACTTCTTCCAAAAGCTCACTGTCTATTTTTAAGCAGAGGCTATCCGCTTGTATGCAGTACTCAAGTTTAGGACGCACGAACACTCTATATAAAGTCAAAAAAGTTTTAGCGTCGACATGACTAAAGGCCCTACGTATTGACCATAATGTCTTAAAACCTTTGGCAGCCATTGCATGGCAGTGTGCATTAGTCTTTACGTCTTGGCTAACGATGAATCCAAAGTCATTGTGTATCTAGGCAACAGGCAGCTCAGTGTTATTCATCGTGTATGTATCTGTACCTTGATGAACGATATGCATCACAACACACTTGGACGTATTTATCGGTCATTCTGGAGTTCTAAGCTATCACTCTTAAATTGTATCCCTCTCCATATCTTGGCATCGTCAGCATATAGCACGAGTGATGATGATAGTAGGTAAGGAAGGTTACTTAGATACAAGGGGAATAACACTGGACCCAAAACTGTACCCTGGAGCACTCCACCAAGCACAGTTTCCCAGCTAGACAACTTGGAGTTCACCCGTACCTTCTGTTGGCGCCCAACTAGGAAGTCTCTTATCCACATCAATAGATTGCCTCCAACCTCGACATTTCTTAACTTATATAACAGCCAGTTGTGCGGAACTTTGTCGAAAGCTTTGCTGAAGTCAGTATAGGCCACGTCTGCAGGTAACTTTTGATCCTTTAGATCGTAACCGTTTTTAAGAGTCACTAAAAAGTTTGTGAGACAGGAATAACCTGTTCTAAAACCGTGCTGCTTTTTTCGGAAGGATCCGATTTTTATCGAGATACTTAAACAGCTCCTTCAGAATAATCTCTAAAATTTTAACAACCACACTAGTTAGGCTAACGGGTCAGTAATTCCCAGGTTTATGTTTTGTACCTGTTTTGAAGGCAGGACTTACTATGGCGTTCTTCTAGTCTTTTGGTAAACGACCGTGGGTTACGGATAGATTAAAGCATATACTTAAAGGGTTCGCGACGAAGTTAGCTAATTCCTTTAGTAACCTAGGATGTGTTTATCGGGTCCCATGAATTTGTCTATGTCTAGCTTACTTAGCAGACCAAAGAAATCGAGTTCTTTAATAGTCACGCTGTTTTGTGTTTGTGTTGGGGGGGGGGGTCATGGCCTGACGGGGTGTTTCTATGGTATATACATTGCTGAAGTAGTTTGAGAATACTTGAGCCTTACCAAAGTCGTCCTACACTAATGATGAGACAGTACTGTCTCCCCATAGTGCAGTAATATTTCCTCTACTTTTTGTCCTTTGGTTTATATAGGAATACAAGCGTTTAGAATATTCTATGGGTTCCTTGACAGTTTTCTCTTCACAGGTTGAAATCATGAGTCAATTGAAGCTAGACCACCATGGAAAACCCGGAAGCACTGGACGGCCGTTTCGTCCCAGTATGTGGCTCCTTAGCAGTGCTCATCCACGAACCCGCCCCCACACAGCAGGATTCGAACCCACGACCTACTGGCTTCGCGCGCGAGCACTTAACCATTAGACCACTGAGCCGGCATTCAACGGTGTTAATGTCTAACTTCAACCAATCCACGAAATTGCGCGACCGTTCACCATTGTCTTCAGTGAGCTGATATCTCACAACAGACCTGATTGTGAACCCCACTGCTCACGGCTTCTCACTAGAACTCCAGGAGGTTCTCCTGAAGTCAGTCACTAGTGAACAGTTGATTATTATCAGGATGAGTTTTGTGGAGATTTTAGGAAATTTCACAGGCTGACTCATGATTTCAACCTGTGAAATTTTCTAAAATCTCCACAAAACTCATCATGATAACTTTCTCTTCGTACAACCTTCTAGACTTACGAAGGGTCGAGGCACAGGTATTCCGAGCTTTTCGATACTGAGATTTTGTCTCATCAGTCCCCATTAACCTAAATCTACCCCACATTTTTCTTCTCTTACGGAGAAGAATGTGGACCTCCTTACTGAACCATGGTGAAGAGTTTCTCGGCCCCCTTGGTGTGGTTCAAGTGATGTGGGATGCAATAACTTTTAAGTATAAATTTCGAAATACGTCCCAAGCCGTTTCAATTGAGGACTTCGGGTCTATTGTCCAATCTATTAACGATGCTGAGTGCATAATATCTGATATGTTCTATTCCTACACGTTAGGTCTGGATTGAGCTGACGCGTGCTCGTGATTGACAGTTATATGGAAGTCAAAAGTTAAAACTGCGTGATCACTTTTACCAAGGGGCGGCATGTAATGGAGGTTCGCAACGTCATCCTCATAATGGGTCATTATAAGATCTAGTAAGGATAATTTAGAGTTCGGGTCGTACGTAGTCGCTTCTTTCACATGTTGTATAAGGGTACATGTGATAACCGCAACAAATGGTTCCTGCTCAAAGGAATTATCTGACAATTCAGTTCGCAGGTTTTTCTAGTCTACCATGGGTGCATTAAAGTCTCCTAGAATTAGATATTGACCACTTTGTGACCAAGTATTGAGACTGCTTAGCAAGACCTCATTTACCTCACAGCTTGGACTACGGTAGACCAAACCAATCAGCAGCTCCTGTCCCTTGCATTTCAAGCAGCAACTAACTAATTCACACGTCACACTCTCATGGGATATACTGTCAATAATAGCAAATGAGAAAGCATTCCTAATGAATAGAGATACTCCCCCTCCTTTACGCTTTTGGATTCTGTCGGCTCTTACTAACGTGAAACACTCAAAATTAAATTCCTTACTTTTTAAAGGCTGCGTCAACCACATTTCTGTGACTGCGTTTATATCTGAGTTGGTAGAGTCAATCTGTACATCTAGTTTCGACCGCTTATTCAGCAAGCTTCGGGAATTTGTGTAACAGATCCGAAGCCTATTTAAATGGCTTCGTGCTGCACCCAGCAACTGTCAACCAACACCAAGGTCAGGATTTTCAATACAAATGTCAAGACAGTTCTACTGTATGGGGCAGAAACCTGGAGAACTACGAAAGCCATCATCCAGAAAATACAGGTGTTTATTAACAGTTGTCTACGCAAAATACTTCGGATTCGTTGGCCGGACACTATTAGTAACAACCAACTGTGGGAGAGAACAAACCAGATCCCAGCGGAGGAAGAAATCAGGAAGAAGCGCTGGAAGTGGATAGGACACACATTGAGGAAAGCACACAACTGCGTCACAAGACAAGCCCTCACATGGAATCCTCAAGGCCAAAGGAAAAGAGGAAGACCAAAGAACACATTACGCCGAGAAATGGAAATAGACATGAGAGAAATGAACAAGAATTGGATGGAACTAGAAAAGAAGGCCCAGGACAGAGTGCGTTGGAGAATGCTGGTCAGCGGCCTATGCTCCATTGGGAGTAACAGGCGTAAGTAAGTAAGTAAGTGCTGCACCCAGAGTGGCTTCGGCATCATTCTCTGTCGAAGCCTCACAACCCGAAAATTTACCATTTTTAGGTCCGTTTCGCCAGCGTTTAACCTATGTTGTAGTTCTTTTTTGGCTTCCCGTCTTTTTACACAGTCTGCCAGCGGCAAGTCCTTACGGACAGAAGCTCCTGAGCCCTTTAATTTGTGTCAATCCCGTAAAATTAAGTCCCGTTCATTAGAAGATTTGTATACAACTTTAGGCAGCCTGGTTTGATTTGGTTTTAAGTTTGCTTGACTACCTAGTCTATACATCTTTAGCAAAATGACTCTGGAAATACTTTGAGGTGTAAGTTGATTTAGTAGCTGTTTTATCAACCCAATGTCGTGCTCAAAGCGAGCTTTAGTTTCAGAGCTTTCACTCTCCGTGATTCTATGAAAAATAACTGACCTGTCACTGTGACCAGTCTTCAATTTCTCAACTACTTTTGGAGGGTAGGTTTTTCTTTTATATCGTTATGTCGTTTCTTGCCTACGACCTGTATCCATTCGTCAACTTTCGTTGGAGTAGCAACCACAGTCGCGTCAAACACTGTGGAATTCCGGAGGGTTATCAATGACTTTGGAAGTCAGGTTGTGTTTCCTGCTAGAAATAGATAGAGCCTTGCGATTGCGATTTTTAGGTGTTTCCTGCCTGACACTATTTAGAGGACAGGGAAAAGAGGAAAATTCTTTTCTTGAGTTTTTAATTAAGACAGACCACTTTGAAGACAGTATTTCCTCCTTTAATCGACTTGAGTCAGCTGTTTCCGAGCTCAATTGAGGCGGCTTCACATCAATCTGTGTGTCGACAGTGCGAGTGCTGTCCTATGTGTCCCGACCTCACTTGCTTAAACGCTTTTTTGCATCATTTGCCATTGACATGGCCTCGGTTAGCAAACTGTTTGCATCCGAACAGCACTGCTGACAAAGCCATACGCAACCGTTTTTATTAAACCGTTTGAAAGCCGCAGGCATCAAATTCGTGCACACTTCGTGGTACCAGCCTTTGCACTCATCGCACCGCATGCCACTTTCAACGAGATATCGACAGCCCAGACGTTGGCAATTGCTTTTCTTGCACTGTCCAGTCATTGGACAGAAGTTTTTAAAAAGAAACTAGATACAATAGTACCTAGAGACAAAAGTGATCTATGACCAAAAATAGTAGAAAACTGTAAATTGTTAGAACCAAAGTACCAACAAATACATTAGAAAATAAAGTACTCAAAAGTACTTTAAAAACAAAAACGATAAGCTTATCGGATACTTTAACTGAAATAAGTTAAATTAAAGTATAAAGAGTGGTCTTGATACGTAATAAACGATCAAAACAATAGGATTTACTCAGCGATGAAAAACACCACTGTCCTTTTAAATAGCGCGCGCAAGGATGCGACAGGCGGTCAGAGTTTGACAACGCCTTTATGCGTAGCACCTTGACAACGGAAACACATCAACCTAGTCAAATCGGAAGTCAGAAATGAAGGGGTTTGAAGACATATTTAAAAAGATATCAGTATGTCGAGAAGCTTTTGGTCTAAGCTGGATGGCAGCTCCAAGGGATGGATAGCACGGTTCACCCAATCGTAATCGGGTTCGGATGAGTGAGTGAGAGCCTTCAGCTAAGTTGTGCACTATAAACCTAGTGAGATCAGCATCAACGTCGAAGACTTACAAAATTATTTATTATGGGGGCTTATTCACCTCTACACGCCTATATCAATCAGAGAGTCTCAGGACATACTTCCGTAGTTTTTCAACCTAATCAAAGTAAATATTCAGCCTTCTGAAATTAGGTTCAAAGTAGCTCACAAAATTTATTTACCGCCACAATCCAAACACAAAAGGTTTGTAGATACTTTATTCAGTATTCTTTGTTAGGCAGTCTCTTCATTTTTTCTTCACTACATTTTTGTTTTGAGCAAAACAACCGGTCATCAACCAGTCGTTTGTACAGTTCGATAAATGTTTTATATATTTACAAAATGAAGTTAACTCAACTTTTATATTTATTCTAATACATAGTTTTTCGGAAAACGTTTTTTTAAAGCAAAGAAATCTTGGACCTGGTCGGTATAACCTACCAAGAGAAATTCAGACGAAGGGAACCTCAGAATCCATAGGACCCATAAATACAACTGCGGATCGCTTTTCGGAACTCAGAGGAGTAAACATCAAGCCTTTTAAAATTACTTTTATGAATTCTTTACTCAGAATGATACTCCAGGAGTGGGTACTTATGGGATGAAAGGTGATCCATATCTTTATAAAGAATTAATGGATGCGAAACACAAATCATGTTGTACAAAAGGCTTATTAGAATGTGGTGGGGATGGAAGTCGTTCTTTACCGTTGACAGTAATTTAATTGATGGTTCAAACTAACGTTTATCAATAAGGGGTGTAATGTTGCACCAGGTACCTACGAAATCAGTGGTTCGGTACAGAAACTACTGGACAAAAAAACCGGGAAACGCGGACCTTATGATTTGATGACTGGACCAAGAAGCTTTAATTATGTGAGAAAGAGTTTTGATATTCTATTTCAAATATTTACTTATATTCCTATCGGAATTTTGTTTGCTGAAATTAGACTTATCTAGTATTTTTCACTTCATGACTGATACTTTGATTTTATTGGTCCATCTGCTAAGATGGGATTATTATTCTCCCTATTTTCACTCATTTTTGGTATGCCTGATCTAGATAGTTGGGGGAAACCAAACTACCTAGCATTCGTCACAAACAATTGGGAAGTTAACCATAAAATGAAAATTAATTAAACTGGACAATATTGAAAAATAGTTTGTTCCAGATTTGTTATCCTTATTCAAGCATATATATACGTAATACAATAAACAGATATAGAAAGATAACTATCTTGTTGACCGGCAACAATGCCTTTACCACGATTATTTTATGTCCTTTGTGTAGAAATGTTTTGAAGATTAAATGCAGAAAATAGCCTATTGGAAAAAGCAGATAGGAGCAAAAATGTTTAGAAAAGTTAGCTTGAAGAAATATGGCTTTAGCTAACTTTGAAGTTAAACAGAGTATGAAGCATCAAGCTTACTTACTTTTGCCTTCTATTTTTCACAACTCAGTTGTTTTATCCCTCAACAACTTTTCAGACTTCTGAATACCCAGAACCAGGAACCTATTCATTAACATCATTTACATCCAATCTTTTGCGACCAGAAAAGAAGTATACAGGGATGTTTCGTAGACTTGTTGTTGACCAAAGAAAAATGGATCAGTGCTATTCTGCTAGGATGCAAAACGACCTCGTAAGATCTAAGGTAAGACTAATGTGCTTGGTAAATTCTTTTAGTTTTCCAGTAGTTAGTAAAATTTCTTAGTTGAATAATGAGCAATGAAAATGTATTCAAAATATGAATATACTAAATACAACATTATCCTCCCAAATAACCGCACCGTATTCAATAAAACTAACATGTTTGTGATCTAGTTTACCGTGAAACCAGGTGATGCTTTTAATCACATTAAGTTAGCTTACTGAAGAAGACTAAACAATTCAAAAGCTTATAACAACGTCACGAAACTTCAACCATTCATCACTTATCAACTTCCTTTACTTAATTGATCATTGCCCAAACAACGTAAAATTCACATGTATGCCATGCAAAATTTAGACAACAGCGTAATGATATTCATACAAAATAAGAGGATCACTAAGCCAAATAGGGAATATAATACTTGAATTTTGAGCTAGCCTACTAGTTATAGCATTTTCCCCATGATCACGTTTTATAAATATCACGAACCAATAATGACATGTAGTTATGTTTGTTGGGTTTCGCTTTGTTTTTTTAAAGATAGGACCAGGATATTATGATCCCAAATATTTATATGACAAGGATAAAAGTTTTAATCATCAAGCTCCTCCATTTTTGTCCAGCGCCTCTCGTAATTCACACTCAATATTTACCAGTAGACAGGTAATTGTTTTTTTATTGAACTGATTCCTTTACATATTTTAAGGGAAAAACAAACTTTCTTTCAAACATCGGACACTAAATAAAAACTGTTACATTCTTTTTACAATCTGCTTATTTTTGTACTGGTGTATCAGCGTAAATTTGCAGGTAATTGACTCGCAGTATTTGAACAGACAATCAAACGAAACTTCTTGTTTCTCTTGTGACTTACAGTATCGAATTTTGATACTGATATACAACCTTCTTATGTATAGGCTCAACCGGCTATCTGGGCGAAGACACTGAGAATGAGAAAAAAGTTTGCTGGTCAAACAGAAATTGGTATCCGTGCCTTCTCATATATATATATATATATATATATATATATATATATATATATATATATATATATATAAACAATAATAGTGTGTCTCAATCTTTGGAAATGCAAACCAGTCAGTCGCGTACACTTATCAATACAGGTCAAATCGGTTCTTTTAAAAACTGTTGGAATAGTAACATTACATTTAATAAATATCTTAACAGAAGATTCATCTGTGCCTTGAGTATAGTTAAGTAAAGCTCATATTTAGTAGATATATAGTTGATATTTAGAACACACATAAAAGCCTCAAATATATAAATTTCTGTACAGGTGATGTCAACCATTTTAATGAGGCACATGTTTTCAGAAAATAATCATGATCTGTTAAAATTATAACCTATAGGCTATTGGACGGTATTTAACTAGTCTATAACTAAAAAACAATTTTTTTGTTTCCGACTAAACATTAGAAAACTGTAGAGCAGTATTGACGGACTCAATATTTAAATAAGTTCATGTTAATTATTGTACCTGAAAGCTCTGGGTGTAATCGGTATTCCTGAGACTTCATGGATAAGGACTCGCAATATGAGTCAAAGTGACTGATTATTTAAATTTCGTTTTCAGTGGTTTCTTCCTGACGTTGTTATACGATAAACGTAACTCAAATTATCAGGTAATGGGTTACCCATATTGAAATAGGTTGCAATGAATATATTTGTATAAATAAGAAGCTATGAATTCATCAGTTGATTGTATGCGATAAGCTATTATACAGCATGAAAAATCTACTCAAAAAATGACCACTCAGATTAATATTTTACTGATGAGCAATGATAATTATCAAGAATGAGTTTAAAGTTTCCCTATTCACTGTTTGAAGTGATCCAAAGTTATTTTCCTTAAACTTAAAGTGTCTTTCAACATTAAATTCTTCCCAAACTGGCACTGTATTGTTAACTGAAGATCATTTTCTTTTCAATTTATTATTACCTCAATCTTTAGAATATAACTTCATTGAGTGATAGATGGTCATTTTTTCTAACCTATAAATATACTTGGGGTTGTATTTCACTTATATAGGTTAATCAAGTTATAAAGATAAATGTCTGCTACCTATTAAATGAATAAGTGTAATTCAATATTGTAAAAAAACGTTATTATCTTCCTACTCCAGAGTCCAGTTGGTCCTGGACGTTACAATTCAGAAAATTATGATCGGTCACGGTGTGTATGGGGTGCTATGTGTTCTTTTGACTCTACTTCATCAGCACGTTTAAGTCTAAAAGAAGCTTCAAAATTAAGGTAGTTGGCAATTTTTTTTTCAAAAGTTACGATTTATTTTCATTATGGAATTATTCACCAACACGAATATGTGATTATTAATCAATAAGAAGGAAATATATAAGATATACACCGACAATTTTGATAGAATAAGAATATTATCTAATTTACCCATGAACTGAATCTATGGACTTGAAAATGATATCGAGAAATCATTAACCACTGTAATCATAGAAGCTTGTTAAGGTCTATATACCATCACATAATTTTATTTATTTATCTCAACAAATCAATCAATATATTGTCAGATACTATAAAAATACTTTATTTTCTAATCATGGAAATAAAGTTTCTTGGAAACTTAGATAAACGTCAAAAGATTTGATAAACAAGAAATTATACTTTAACGTTTAAATATTTAGATACATTAGATACTAGTTTCCAGTTGTCATCTACACATTCACGCTATATGTACCGTCAATGACAAGCTTGATTTATTTACTCATAAAAATATCCTCATAATTTTTGTTGACCTTCAGCTATTACTTATATTATTAAAAAGGATGTATGTCTGTCGAATTGGCAAGTTGACTGCTTGTGGTTTATTGCTGAAATATAAGTCTAGCCTTTCCCACAATTTATGATTTGTTAAATAGACATATCAAATTAAAATGACCTAAAATACTATATCAGTTAGATTTTATTGCACTGAGACAGCACAGAAAAAGATCTTCATGAATAGGAAACGAGAAATTATATTTAGAATAATAGAATCTAATAAATTAAAAATGAAGACTGAATATATTTGACTGCTACTCACAGTCACTTTGTGATATAATACAGTGTTTTTGTCCATAATATTCAGAGGGATCTATCAAGCATTCTAAACAATTCCACAAAACAGTCGAATCTATCCTAATGTACAGTGTTATATATAACATACAGAAAGAAAGTAGAAAAGCAATCAATATAGAGATTATCAGTACACGTTTGTGGAGATTGTTGAGTTCCAATTGCGATCATGAACTGATTAATGTTAGAACAACATTGAAGTTAGACATTAACACCGTTGGATGACATCTCAGTGGTCTAAAGGTTATGCCTGAATCCGGTGTGCGGGGTTGTGGGTACTCACTGCTGAGGAGTCCCATATTAGGACGAAACGGCTATCCAGTGCTTCCAGGTTCTCGATGGTGGTCCAACATTTATCAGTTCATTATCTCAATTAAAGAGATTATCTGAAAGTTTAATTAAAGTTATTGACAAAATTTCAAAATAGCAATTCACGAATGTAAACTATTAGTATGAGTGAAAATCTATTTCAGGTATTCAATAATTTATATAGATCTGCAATTAAACTTATGTCTTAATTTTCATAAACTCAACTGTTCGTCTGTATTCCATTATTTCTTAGAGAGAGATTACGTCCACTCAATGTAACATTTCATGAAAAGTCACTCATCAACAACAACAACAACAGGCCACGTGCTATTCCACTGATTGCTTAATTGTCAAAGCTACAAATGGAAGTAACGCACATTTTAAATTGTTATATTACATACTGCACTGTTTTCATCAACATAAAATAAATAAATAAACGAATCATATTCCGAAAATCATTGCAGAAAATATGCTAATATTTAATCATTGTAGTGACCATTTTTATACTTGTAGATTATACATCGATAATCACGTTTCATAGTAATAACTTGAGTTCACTGTATACTATTATTATTATTATTATTATTATTATACGTGATGACCATGACAGTCTGAAATAAATCACAACATACTTTAGTTCCTTCATTTATTATTGGTGACTTCATGAATAATGTGTTTTCACCCAGCCTCTTTTGAATGCTCGAATGAGCATTCTCGATCACATATATATTTGATTTAGACTTTTGAAGTTTTCCAAACATGTATATCTAATTTTCATGGGTGTTTACATCATATTGAAATAAATTTTATTTAACGTTTGAATTAGATTATATTTTTACCAATAGTTTCGTGTTAGTTTATAACGATAACATGAAGCATAGGCCTGCAATGTTAAATAAAGTTGTAGGCAAGCAAATGATCCACTCAGTAACTGCAAATATGTGTTAATTTGTATCAATTTTAAACTATGATTTCATATGTGTGTCATGACGTAAATATTAGGATCTGGTTTCCAATAGTATCCTATATGAAATCAGTATGTAGTGAATACAACGTTCAAATATTATAATCACTATTCCTATTATTACTAAAGAGATCATTTTAATATGGTAAAAAATAAGTTAGTATGTGACTTAGTAAATTTATGGAGAAACATTTTCACTTTACTTGCACATAATGTTCAGCACAAATTAGGATAAAATGTACTTTGAATATTAATAATACATGAATTAAGTCAGAGTGATATTTTTATGATGAACGGTGATAATGAAAGATCTTTGTCTACCCCATAAGTGAGATGTATATTTGTATTGACACGTTATAAAGTTGGCTGATTATGCAATATATAGAAATCAATAATAATGATTAGTTTTAGTACTGTACTACGTAAGAGTGTTAAAATGATAAGCCTTCGGTCTTTTTCTGATTACAACGAAACCTAATAGTTCGTGAGTTACCAAAATAATAAATGGCTTCATTAAATGAAAACGATGTTTGCTATTTTAAGCCATGTAATAATGTATAACTTCCTGTTTAAAACCCATTTATAACCATAATTTGTAGTAAGAGATTTAGGGTAACATAATTTGAAATTGAATGCAGTGATATAGAAGATTTCGCTCTTTGTTTACTCACAGGTAAAAAGTTTTAGTAATAACTCACACTTCCTATCTTTTAACTTCATGTACGCTTTTCGAACCATATTTTCTATTTTTCACTACTATTAGTTCTGCTAATATTGTCCCACTATTTTTTCATTGTCATCTTATTTTTATCACCTCAGTCTTGACAACAAATGCTGTAACATGAACCAATACACATTTTTTACAGTGTCCCATATAATTTATGAATGATCAATTGATTAGATTTTTTAAATATATTTGTTTCGATCAGTTAATTGTTGACTAGAGAAACAAATATGTTGCTAAATAAGTGTGATAGTAACAACTGGCTTTTTATGGCAATTTATGTAGTTACTTATCATGAATTCTCATTCTTTGTACATTATTTCAGTGAATAAAAATTATACTGAGATATTGTTCGACGTGATTTTCGACACCCCATAAATACCAAAATTCCAAACAAAGGAATCGTCATAAATAATGTTTAATTTAATAATAATATTAATAGAATATAACAGTTCCAAGGTCATATTATTAATGAAAAACTAAATATATATGAATAAACTAAGATTAAAGCGAATGATCTAATCATTTTATAAATAAATCATTCAACAGTCCAACATGAGACAGTTTATTTTTCTTGTTTTGAAATATTGCACAAACTTCTGAGTACGTAAAATATTAGTTTGAATAAGTTCACTAAAACAAATAGAGGAAAACAAATTATCATAAACGAATAAACGAAATTAATTCTTTTTTTTAAAAGAACATTTGATTTTGTTATTAATAAATGGGTATTTCAAATTACAAGCCATGTCTACAATGAGATTACGTACATTGTATATAATGCAAATTCAAAGCTGCGTAGACGTCTAGTTTCATATTATAACAATGATCCTAAATTATCTTTATCCAATAGTATAAATCTAACAGTTTATTAAGTCTTTTAATTCAAACTATTTAGTTTTAAAATATTCTGGAAAAAATTTCTTCACTGAAGGCTTTGAATTAGTAAAACCAACATATGAACTATCTAGTGATTACTTTTATTAAAACTTTTATATCTTTTCCCAAATCCAAAATAAAAGGTAGGTTAAAACTACGAATTTTTAAGAATGTCATTTTATCCATGATTCACTTACACGTAAACGTGAATCAGTGTGATAAATAATTCCAACAACCACAGTCTTATTTTTTTAGATGAGATTGATTGAGAAATCACTGAGAAACGTCTAGAACAACAGTGTTTGTAGCTGCACTATATTAATATTAATTATGTGAATAATCAAAATTTATGATTACTTAGGTTTTAATGATGGAGATATTGTGTATTAGTATCAGAAGGGGTTTTGTGGAGATTGTAGTAATAATAATCATCTGCTCACTAGTGACTGACTTCAATAGACACTCCTGGAGTTCTAGTGAGAAGCCGTGAGCAGTGGGGTTCAACCAGGTCTGTTGTAAGATATCAGCTCACTGAAGACAATGGTGACGGTGGTGCAATTTCATGGATTGGTTGAAGTTAGACATTAACACCGTTGAATGTCGGCTCAGTGGTCTAGTGGTTAAGCGCTCGTGCGCGAGACTAGTAGATCCCGGATTCAAATCTAGCGGGGACGGGGCGGGATCGTGGATGCGCACTGCTAAGGAGCCACATACTAGGACGAAACGGCCGTCCAGTGTTTCCAGGTTTTCCATGGTGGTTTAGCTTCAATTGACTCATGATCTCAACTGCCGAAGTATTGTGTATTGTCAAATTGTATCTTAAAGTCACCTTAGTAGGTAGACATATGTTTCAGTGATCAGAGCACTAAGGATTCTAACTAATAGGTCTTGGGTACGAACACTTTCTACCCTAATAATGTTACGAGTAGACGAGTAGTACAACTAGTTCTCATGCAAAACACAGTAGCTCAGATCAAAGTACAAAAACCTATAGGTTACAGAAGAGGTTTACGAACCAAGTTAACTGTCAATTGAAATTAAACTTAGTTTGAAGATGAAAATATTGTAAATAAGATTTCTAACTCTAAAACAATAATATAGCAAATTTGTGAATTTAACTTTTAGAATGTGATAAGTGTTACGTTTTGTTTCTTCTACTTCCGTTTCCCAGACTTGAGCTTGAAAACCATTAACAAAGTTAGCTGTCGATCAATCAGCACAATTTCGTATATAGTTAAAAATTGGAATTTAATTTCCAGCTACTTAGGACATAGTAACCCACTGCATCCTTAAATAAAGAGTATCCAGCGAAGAAAATTTCCTCTTTGACGTAATCAATTACTCAATGTGCTATTCAGTTGCAATGGGTTCACCGTTGGGTCCGCTCTCGGTTGACTGTTTTATGGCCAGTTTGTAAAATATGGTACTTTCACTATTTGTGAGGAAGATATAGACCTCAATGAAATTTTGAATCGTCTCAATAATTGTCACCCCTCAATTCAATACACGTTGGAAGCAGAGACGAACGAAGAATTGCACTTTCTTGATGTCCGGTTGAAAAGGTCAGATGGGTTCTTTACAGAGAGATACAGAGATATATAGAAAAACCAACTCGTAATGGGCAGTGCACGAATTTTCATACCTGGGTCCCACTGAGTGCAAAGAGGGACTTAATTCACTCTTGAACCTCAAGCATCAGGCGAATATGTTTTACTGAACTATTTCAACTTCGACAGACACTTATCAAGAGTGGTTATCCACCCAGATTCATCGATAGGAACTTAACACTTAGTCAACACCCTGAAAAGCCACCAACTCTTTTTATGAATATTGAATTTAGAGGAGATACAGCTGCCGAAATCTTGAATAAGCGGATTTGAAAAGCCCTGAACAAAACTTACCCAGCTAAGCTCCGCATTGACTTCTGAATCTGGTCTACCATTCACAGATATGTTAAGGATAAACTTCCGCTTTGGGTCACGTCGATTTGCATCTATAAATTTATTTGCTCCTGTGGGATAGGTTACATTGGCCTCATAAAGAGATCGCTTTTTAAACCCATCCCAGAATATTACCTGGCATGGCTTTTAAAAGAATGCAAAACAGTTGCCAGTTCAATACAGGAGCATTCAGTCAACTTTGGACACGTCACTCCGTAGTCCTCCTTTAAAATAATCTACACAGTCAAAGGAACTGGAGTGAAGGGAGGTCAAATCAAAAACTGCTGTGGTGTTGGCGATCCACCAATTCAAGCCCGACCTCGGCGTGCAAAAACGATACGTCCAACCTCTCATCCTTCTTCGGTCCTAATTCCCTTCTGCAGTGTTTTTTTAATATTTTTTATTAGCGTTTTGTAATATTAAACCGTAATCAGTTATTATTATCCTTTAATAACTTTTGATGATTGTCATTCAGCTATTATTATGACCTTTATGTTTTTCATTTTTCCTTCAAAATTTTGACCCGTAAATTGTTTTCATCCTTCTATTCTTATTTAAGCCCCTGATTATTACGTAACCTCACTTGATAATTGGAGTGTTGAATCACTTTATGATGCAATCTCTCCTATCCTCCTATAGACAAATATTTACCAAATATGAACATACAGCTTAAGTAAATGATTTCATCGAAAACAAACTTTATATTCACCAAGCTACTAACCTATGAATTAATATTTGCTTATTTAACACATATATTGTCAAATTAAAATCTTATAAAAGAAAAGCTAATTAATGAATTGTGCTGTTTACCGTATGCATGTACCCATCAATTTCACATTATTATCAAAATGATAATAACTAATATCTTCGTACACAAAGTAACATATCTTCGTCGATAGAAACATCACAGAGATTATTAAGAAATATATTAGAGTAATCTCTAATTCTGAAAGTAAATACTTTCACTCAAAAGTATTTATTATCAGATGATAGAATTTTAGAAGTTTCAAACTTCCACTAAAAACGTTAATTGTCTAGAGATTATATATCCAGTAAGCCTTAGATATAATTTATGTGATAGTTAGAACTCTAACAGATAGTATCTACAATCTAGAAGGAAATAAAGCTCCCCATGAGATTAGAAGTGTTACAATCAGAGATGTTATCAAATTTTTAATTAATTAATCGTTCTGGTTTTCATAACAAATGAGCAAAAAAAACTTACAGTTTTCTTTTCTAATGCAGTTGATAGATTAATGGAAGGAACTTTCATGTTAACTAATTTGTGAACATCCTCTAATAATAATTTGAAATTATCAGCTGATGAAGATTTGTTAGCCCAAGATTTATACAGTTTCTACGAATGAAGTAGGTTATGAAAACCAAAAATACGGTTTGATTTTAATTAAGTTAAATACAAAAAATCAAACATTATGACTATTATTCATATTCCAAACTGTATTAAAATATTCAGTTGTAAGTGCCCCTGTTCAAACTGAGTAAGATTTTGGAATATATTGTTAAGCGTCCAATGTGATTTTTGTACAGATTACATAACGCAAATCGACACCATCGGAGGAGTCGTTAAAAGCTGATACTCACCAGGCAACTCAGTTAGTGTGAATCAATTCGTTATAATATGCTGTTTTTATAGACATGCATTAAAACTTTAATTATTTCAGTTTTCCACAGACAATTACTAAAGTGATATGTAAGTATGGTGTCTTGAGTTGTAAATAATTTACTAAACACTCAGGACTTTCTAAATCTCAACTTATGTCTTCATTGTCTTGGGAATCTAAAAGACTGTACTGATGATAAAATCCTATCGTTCGCCGTTCAAACTTAGACAATTATGCATTTAAAACTTTAAAGAAAATCGATATACATGAAACTCATGTCCTTGTAATTTGCGTTTTTAGAAATAAATTATCTTACAACTACTGGGCTCGAGTCCCGGAGTGAACATCAACTCTGGGATTCAGGTACATCCGGCTGACGAGTCTCAAATAGGACGAAACGCGTGTTCTGGACTCCACTGCTAGCCACTATCCATCTTTGCTTATAATGATTGTGAACTAAGACAATATCGAAGCAATCCGCACAGTATGCACATATACCAATAAGAGACTGATCAACTGTAGTCCTATACATCAGTGGGAATATTCAAGTAAACAATACCAAGCGAACTTACATCTAGTTGTTTATCTTTTTTCGAAAATGAATCCAATCCTCTTTGTAAAATAGTTAACTCTGTTTTTAATTTACTGATATCATCCAATTCTTCGACAGATAGGCGAGAATATCGTCTTGAAAGTAACGGTGCAGGTGAATAAACCTAGTCAAAAGTATTCAGAAAACAGAAAGTCACCCGAATTAATACTTTTTCACTGAAAAATAAAACTATTTACCACTTTAGTAAGCAAACGAAGCAACAAACATGTCTAGTAATGACGAGAAAATTCGGGCAATAAACAACTTAAGACACTAAAGAAATAACCTAATGTTCGCCTAATCCCTTATCATCCACCCATAAACAAGCCTTATCTGTAGTCTTTATAAAACTAAAACTTTAGTTATGAATTAAGATAATCAAAAATAGAGAATTTCAAGTCAATATAGCTCATCGGTTTAAGTTACACTATAATAACTGACTTCAATAAATGAGGAATAAGTATAAATGACTATATGTACACGCTACTGACAACAGAAATAAATCACAATTTGTGAGAGCCCTGATATTTTTCCTAAAAAAGTCCTTATGAATAATTAAGTATCCAAGTTAGAAAGATGTAAATAATGTCATATTATTGCTGGACAAATTACACTTTATTGTACAAAGTAACATGATATAAAAATAGAATATTTAAGACAGTAAACAACGAAATAGCTATTGTTTGTTTTTCAGAAATCCGATAAAAATTAGTTACTAACCGCTGGTAATAAAGATTATAGAAAAATATTTCTGTTGAATGGATGAAAATTTGCATTTTCGTTGGTTCAAAGACTATTTAACCTTCTTAATAAAGAGAGTTCTATACCAATCACCGCTATCTCATACTTGAAAAATAGTCGAAATGGTTTATTCTAATTTTCTGATACAAGTAAAATATGAGCAGTTAATAACGTAAGACTGTTTAACTAAAGGAAATATCTCAAATGATTAGTTGTATATTCGATTCATTGACGAGCCGGTTCTCAAACTAAACTACCAATTGCTTTCCTAAAATTCTCCCTAAATTTTCAAACGATGGGTGTGATCAAGTAAACATTTGATTGTTGATAACAACTTACGTAGTACACATTTATCACATCATAAATACTTACATATTTGCAGTTGACTCACAACTGCACAACTAAACGCTTCTCTACACATAAAGCCGCCAATTTTATAACAACTAAATATATATATTCGTTAATTTAAAGATGAATATCTGTTCCTCCTAATTCAGAAACGTAGAGTATACAAAGTATAAGAGAAATTGTTGAACTTTTATTGGTTTCCTAGTTGTTGCTATTTCTTGGTGAAATTCTACGTCAAATTAAACAAGATCTATGCATAACTACCAGTATTTATTAAAACAGCAGTGTAAGTCAACTTTTTTAGTGTGAAGATGGATTAGGAATCTTAAAGATATGGATCAGATTAAAAAACCCATGTGATAACTTACAAAAGTAGGCAATATTATCAACTGATAATATCATTTTTGAACGACAACAACACATGTATAGAACATTATAGAACATGCTCGTTAAATAGGACCAAATTATAGCAATAAGCTTCAGCTGAGTTCATTTATGCTTACCGGAAGACTAGTTTGAAAATGTATTCAAGCAAATATTCAAATAATTTATGTTTTCAATCATTTATTTGTGCAATATCAACTTAGATCAAAAAGGGTTTAATAAAAAAATCTCAATAAAGTATTAATGAATAACTTACATCGAACGTTTTTTTAACATCTTTTTCAAATTGTGAACAATAAATCATGAAACATATAAATTCTGAATGAAAATAGTCTAAATGTTCATGTGTAATTTGATCTATTGAATATAAACGTGTATGTAATTTATTAGATTCCATCTTGGCTGCTGTTAATTCCGATTCTTTAAATATACGATAATACACTGTATATTTGTGTTTATTCTGTTCTGAGTCATATAAATTCAGCGAACCTAATATTATCTGTTGGGAAAAAAACATATGAAAGACTTTTTTTGAAAAAAAAGGACAAATTAGACAGGCTTACGTAAACATCTAGGTTACTATTTTGTCCAGGTGTAAAAAAAATTTCAACACAGTAAGCATGTTTCATATCTATTTTAACCAGTAATATTATTTGTCAACGACACTGTAATGAAAAAAGCCCATAAGTTGTTGTGATTCCTAATAATAAAAAGTTCAAGCTTAGACTTCATGAGGATTAAAAACTTTCCGGTCATATCTGCTCTTTTCAGAAACTAGAGGCTTTTCAGTCTGACAGTCATACACCAATAAAATAGTATGCTAGGAAAATTATGTCTTCATCAGATAACTCTTTAAAACATTTTTGAATTCAAACGAAGATCAGTTTTTGACTGTTGACAAGAAGTGTTGGCATACAGGAATTTACTGCAATGCAAATTTGTTACTAATTATAAATAGTGCATATTTTAATATTTCATTTTATCCAGATATTTTGTCTAATATCCACTTTTATAGACAGCTAAATGACTTTTATATAAAACGAATCAATATCGAAGTGAATCTGTGTTTAATTATTCAGATTTGAACGAAAATCAAGAAGAAAACAGCTATAAAATGAGTGGTGAGTGCGCATTATCTGTTGCAATAGTAGGTATTTTATAATGGCGAAAAAATTATTCACGAGTGAGAAAATATAAATTTTTTTAGAAAAAGTATTTCAAATTGTATACCCTCGACCATTATATAATTATAACAATAAGAATCAATCTGCAAATGCTACCTTGTCAATAGTACAGTGATGCAAATTGTAAATTATTTGGTAAAGTAATCCCATGTTTGTACGTAGATCAATGACTAAAAAAGCACAGTAAGTAGTATAAATTTCGTCTATTATTTGTAAATAATGCTCTTTTTTTATAGCATATTTGTAGTTCAACGAACAATATATATATATATGAAGAGTCAAAATCAGAGCAAACTCCTACTACGATCAATGCATTTGACTAAGCTTAATAGGCCAGGTTTTGCATGCATGAAAAATTATTTTTCTAAAAGTTTAATGTATTATGATAAGGGAACAAAATATTTTGATAGGGACAATGAGTATTTTTTGTGCAGATATGGTAAAATTAATAACGTAGTTTTTAAAAGCAATGGTAATGACTTTATTCTTAAAAATATATAAATTACAATCTAGCTCATTCGATGCAAATATTTTAAAACAGCGTACTAATAAACAGTTCAATGGGCTGTTTTCGGTGTCAGTAAGCTATGTTGTCCGTGAATTCTAATCATGTTCTTTTATTTATGCATTAAAGAACAAACATGATGCCAATTAGACCACCAGACTTACAAACACATGCACAAAATCATTAAAATTACTATTATTTCCAATGAATGAAAATCATAGTCACATTTGATTAATTTAGTTCCTACACAATTCAGCAATTATATTGCAACAACTTTTATCTAAATTTGAACAGATGAATAGGCAATAGATTTAGTACACAGTTGTTTTGTGAGTCGATTTATATTTGATAGTTCTGATTTCGGATTATTTCACTAAAGAAGATCTAATCTGAACTCACAGCGAAACGTTGAAATCATTCTCATTTCAATCTCTGAGAATCTTACAAATATAATTTCCACTTTAATGGATCAGCATAAAAATTCGACAAAAGGTGCACGAATTTCCAAACCAATTACCAAATTTACTTTACACATAGACGTACATAATATTTTTGAATTGCAGTGATTCTCATTATTGAAACGACGTTTGTAGTACTTTACTCAGAGTTCGATACCGATTAACAGCGAAATCGATTTCAGTCATCAACATCAACGACGCGAATATTCAAACATATCTTACAAAAATTTGTAGTAATTGACATAGAACAACTTGTAACACTAATGATACCTGTAGAGAAATATGGTCTATTTATAGAAACTATATAAGATGTAATAGCTGTAGACAAAATGAAGTTTTGAGTATCAATGCCTTATTTAAATAAGTTGTACTGTTACTACATCTACTACTCGGGAAATTACTCTGACAATTTCAGACCAATGTGTTAATGGTGTATGTCGACCTGAACCACTGTACAGATGTACCAGTTTCTAGGTTGCATTTGACCAAATGACTGATTCGTTAAACTATTCACGTAGCTATCAACAAGTTCAGATGATGACTTGTTTCATAGACTATATTGAATAGGAGAAACTCCACCTGATACACGTTTCAGTGTTGGTAGCTGAGCTCCACATGTGTTTATACCTTCCGCTTACATTCTTAAGCAGTGTTATTTATGGTGAAAACACCGAAGCTGACGGGAATTTTGAAACAGCAACTCAAGTGACACATTAGCTCTCACTCTATCAGTGCAACAGGTCGGATTAGAGATGTTTCCACAATCATTCGGAAAACGTATATGATCTTATGACTACCAACTCGTAGTGATTCAGTTGAGGGTTATCATGACTATCAGTCAACAGTCCTTGGTCTGCATTCGACACTCGATACCAAAGTGCACAACATTCGCTAGATAAATCAAACAGTGTTATGCGTCTTAATTTGTATAACTTCAGATAGGAGTCAGGTGTATGTCTCGTGTGATACAGTTAAGCTGCTTCATTTCATGACTTAAATAGATCACTGACTTGAACCAAATCTGCAGTTTCGAATCACAGACTGACTTTGGTTGGACAAACTTTGTGAGTCTGGAAGCACTGAACAAGTGATTCGTTCTACTATTGAACTGTTCAACTGTTCCCAACCACCACACCATAGGGGATCAATCTGAGAATTGTCAGGTCTCGAGTTGACAGCCTAACATTCAGTCTACTGGGTTGGCAATTAGTTGTCCTAATTTCTATCTTCAGTTAGTTTGCTTTATCACGTAAACATTATCCGTTTCCATGAGGTTTCGAAAGAATGGCTTATCGAGGTGCTGCACTTACGTTGTGGTCGTTTAGTTAGGATGATGCACACTAAGTGAAAATTCTTATTTCTTGTCATCATTTAATGAGCAAATATTAAAACAGCTTTAATAAATTGATCCTCTTAAATCTGTTAGTGAGGTAACTGACAAATATTAAATAAGTGCTTGACTTATATTGTATTTTTTCTTTTTTTTGATAAATAATTTTCTAGAAACGAAATTCAATTATTAAAGGGTGACGAAATTCTATTCTAGTCGTAACTGGTTTGTTCCCATATTTGTTATTTTTAATAGTAATGATACAGTGCAATAAAAATAACGAATCTTACGCTTGTAAAATTTTCACATTATTCCAACCTTAAATTTAAGTGGTTATATTTTTGAGCTTAATCACTAGGTAAGATCATCATAATATATTATCACTGGGAATAGACTTCAGTCTTAACTTGTCTGTCTGTACAGATCACAGTTTCTTAGTGGACTTTTGAGATATCTGCCCTAAAACAAGATAAAGAACAAAGTCTAAAGTTATTTAATTGCTGTGAGGAATGAGAATTTTTGGTATGTCAATTTAAGTGTCAAATAAATGCTTAACGACGCATTAAAATTCTGTTTATCTAATTACAACATTTACAAAATGTAATGAATTCATATATGCTTCCATAAATTAACATGTGTAGTTATTCTGTAACGATATAGTCTATCCTGATAAGTAATATAATGTTCTAATGATTGGTTACTGGCTGATACTTACCTTGAAGCTGTAAGGCTTCCCAATTAATTCTCTAGGATCTTCGATAAACGTTACGTCATCCTTTTTGTTAGAAGAGGCATTATTTGCTGGTAACGCAGACTTTGAATTAGACGCTGAACAAGGTATCAATTTTATATTAATAGTTCCCAACTCATCACCAACAAAATCCATAATTTTTAATTCTTCATCCACATCAAGTCGATAAGCTAATGCGCGAAGAAATGCTGGTGCTATACCAATAAATAAATCTTCTAATGGTTCCCAAAATGGATCAGATTCTTGTAAATAATCCTCTAGTTGTTTACTCAAACTTTTTTGATACATATCCTATTACGAGTTAGAAAAAAAACAAAACAAAATGTCACCTTATTTAACCAAGATAATTTGACCAAGATAAAATTAAGTCACTAAGGCTAAACTAAGAAATATTTATTTTCAAGTAATTCTTCATTAAGAGTGAACATTATTATACCAGTGATTGTAATCCCTGACATCTATTTATAAAAAACTATGAAATTGATTAAAATATTTACAAATGAATGAATGGACTATCTAACTATCAAAATATGAGCACAGCAACTGTCAGTTAGAATGCTATGGTGGTTAGAAGTTTAAATTTCCCAACTCCTTTGTAATATACTCATTTTATTGGTTATTTGCTTGTGTCCTTGTTTAAGACGTTGAACCGATGAGGTGACTCGTTTCTAGTTGAGTGGGATCTGAAAACTTTTACCAACTTTAATAGCAACTTTGTCTACAATAGTGCAGATCTAATAAGTGCATTGGTGGCATTAAATGTAAGTTATTATCGTAGAATATCATTACCCTTTCAACATAGTAATGACAGACTAAGTAATTAGAAGTTGTGTATTTGATGGACTGTAATATTTGTAGAAAACTGTATGACTTAGCAAAAAGACTATGATCGCTTTTCCAATAAATGTTTTTTTAAATGCTCTAGACGAGGATAAATTGGCTGCATATAACTGAATTATGCATAGTCTGCGATTACTAAATTTTTAAGGTGTGAGTTTGTGATTTGTTTTATTACTTCGCCTATTCCTCTTAGACCAATCATAAACACACTTCCAAAAACCTAGTGAAGAGCCTACCTTTTGTTCAATAAATGGTGTTTATTCACATTATACCAGTCTATTTGGAACAATGAGGCTGAGAAACTGTTTGTAAGCGTTGGACTGTTCATGAGAGTAGCTCATAGTTTCGTTGTTTGACGGAAAGGTATCTAAGATGCATCTATTCTCTATTTGCTTCTGGAGTTGCTGTCATCGTTGTAACCGAATTTATATGTGCAAATTACGGACAAAAATCCTACAGGATGTCTGTATGATGTATCGCCAGATGTTTATGGGATCAAAGCAATCATCGTTGTTTAAATTTCGTTATCACTTAATTAATGGGTTTAGAGTGGCAAAATTTGTCATTGATGTTTAAAGATATAAATAAATAGCCATGGTAACCTTATGCAAGCGGTACATTTAACTAATGCTAAACGTTAAATGAGTCTAATGTTGGTGAATGATTGACGGTTTACATTTTCGTAAATGAGTAACAATTTAAGGAAAATCAGAGTAAAATATTTCATTACCGCTGACGTCACTTATCTAAATTGTATAATCGTGTTTATAACTACGTTTTACAAATAGTTTTCCACAGTAAAATAAAGGGATGTTGTGTTATTTTTAAGATTTATCAATAATGATACTTAAAAATCGAATTGGATAGTTTGTAAATAAACAAGATGCTGCATATTTTTCGAAACGTATCAGCAGTAACGTAGTGTTGTATCATTAATAGTTCATAGATAGGAAGGAAGCTGTATGTAATGATCCAGAAATCGGATAATCATAATAATTATGAAAGAATGATAGAGGATTATGAAACGATACATTTTCTGAGAAAGAAAATATGAAAGAAGGTTTTGACAATGTTAAGATCAGAGATTGTACGCGTAATTTTATTCCCTTTACCGTGATATCATATTGATAAAACGTTATCTATACACAATATTATATTGATAATCAATTACTTATCTCGACAACATTATAGTACATATTGTATAATAATTTATAGAGAATTCTGATATTTGTATGCCGGTGTTTGACTGAGAAAACGTGAAGGAAAACAATTATTCCTTTGTATGATAAATGTATGCTAACAGATTCTACAAATCTTTGTTTGTTAAACAATGTAGAAAAAGTACTTTGATGACATTTCAATGTATATTTGTGAGCGTATCACATACTTTGTTCTTACTCATATAGATAACAAGTGTTTTTAATTCCTGCAAAATTATTATACGTTGTTTGCGGAATATAATTATACCCTAGTGTGTTTCGTTATTACTCTATTCTATTGTGTTGTGTCCTATTGTTTCTTATCCTATTCTATGTTATATTTCTTGACTAGATGTATTTTTAGTAGGACGAAGTGCACGAAATAATTTCACTGGGAAACAATAAGCGCTCTAGACAAGTAAAATAAACTGAAACCATGTGATATATTAGAGCACTACATTCCGAACAATCTAATCACACATATACTTGTTGAGAACATTTATGTATAAAAATAAAAGGTCAACTAGACTGGAAATGGAGTAAGAGGAAACACGGATAATAATAATAATAATAATAATAATAATAATAATAATAATAATAATAATGTGAACACAATTTGAAACCTAATCACTCTGGATAGTAAGTCAATATTACCAGAGTAGGTTTAAGGTGCGAACAAACTGTTCTTTAATACACAAAGGGAGTTTGAATTTTCGTATGGCTAAAGCTTCAATAAACCTTAGCATATGCCCTTTTACACTTGTATACAACACAACAAAAACCGAGTTAAGATCAATTTTATCGCCTGTTTAGATTATATGTTTAGCAATAGAGGACGATGGATGTTTATCCTCTACTCTTATTGAGTCACTTGAATGTATTTGTTTCTGCAACCATTTTGGTACATGTTCACATACCCTAATTTTGGGTTGAATTTCCTAATTTTGAGATCACAACTGCTCCTCCCTATGTATGTGTGACCACACACACATTTAAATTAGTGAACACAGTGGGATGTGACACAATCGTTTTCATGTATTTTAGGTTCTGATAATAATAATCTGCTCACTAGTGACTGACTTCAATAGACACTCCTGGAGTTCTAGTGAGAAGCCGTGAGCAGTGGGGTTCAACCAGGTCTGTTGTAAGATATCAGCTCACTGAAGACAATGGTGTCGGTGGTGCAATTTCATGGATTGGTTGAAGTTACACATTAACACCGTTGAATGTCGGCTCAGTGGTCTAGTGGTTAAGCGCTCGTGCGCGAGACTAGTAGGTCCCGGATTCAAATCTAGCGGGGACGGGCGGGATCGTGGATGCGCACTGCTAAGGAGCCACATACTAGGACGAAACGGCCGTCCAGTGTTTCCAGGTTTTCCATGGTGATTTAGCTTCAATTGACTCATGATTCCAACTATTGAAAGGGACTGATTTCTTTAAACTGAAACCATCTTTCATTAGATCCCCGTTTCCTGTAGATGAAAAGTAGACTTTACTAAATAATCAGATAACCTAGTGTTAGAAAGAAGTAGACATTCATTTTCATAACAATAAACTTTTCTAAGAAATTAGTTAAAATATAGACAACCTTAATGAGCTATAAACATTTATTAAATATCAGTCACTATGTTAATATAAATTTAATGTACAAAATTATTTATCCAATTGCATCATTTTTTAGACAAAACATAAGCAATAGGTATGTGCATAAGCAAACTTATTCTTTGTGTTCAGAAAGTTTATTCATCCTTTTAATTTATCATATACTTTTTTTTAGTTACTATTGCTTTTCTCAATGAAGAAATTATTTTCGAATCTATTCATTTTTAGTTTAAAACTTCGATCTACATAATCTACTTACCTGATTACCTAATGTTCTTTGTGCCTGTTCTATTAGTTACATATGATTAATTTTACAATAAACAGTTATATCCGATTGCCCGATTTTGAACTTACTGACTTCTTATTTGTATCCAGTGAGTTGTTATAATTAACCTGTTATTTAATCCTATCCTTATATCTAATTTAAAATCCGTTAAGTTTCAGACCTAATACTGTTTTAGAGTAAATATTGAGATGAATTGTTACACTAACCAAGAATCATTTATTTAGTGTTGATTTTATTCTTAACTGTTCAAAACATAGATATTCGTGTAAACAGTTGAAGAGAAGTTAATTGACAAGTAATATTTCTTTGCTCAGCTTGTATTTGTAATGTCTTGATGTAAATATATAACAGATTAAATGTTTGATGGTTGATAAATTCGTAACTGATCATGTTGTATATCAATGAGGTAAGATATCACTTGAATATCTGATCTGGAATTAGTGTTTACAAAACATTTAATATGAATATTTGTTCAACATATTTTCATAAACAACACCTTCAAAAACGGCATCAAATTTATTTTCTATTTATTAATATGAAAACTCCACTAATTATTTTCTGTTAGTTAGTTTATTTAGTGTAACTATCTTGAAAACGACTTACAAATTAAGACTTATGCATAGTTGATGTATTTAGTCCTGATAGTACATAGAATCCTTACAGTTTTGCTAACCTGATACTATAATGGTTTCTTATCTAAAATAATTAACTGAATTTTTGATAGTGACTAAATAATTTTAACTTTAGAAATAGATGTTCTATACCCAAAAAGGAGGCTTTATAAGCAACATGTCCTCTTCAAGCTTGTTTAATTGTACTATGATGTCATCGATTGGTTTCATTTTCTTATATAACCATCGTGAATTCTAAGCTTTAGTATAATTTACATAATAAGTATGCGGACGTCAAAATCAAGTTCTGAAATATCTAAGAATGCTTTACTACTGGAAAAAATTACAATTTACATGGACTGGAATTATAACGTATTCCTTTACTCAGTCAGAACGTATCGTAATAATAATATGCACGGTAATCTTTCATTTACAGATAACTGTGATCGAATAAGCATTTAGTCAAATAAAGACGACTTGCAATTACAAATTTCTAGTTAGTAAATACAATTTAATGTTGATTACATTTTATTAATCAAATTCCAGTTGTGAAAATCTGTTTCATATGCTATGTATAGTGTATCATTGTTTTTTTACGGACAACGCATGAATAAATTGCACTCTCTTACCGAGAAAAAATAATTTTAGATAGTGATACACGGGATCAGTTAGACATGGAACAAAGATATGCACATACAATTGACTAAGATTTCGCTTAATTTTCTAAGGATATTGATACACACTAGTGATTCATAATATGGTTTTACTTTGAACGAAAGAAAGACGTTTACATATCATTGAGCGTATATGTATTCTCGACTCAGTTTTAGCCAAGCAACCCTTCTTCTCACTCTCATCCCTTTTTACTCAAGTAGATGATTTTGGAGCTTATATCAGCATATCATTAGCATAAACGGATGACAGTACAACCTAACAGTTAAATATTTTTAAAATACTTATATTCTTTACTCCTTACCTGCATTAAAAATCTTCTTGTCATGAATTTTTCTCTTTCCCACAAGCACATTTGACCTGTATTCGTACAAATCATGCGAACCATAACTCTACGGAATTTAAAAACACGTGATACCATTCAGTTTACCGATGACATTTGATTAACTTTGTAAGTAAGTACATTTATCATTTCGTAAACTTTTTTAAGTAGCTATTAATTGTGTTTCGTACTGTCCGGGTATATTTAATGAATTTTAAGGAAGTTGTGACGGGATAATAAAAGGTTATGAACTGAAATGTATGAGGCTTTATAACCATATTAGCATTAAGACAACTGTAGTTTATTTCACACACCCACAAATGAATATTTTACAACTCCCGTCTCTTCACTCCTTGAACCTATTACTCAATAATACTTATAATTCTAAAAGTGGTGTTATTAGTTATTACTGTTTTGAGGTGGATATGCAAACCGATAATTTGTGCAGTGATTTTTTTTTTAATAACAATGATTTCTAGAAATCACGTCATCACTAGTTTTGACTCAGGTTTGAGCGTGGTTACATTCAGAGATAATTTGTTTCTCAGAACATTATATCTTCATATATTTGGACGAAAATAGTGTGCACATAAACATATTGAGCACATATCTCGATAACATTCAAATCAATGACCACCTTCTGTACATTTATTTTTAAGTCCTCATAATCTATCATTAGATATTAGGAGAAAACCACAGACGTCTTAATGTCAGCTAATGGTTATTTTATTATCAGAACTGTACTTGACAAACAGTGAAAATCTTAAAATGAAAACCCTTTTGTAGCTAGAAATCATAAGCTGTAAACTCTTGGACCACGACGTTGATCAAATAGGTAAAATGACCATGACTTACATAAAACTTACATATACCCCTTTATAGATATTAACATGATTAGAAATTCCCGCTGATCATCGATAACCGATATGAAAAGTTACAGTAGAAATTTAGTCATCTACATTGCAGTTGCACTCAGAATTTAAATGTGCCAATCTGTCTGTAGATTTTGGTTAGTTTGAAGAGCACAACGTGGTGACCTTCAGAGTGCGATAATTAATGTCAGAAATTTTCACTAAAAAATTCATTATTTGCCCAAAAACTAGGATTCTGATCAAACTGTATCAAAGTAGAAATATATAGAATGTCATAACCATTTATTACAACTCCGGTACCTGTAAAATATTGATTGTTATAAAAACCATTATATCTACTAATAAAATCTTACGCATAACACCGAAAACGTATGAGTCAAACAACTTCGAAAAGCTGTGATAACGCCTACTTCGTACGCTTTGATTCACCGTATTTTAAAGCTTGTGCAGTTGGTGGCAGTAAAATCACTTCAAATGTTCTTTGTTTATTCAATTCATCTGCTATAGCGTTGACTTCATTTACCATTGGTAATAGCTCAAGTAATTGTTGCTGCAATATTGCTTCTTCTAAAATATAAATAAACCAGTAATACATAAGATTAAAAATAAAAAAAGTTTTGTTAACAATCAAGTATTTTTTTTATTTGTAATCGGTAAAATATGAACCTTTAATTAAAAGAGATTGTTAATATTCGCTATGTTTTAGTGAAATGATATAATTTATGATGATGTTTTTTTCATTCCAAACTAAAATATTAATCAGACAAATGCTTATAATGATATGACACCTTGGAGAACAAGTGATCAATTGAATTTTATTGTTTGATATTTCCATTTATCTTTTATTTATTTTAACTATCAATAAGAAATGAAAAGAATTATCGTCAGTAAACAACATCTACTTTGATACTGTCGACAATTAAGCATAAATAAAATCGTTAAAGCATCCTAACGTGATAATAAAATTTTTGATAATAGTTTATTATATACTTGATGTGTGGACGAGAATGATAATGATCGGTTGTCTGCTTAGTCAGACATGTAGATAGTCTGACAGGTGTCAGATGAGTTATATATTCTCCTATCCTTATTATTATTACTCACTTATTATTGATTGTTCATTGTTGTTGGATTGTGTCGGGTTTTGGTGTGGAAACATTTACGTTGTGATCAGGCTAATCACGTGTTCTTGATTTGAGTTGTGTTGAAGTCCTGTAGAATAGACACTGGGTGGTAATCTAGTGTAGATATTCGTTTAAGGTAAATTAACTTCCTATACGTGTAAACGTGGAAAACCAACCGTTATAACAATACTGATAAAATTTGTAGACCAGAGAAAAATATAATCAATGAATCGTTGGTCACACAGAACGTTATATAATTACTTTCCGGTTGACATTAAGTGACCGGCCTATATGATTCCCTACCACCCCTTTTAAAAAAATTGTGGGGTGTGAATGAAAAATTTAGGTATCGTTGATTGGTGGACTTGTTTTTCAAGTGTGTGCTCAAGTGATAATGAACAAACATTGTGTTATCTTTAATAATTTTTTGATTGGTCGTAAACGGTTCATCTTTGTAATCTGATTAGTTGAAATCGAAATCGCATCTGGAGCTGTGATTGGATGTCAGAATTTTCATTTTTGACATTTGAAATTTAATGATAATGAATAATCCTTTTTGTGTAATCTTAGTCTTGAAAAAAATCTAGACTTTTGAAGAAAAAGACACCAACTTAATTGCATTACCGTGCAATCCTACTGTTAGTGAATGTGTATTGGGATCAATTTTTGTTTTCCGATCAAGTATACCTTGAATTGAAGTCGTTAATTATCTGAACACGAATAATTATATGTATCTCAGTAAAAGAAAGTTTTTGGGAAAAAGCCACCGAAAACCGGTTTGAATATTTGATAATAAGGATTACTGAATGAGGTCAGTAGTCAAATATTTAATACCAAATTAATAAACAAATTATCACCAAAGTGTGTGCACAGGTTTTTTTGTAACACATGGTCTGTTAGTTCGAGAAACAAATCAACATATCAATAAATCATTATGATAACTTACTGGTTGCAATATGTATAATTCAGGTGAAGCAATCATAGACCATCATTTAATGAACTGACTTAGACAGTATATGAAAGTAGTAATAAATTTTCCGAAATAGACACTTAATATTTAGTAAACGATTATTTTGTAAATGGTCATTCATAATGAGAATTAGACAACGTTAGATTTCAATGCGGTTAATTTGGAAATCCATTGAAACACGGTTCATTATTTTCACTTGTAAATTATTTGTAGTTCTGTATTTTAAAATTAATTTTTCGGTTGTAATAAAAACTAGTGTGTGTTTAATCAGTCATGTGTGAATATTGTCAACCGCCGTAATATGAAACCTGAATTATCTAGACATTATGAATGTAACCATTTTTGACAAGCATTTGAAGTATTAGTTTCATGAAGTGTAAATGAACAAGCCTACGTCGTCGGACTGAGTCAACAAATATCTATCGACTTTAAACGTATAAATATGAATAAGGTCAACTGTATCAACGGACATTTACAATGTTATTATTATTTAATTTCCTTATTATTATTATTATTATTATTATTATTATTATGTCAATTTACAAGATTCAATTCTTGTACTATGTATTTCATTGACACCAATTTTTTTGCATTTTCAATTTTCCTATTATGCTTAGTCACTTACTGTGACTGAACACTTTACTGCAAATCATCCCGATCTTTAGTGAATGACCTTTTTAATTTGTAAACATATATATCGTTACAGATGTAAACGTTAACCATTGTTAACACATTACATTGTCAAGTTCATTAATGCCATGCCTTATTTTTGGACTTTATAAAATATTAAAATTATGGACTAATAACTGTATAGTGTGATGATGAAGTTAATGAAAACGATTGTTTGCTAAATTATTTTTTATTTTTGAATATTTTAAGGGAATTTTTAACTGGTACAATGTGATTGTACCAGTAATAAATAGTTGAAGAGGTGTGCAAATGAATACGGTGATATAATCAGTAGTTATGAATAACAATGGAGGCTTAGTTTACGATCAGACGTACTTCTTACGTACGCATAGTTCTGGTTTCAGGAACTTTTAATATAAAACAAGAATATGAAATTCTTGTTTTTTGTATTCATGAAACAGCTAATATTCGCATTTCTTTTTACACTTACTATATGACCTTTTATCACATGAATCATTTCAACGATGATGGTTTCAACTTGTTTTCTAATGTCATTATTTTATTCCTAAATAAGTTAATTTTCTCAATTTTGGTTACTTCTCTATGAGCTTTAATCACATTCATCTTTGTAATAATATTCACTAATAAATGTCATCATAAATTCATTGACCTAACGACAAAATTACAATTTTCACTATATTGAAATATTCCTATTAAAATGTACTCAAAATGTACTATTATTAGATAGATTTCAAATGTGTTACTAAAACATGAACGGTAATCACATTATTTTAAATATAAAATTACTAGATTAGTCTTTATTAGATGACAAAATCTTGTCTAAGTTTTCTTAACCTTCATATCTAATAAACGTTAGAAACAAGTTTACGAATACATGAGCGACAATCGCTTTTCCATTATTAATCTCTAAGGGATATCTAAATTCATGAGACATTAATAGGTGCTTAATCACTTGACCTTTGCCGCGGAAAAGTAGTAGATAAAAAATAATGGAAATCAAATTGTGGGTGGCCCTGAAAAGGGCCTTTACTCGTTCTCGCGGTCGGACGTCGTCACTATTAGTTTGTAATGGCGCCACAGATAGGACAGTGCACTGCTCGTACGTTCGGCGATGGGTCGTAGGCACAGAAGGTATGAAACATTGCTTCACATCTACAGAAAACCCAACCAACCGCATCACCGGTTTCACATGGAGGCTGCGCAAGATTACAGATGTCGCAGAGTCGATTCTCGTCATCCTGTTCTTCATTTTCGATGTCCCGTTCAGTTAACTCTTCGGAGTTAATAGAAATTACTTCCTCCTCATCGTTACTGAGCGTTTCATCCAAATCAACAGTTCCTCGTTGTATAAACGGCACTGCTACGTTAGTCGAGGTTCTTGAAAGGGTGTACGAATGCTGTTCTACATGCAAGTTTACTGGCGTTGTTGGTAGTCTACCGTGAACTATGAAGTCATGAAGTGAACTGCATTGTTCCTCCGACATTCGCCTGATTAACGCTATCACTGCATTCTTCATGCTTGGCTGACTCAATTGCATTGGGAAATAATTTTCAACTGCAATATGAGTCAGATAACCATCATAGTGTAACCACCTGTCACAAATTGACTGTACGTTCACATCGGTGTTACTGTGTGTGCAGTAAGCCAATATGTGACGGCATGGTAATCCGTTTTCAATGAAGAATGGACACGAGCACCGGCTAGTATCGACGTGTACGTAGTACGTCCCCGTGGCGTCCATAGCGGTGAATAAATCTTCCGTCAATGCAGACTGCGTTATAGGAATGCGAAGGTGTCGCTTCAGTAGTTGACAGGCAACTGGTGTCAGTCGTTCCTGAAGTCGACGTACTTCCGGCTCCTCACCAATATCGGCTTTCCCCCGACAATCCATTGAATATTTATGTAATCTTGCTTCCATCCAATATCCAGTACGAAGCAGCACATTGAAAATGGATCTGAGAACCGGTGTTTTTCGATTAAGGTGATACATCTTCAAGACTCGGTGACTGGTCTCGACGAAGTTAGTATTGCTCAGTTCAAAGAGAGTGGATGGCGGTCGAAAAGCAGTGGACCATTTGTGTTTCCGTGGTAGAAGGTGGTCTCTGACGTATCTGCCAAACGTTCCGTCCGACATTTCGATTAACGAAAGTACGTTGTTAAAACTACAAAATCATGTTATGTAGATTTTGATTTACCTTTCAACCGTTCGAGTGAACATGAGGCGAAAGAACAGTTGTACAATTTCTGATCGCACCCTCTACAATAACGGTTACTGGGTTAATGTTAATGAACGAAACACTTACCCTCTTTATCACATTCCGAACAAGGTGTACGCGACACAGAATATGGTGTGCATCCGGATACACCTGCGTAATAGCAGCAGCAATTGCAGGTGAATCATCGGTCACAATGCCTACCAGTTGTCGACTGTTGGTACACCGTTGGAAAAAATGCAGGAAGGCAGAAATTAATGTTGACGTTTCGCGACTTAAAAAGGCAATGCACATGGGTATTGCTTTAAAATTCATATCCAGGGCAACGACTTGATATAAATGGACGTTCTCGTTATTCGTTTTGTACGTCCCGTCAAAACCAATTACGTCACAAAAGTGACCGGCCAAATTCACTTGTTCAGCGGTCATGAAGAAGAAATACGATAGACAGTTCTCATCGTCCAATTCGTATTCGCAAAGCCCACCCAAGGATGTTATGTGAGCTTTCAATTTCCCGTAATCACCTATAGTGTACATTATAAATTGGCAAATTCCGTACCAGGAAGGTTCGCGTGTGAGAACACTTTGTACCGCATATTGCAGACATCTTGAGCGGTCAGACATTTGCCATAAGATTGGTAAGCAAAATTCTTTATGTGGAATGCAGCGGTACCGGAAATCAGCAGCGGTCTCACAGTTTCAAACTCCCCATCCGTTAACCTGCGCACCCATGAATTACCCTGGTACCTCAGGGAATTGCACTCGTGATTGTGATGTACATTCCCACGTACAACAGTCCAATAGCCGTCTATAATCTTACAAAACATAAATGCTGGACATTGGGTGTTCATAGAAGCCCTTCGTTCAAAAAATTATAAAACAATTTACCAAATTACCTCCTCCGTCTAATACGTTGTGACGAACCGCTAGATCTTATACGCCCATTTCGCCAACACACAAATTTAATGTAGGATTTTTGATCTCTGCCAATATGCGAATCTCTCACTACATAATGACTGTAAGTCGATCTTTCAAAATTTGTGATAGTGGTCTTTAACGCTTCAACCGATGGAAACGCAACCAGAAACAAGGTAGTCAAAAAGACTTCCTCCATTTCCGTTACGTGAGAAACACCAGCGCTTGTACTCGGCACGTTACTCTGCTCCATAATGACGATTGAGATTGTGCTTCGTCGACAAGTACTGATAATTTATAACAATTTTCAAGACATAACTAACCAATTAAATCTAATTTTTGAAACTAGCCATTTCATTGGACGAAACACGGGATGAAAAATATTGTAATTTTGGGGTGGAAAATTTTTTTTATGGGGTGGGGTTTTTTTTTTAAAAAAAATGGCCGGTCGGACAATATTATTCTTACTTTCCGTAGTAAAATCTATCGAGACTAAATTCCACAATGAACTAAAATAAATTTCGATGTAAAAAATATCTGCATTTTTAAAATCTTGACTAATAATGTCTTAGCCTTTTGCGACAGAACAACGCTTTTTTAAAACCGTCTTGGTTTAGGTATTTAAAAACACCCGGATTCACACTTTTTACTAACAATAAGTATCTCTTTCATATAGGAAGTCTTTTTAACTACAACTCGGTCTACAGAACTGGAATAGCATTGAAAGGGATTTGACATATGTGAAACCGGTCACTATTCAGTGCTCAACCATTTGTAAATAAATCCCAGGTCTCTAGGAGATCAGTTGTGGCCCGAATATCTCAGCGGCAAATTCTTTGACTGTCAAGCTAAGTGACACAGGATCGAATACGCAAGAAAGCGTCATACACATCTTCCTGATGAGTATCAAAAAGCACAAAATTTGAATTCGGGGTTTCTATAGATACCTCTAACCACCAACTTACAACCTCTTTAGTTGATAAACACTTTAATTTCGCGTACATGTTTATTCTTTTGACCGAAATGATAGTTTTGCTTCTAACTAGTGGTGTTAGGCAGGCTATATAAGATTCATCCAAATTATTCACCGATCATCAATTAATATTAAAACGAAAATGAGTCAGTTAGCATCAGTTTGAATACCATTTATTATAATTAGATTATGAAATAAAGATTGTTTTCCTAATTTATGAGATGAGTTTAGTTTGTTAAGTATCACTTGACCATTTAGTGCACTGTCAATTTCACTAAATGACACAACTGGTTAACAGAAACATGTACCTATGTATTGTAAATCCTTTGGACTGAATAAAGATAAGTATTTGATAGAAAGCACGACGTTTTGTAAATTTCAACCACAAAAAACTGCTTATAATTCCAAACAACTTCAAATTATTACTACTTTCTCCTAAGAGAATTTCTGGAGAACAATTTCTGGTATTAATGATAAAACAATAAAACCTACCCTTCTTTCTAGGTTTATTGCTAAACTGTTCGAAACCTGTAGCTTGAGCTAATTCACGTTGTGCGAATTCCCAGTCAATTGTTTCTGGTTCCATACCAGATTTTGACTCATCAGCAAATTCTTTTGATAATGGATTATGGAATATGTATAGTTGATGTGAGCCTATGAAAATTAAGTCAATAGCATTATTAGAAAACTTTTTGGCGTATGATCATTTTTTTCATTATTTCTCTAGCAATTTTTCACACTGCTGCCACCTTTTCTTTATAGACTGAAATGTTGAATTTCAAATTAAATTTAAACTCAAAATTAACAAATTTAATCACTGAAGGTTGGTATTTAACTTCATTACGTAATATTTAATTTGAGTTATCCGACCTAAACATTCTATTCTTTGATAGTTTGAATGCAAACCATAACTGCTGCATTGATCTAAATAAATTGAAATTTAGAAAATATTTATCGTATTCGCTAAACTTCTTCTATATTTCTGAAGCATCGTTACACGACTCTTACGAATTAATAAATAAACAGGTGCAGATTGAAGTAATTTGAATTATGATTTTCATATTGATCCCAACTACGCACAATCCTGTAGTTATAGTTATTAGCACTTACCAAGAAATGAATTTTAAACGTAAGGCAAACTGAAAATGTAGAAAATTAAGCCCATATTATAAGCAGGGGTAAATGGTGGCGAGCAGTGAAACCAAGAACGCGCGCTTCTACGTATTTACGACTCATCAGCTGGATTTACCCACACCACAGAGTTAATGTTCACTCCAATGGCGTTTGAAGCTAACGGTACTGGATCTGAGTCTCAGAGTCAACACCAACAATGGGATGCAGAAACATTTACCTGACGAGTCTCGAATGGGAAGAAACGCACATCCTGGAGTACATTGTTAGTCACTATTAATTTCTGCTCATAGTCCTTTTTACTTAATGACAATGTCGAGACCCACGTTTGCCAATTGCAATCCCTGGCATCAGTGAGAAGATTCAAACAACAAGTATAAATGAACTAAATCCATATTCTTACCAAATAATATGCGATCCTTATGATGAAGTGTAACAGAATTCTTCACGGTAACACCATTTACTTTTGTCATTCGAACAGCATTGGGTAAAGCACGTAGTTCTACTTCTGCACCAGTCTTTCCATGTCTTATTAATAAAGCATGTTCATCAACCATACATAAACCTTTCATTTGAATCCAAAATATTTTAGATTTTTCGTTAGATTGCGATTCACTTGGCGGTTCACGACCGATTCCTGTCTAAAGTAACGAAATGTTAGCTGATAATAAGAATAGTTTGTCCGAATAATGAATATTATACTCATCTACTTTTCCAAACTCTAAGACACTACATTTGTATAAAACAATTACGAAAACATTCTTCATATTATCGTATCAGATTATGAAAGACGTTTAGCATAACACACAGATTTAAGATCATCTGAATATTTCTAATCTTTAATATTTGTTAGTTAACATTTTATTCATTAAAACTCAACTTCATGAGCATTAATTCTACAGATTATATAGTTAGCCAAACAGCATCATAGTACACCAAAGATAGAATACCGAGTGTGACAGGATGAACACATGTATGATAATTTTAATTAATGCAAGTAACAGTGAATGGGATATTTAGTCTACAAAACAACTTTTTTTACAGATAGATTGCATGTAATCTGTTAATAATTATTCCACTGAAAATCAATAGACATCAAACAATGCTTTCAGTCACATAGATTTTACAATAAGTTGACCATACAATCATTCTACGATAATTTAACATTCGATGTAAATCTCGTTAGTACACAAGAACAGCAAATAATATTTATATCAAAATTATTATATCCTAGTGAAGATTAAATTACGAGTAATTTCTGAGACCTATTAATGAACTAATATTATCTATATATTCTTATGGTATAACTATTCAGTAATTAGGTTATATATATATATATATATTCCTCTTATTATAAGCTTTATTTTGACCTATAGATTATTATTATACGACTTATTGTTCTTACGTTATGTTCAGTTTATTGATTATAGTCTTCCACGTTCACAGCCACTTTTTGGCTTCATTGTGTATGAATATTATTTCGTATTTTATGGTGTGATGCGGTCTGTTTGGCTGATATATAAACTAAGTATGTCTGAAATAAATGATTCGAATAGTGGAATCTGTTATTGGCGTTCTGGACTCGACTGGACGGGCTAGGCGAGCAAGGGACCAATAAGAACGCTAGGCTGCTCATACCAGTCGAACGTCATTGTTTTAGTACAGTATAAGAGTGAATAAGTCGTATTTCGATTGGCGAATAAATTACGTAATAACAAGCCGGATTTAAAATCACAACAAAAATGTTAAGCTTTCATAATATATCGACACATAATGACGGAACTAGTGTTTTTTCACCCACAATGCTGCGAAAAATAAACACGTGGAGGAGGGTTATTCTGATTGTTCTATCTAAATTCTTCATCAATCATTCTGTTAACAAATGAATAACATACTTATGTAAAAGTTACTTAGAAAATCATTAATTTGCAAAACATCATTATTTTATGTGAAAATCAGTCTTTTGTAGCTTACTAGCTTTTTAAACATCTCTTATGCATTAGTAGTTACCAAAAATGCCTTAACAAATAGAAGAAACTGTCCCCATTTCCTAACTTAGTTCATGTTGTTCTACTTATGCTTCGAAATGAATTCTGACGTTTGAAACCTATCTTTTATATGTCTACATTTTAATAAACCAATCCTACTTATGACGGGATAGTGGTAATTATATGTCTACAAATTCAAGTTAATCTTTGCAAAACAAAACTACTGAATCCATCTCCATGAGTGCCGAAGAAATACTGTCGAAACTACTGAGTTATGTAAAAGTTAGTTATTATAAAAATACTATGGAAGTAATCAAGTATAGTACTTACTTGTTTATGAGATAAAACGTGAATAATAATTCCAGACAGTTGTGGGTCCTCATTCAGATTTGATAAGTATGGTTTTGATTTTGACGAAATACGTGAGTCACCTGATTTTTTAGGAAGTTCAACTGTTTGCTGAGTTATTTCTAATCGAGCTTGTCTCAACTAAACCGAAGGAAAAAGAGACCAATGAAACAAATATTTTACATTTTCTATGAATAAATCATTTAATTACACTTTCAACATGGATGAAATTTTGTGTTGAATTCTCAAAATTCATTAAACAAACATCAAGAATCACTTTAATTTATTATGTAAAAGAAAATATAGATCACATTATATACTTAAAACAATTTATGTCAAAAATTCACATTTTACTGTCGATATATGAATGATACGTACATTCTCTGTAAAGAGAGTGCATTACAACAAGAGATTCTTAGGTAAATTAATGAAGTACACCCAACCACTAATTTTACATCTGAAGAAGGGAGCGAAGGTAAAATAGTCTTTTTGGACGTTCTCTTAACCAAGAGAGTTGATGGATAAATAAGAAGGTATTTAAACAGAAAAAATACCTGGACAGAGTAGTACACATATTTTCCTAGCTTTGTACCTTTACAGTACAAAAGGAAATTGATAAAAATAGTCGTCAACTATGTGCCGTATGTCCTACGGATATACTAAAGAAAGAACTAAACGCCTCGCGTAATACACTTAGGGAAATCGGATACCCTGGAGAGCTTATAAACAAATATACGATCACAAAGGTTAGTATAAGTGAAATACAAATGGTGAGTAAGAAATCCCTGTTCATGTACCTACAGTTCAGAGCGGGCGTTGCTAGAGAAATATTAACTCAGAGAATACGCAGAAAAATTCAAAAATCATTCAACTACGGAGAAATACAACAAGCGTTTTCTACGAACCCAAAGATGAGCTACCTAGAATGACCACCTCATTTTGTATTTATCAGTTCGACTGCTCTTGCACAGCAAGTTATATTGGTCAAAGTTCTATGAATTCGCATTTTCGTTCTCACGAACACCTCCCAGCGTGGCTAAGCAAAAGTCTACTGAAGAAAGTGAACAGCTCGATAATGGCCCATTTAATACAAAATGGTCATAGTGCCAATATAATCCAATCCTTCACAATTTTTTGCCATAGTCTGTCAGACACAAAGTCCTTCAAACGACTGAAGCAGTAGCCTTTCAGATTAAGAGACCGGAGCTATATGTACGAAAGAAATATCTCCAACTGCTTATCCTCCCCTGGTCAACCTCAAGGCCAATTAATCAGTGGTAATTTTAGCTATCGAATGACCTAATTTGACTATTGTACTTACAACGTTTATTAGTCAAATATAATTGTATCTGTTATCTTTATTCACATATCCTTGTATTACTATAAGTATTGGTTCACTCCGCATTCATTCCACTTTATTATATCTTACCAAGTTTTTACACATTACAGTCTTCTACTAAACATTTAATCCAATTTGTAATTGCACCATTATTTCTCTCACCCTATCTGGCCCATATTTATTCGGATCACGAATCTTAAAATTTCAATTAAGCTGATCCAAGTTAACATCCCACAGAGTCATATCAATATATTGTTTAATAATCCTAAAGTCACATGCTACAACTTTAGACGATGCACTTTGCCCTAAACTTAAACACTTATGATTATCAATTTGGATATATAACTGTAGAATCTGAAGAAAATCTACCGAAAGAAATGTTCTTCGTTCACATATTATGTCATATTAAATTCACTTGGCGTTGTTTTACTTGTATCTTCCCACTGTTATTTAAGACTGCAATTGATCAGTCTCTTGTCGGCCTATGTGCATACTGTGCGGATTGCCTCGATATAGCCTAAAGTGACAAGCTTTTTAAGCAAGGATAGATGGTGGTTAGTAGTGGAAACCAGGACGCGCGTTTCGTCCTATTTGGGACTCAGCTGGATGTACCTGAATCCTAGAGTTGATGTTCACTCTGTGACTCGAACCCAGTAACGCTCGCTTCATATTGTTGTATAAAATGAACTTCTCTAATGATTGTTAATTATGTCATAAATTATTTTAGGAAGAATGTATCAAGCCTTTTGATTTAAACTACATTATAATTTTTGAACTTCCAAACAAGTTGTCACTCTCTAATGTATCAATCACTTAATAATCGACAAATATTTTAATATTTCGAAACTGAATATACTTGTCAGCTTAAACGTTATTAGAGAAAAAAACAACAAAATGTATGTAATTCATCAAATTCTTCAGCCAGTGTAATTCCTTATTTCTTAATGTAATGAAAACTAATCGTACGATATCAGCTTACATTTGACAATATGAAGATTCTAATAAAAATCATTGCTTGGGGTTTTGAAGATGGTTCACAAGGTATATACAACATTAAATAATTTGAAATTATTGCTTATTGGTTGTGGTTCAGCTAATATAATGAAACAAATCTGTTAAGGAACTAAATTTGCAGCTAATGATATAGTGCTTTGATTTAATTTCAGAGAAACTTCATTGAATATCATGTATTTATTAACTACAGGCCATGTCGGTAGATACGGATGTTGTATAGCAATTCAAGCCAGTGTATATGTATACCAACTTTACGTTAATCGTGACTAACTTAACGATAGGTCATCGATTTTCAATCAGTACAGAATTACCCAACCCAATCACACTTGATGGAGAAACTCTGGAAGAGGTGGAAAGTTTCACTTATGTGGATAGCATAATCGATGAACGTGGAGCACATTATGCAGACGTAAATGCGAGAATTGTGAAAACAAGGACAGCATTCCTACAGTTGAATAACATATGCAACTCAAAATATCTGTCAACCAATATCAAAGTAACAATCTACAGTATCAATGTCAAGACAGTCCCACTGTATGGAACTGAAACTTGGAGAACTACCACAACCATCATCAAAAACGTACAAGTATTTATAAACAATTGTCTACGTAAGATACTCAATGTCCTTTGACCGGATACCATTAGCGACAGCTTATTGTGGGAGATAACAAACCAACTTCCAGCTGAGGAGGAAACTAAGAAAACATGCCGGAAGTGGATAGGACACACATTGAGGAAACCATCAAACTGTGTCACGAGATAAGCGCTAACTTGGAATCCTGAAGAGAGATTGAAAAGTGGAAGGTCGAAGAACACACTGTGCCGTGAATTGGAAGCAGATATGAGTAGGATGAATAGCAACTGTAAAGAACTAGAAAGGATTGTCCAAGAAAGGGTTGGATAAAGAAAGCTGGTGAGCATCCTATATTGCTCCATGAGAGGTAACAGGCTTAAGTAAGTAAATAATTGGATTACCACTACATGTTATCGAACATTATGTTTGAAAGCAAATTAAGGAAAGGACTGTTATCATAAGTAACATACTTTCTCATCAAATGCAGCTTGATTCTGAGCTTCGATTGTAGCCAGGTTAGTTTCCATCTGTTCCATCATTTCTTTTCTCATTTGGTTTTTAAGATCTTCTATTTCTATAGAAGAACAAGCATACAGTTATATATATAGTCATGGAATAAAATAAATCTACCTTTTGGTGTAAGACCTTTTACGACCACTGATGAAGGTAGTTCAGCAGAGTTTAAGGTTTTCTTTAGACGTTCATTTTCTGCCTGAAAATGAAAAACAAGAGTGTGATGTACAAAAACCCCTGGACTGATCATAATGTTTTCTTTAAATTCTTATTTTATGGGCAGTATTATCAGTTTGTTAAAAATTTAAATATACATCCATCAGCTACGGTCTATCAGTAAAAAGAAAACTTGATGTAATTCTTGTTTGGCCTCTTTTTTTTTCTTTTGTGTACTAAACGGTACTTCAGATTTCTGATTTACAGATTCATAATTCTGACAATTGGGTGCTATTAAGCTAGTGGGTTTTAACCGGAAGGATTAACCGCGTGAAAGCCTCTGTCAAACTATTTTCAATAGTAGCTGATACGGTTTATCAGGAGTCAAATAATTAAGAAATGACATAAATGTGTGAAATACTACTAAACGCTGATCACATAATAACTGTATCACTTCGAATCGTAATCCACCATCTGTATAAAGTATGACTAATAAAATAACTTCATCTGTATGTCCTAGTTTTCGTATCTCAACATATTCGGTAGCGTTCGAAAGTGATAAATCTTATAAACTAATTCGGGTTCTTAATTTCATGTGGATTCTATTAATAAAGTCTGATGGATAAAATCTCGCTGACGTTCATTTTAATATAAGAAAAACATGTTTTTACAACTTCAGTGTTTCTCAGTGCAGTCATCAAAACAATAAATAAATGACTGTTCTCAATATTAAAATGACTTTTATAAAAAATCCATATTTATGTGGACCACGTCCAGTAATCGTGTTCAGGAGGATATTCCAATTTATTGATAGGAATATTTAGATGTTATTGAATGAACAAGCTGCTAATGAAACGATGAACGCAGTGGTGCATTGTGGCCGGGCGATAAATTTTACGAGACTGGATTGTTGACATGAACTGGAAATGAATCGATAACAAGAACAAGACTTCAGGCAAAAAAGTGATTTTTTCTTTCAATAAAATGGCACTCTTTTGTGAAATATATTGAACACAGGTATAGATATAATTTGAAGTCAGATGAAGAATGAACTATTGGAATATATTTATAATGTCATTTAAGTCCCAATGAAATTAATATCTCAATGTCGGTTTTCTTAGTTACTTAACGTATTATAACGTATTTATCTATACATAAAACCTATACATATTATGTATATTATTTGATTCTGAATTTCTAAAGAATCTTAGTATCGGCTCCAAATTAAAATATTCGCTAAAATATTAGGCATTAAATGCAGTAAGTTACAATATTGTGTGGAATAGCATCTCAGTGTAAATGCAGATATTTTTTCTTCAAAGGTCAATGGTCAAACAGGAGGTCATTGAACTGGCGGTTGGTTGATTTTGAATACTTTCCGATGCTTTAATACTTGTACTAAAAATAGTGTGTATTTTTCTACATTTAATAAAATAATTATTAAGTTTAGAACGAACATAAAAACTATTCTTATGAACCAATTCAATATCCTTAGGCTTACTCGGAAATTACATCAATCATTGTTCATTTCCCTCATAATCAGGCCAAATCTTTCAGCCGATAGTTCCATTACGTTATTTAAGTGAAATCAGATAGACTCTGAATAATTAGTACATACCACTTGAATTTGGTACTGAAGTTGTCATTGTACAAAATCTCCGAGTGTATCGTCAATACTTAATTATAAACTTTATTTTTTAAGTCTAGAAGTAATATTTCGTATGTTTAATTCAAAAATATCATATTAAGACATTTATGTAACAGCTGTTAAAGTAAAATCCAGCTGACAAAAAAACAACGAATGTCCTATTCCAAATAATAAATGTTACATTAACCTCCTAGTAATCAAATTAATAAATTCCAAGCAATAATAATTATACATTTCGGATTATAGTGCCTATCATATTACTAAAGTGTATTTCAGTGGATTTATCAGGTAAATCTATGTCTAAACAGTAGTCACACAACATCACGTATTGATTTAAGTTAGACAGCATTAGAAACTGGCTCAATCCTATAGAGGTTAGACGTTCGCGCGCGGACACGAAGGCAATGATCTTGATCACATTTGATTGATTCGTGTGCGGACACTGCTACAGAGTTCAGTACTAGATCGAGACAGCTGTGCAATGCTTTCAAGTTTTCAGCGATGCTCTAGATATGATCATTTCGTGATTTAAACTACGCAAATAAACGTTTGTGATATGCTTACTTTTAATTCACGAATTAGTGATTCCATTGGATCTTCATTAATTAAAACTGTATTTTTAATTTGTTTCGCTCGATCTGCATAACGTAGCGTGGATAACGTTTCATCGTAATTAATGTCTGCTGGCGATATTGCTGCAATCATAACGGTTTTACTAAATTGTTTTAAACGTGTGTTTACAAACAAAACAACACAATAAAATAATAAGATACTATTTTTATATAACAAATGCATTACAAAAGAAAAGCTAAAATGGGACACAAAATAACACAAATTGAAACATTTATATTAATATCAGTAAGTAGATAATTGCTGATCACAATCTTTGATGAACAGCAAAGAAAGTTTAATATTTATTTCAGTATTTTGTTCATGTTTTGTACGAACTGATAGAAACACTAGTGAATAAATTTGGAGGAACTGATTGCATGATTCAATTGAAAAAACCTTTACAATATAATATATATATATAATAAAACACAGGTTTATCGACAATTATGTGTCTGTTAGAATTTGATTAGTTCTTATGTGACATTTGACTAAATCATTTTAAATAAACAAATAATTATTAAAGAAGGAAAATTATGAAACACGAGAAATATATAATTAATAGGGTGACAAGTGCAACTGTGAGTATCGATAATTTGAAATAAAGATATGTGAATAGTTATAGAGATATCGAAATAGAAACAGATTCTGCAATGATAATAACAGTAAACATAGTAAATTAGAATTACCTTATAGAAGTAGTAGTGGATGACGAAAGGCAAGAGACATAATTAAGTAGATAAAACAGAACTACAAGCTAACGTCATACTGAAGAGATCCAGCAAAACGTTTATAGGCGTACAATTCAGGTTTTAAACTATGGAAAGTAATGTAAAATAAGTTAAGGTGTACATTTCTTGGTATCTTTAACTAAATTTTGTATCAGAGTCTGAATTTCATAAGTCTACTATGTGTTTTGAAATCGGTGAATTAACTTGCTTATGTATGCCTTTTCTAAGACATACTAGCAGATGATAACGAATGAGACGAAAACTTGGCCTCAATGAACATCCTACAAGCCTACCTCCACAAAAACAAGTGAACTGGTCAGCTAGGACAACTTATCTTTCATTTGAGAGTATAATAGATGATAACTATAGTAATTTGCAGTTAAGCGTTTTTCCAATCGATCTCTCCAGACGTCATTTTAGTATTTCACCAGGAATATCTCCCTTAAACCTATGATTTATAAACAATGACTATAACAGACTGAAAGCTCTGCCAATCCCTCGATAGTGTTTTATTTGACAGTATTGCCTTTTCTTGAATTTTCCTCCTCGTTTTGTATGTTGACTTTTACCCAAAATTTGTGTAACTATATTTTCACATTTCTCAATCTTCTTTGACAGTAGTTACACGTGCCAGGGGAGTTCAAATCTAAAAGGAAATGGTTGTCTAGTGTTTCTTGATGGTCAATTCTTATATTACTTTAAAGGTTAATTGTTTTGAAAACAACTAGTCGCAAACTACGCATAAATTCCATGAAGTCTTATAAATAGATTTATCATACATAATTAAACTTACCTATTCCCACCTAAAGCGTTTTGTAGCAGTTTAGTAAGTATTGAATCCCGATAAGGAATGACTTTTTATTTTCAGCTAATGCCTACAGTGAAACACAAAAATATACTTAAAATAAATAAAGTTAAACAAAACAATCTTAAATTTCTTATAAAGATTTATTCGAATGAGATTAACCCGATCTGTCAACTACTACTTACGGATATGACATTACCCAATGCTGATAATGATCGATTGATTTTTGCACCTTCTTTTAAGCGGTCTCCAGTCGCTCCTGTGCTTTCGGCTCGTTCAGAACCTGAAAAAATAAACTAGTTTCCTTGGTCTTACTTGATTACATTCATCATGTAAAAATTATAAACATTATTTTATGTGGTTCTAATAAGATTATAAGGTTATTTACCATCAGAAAGGATAATTTGTATTGAAGAAATTTTTATGTATAGAGATAAGTAAACTTATCAACAATGTACTAAAATATTTTCAATCTTAACAGATCGTGCTTTGTTTGAAAAAGATAAATAAAAAGTATTTATCAAGTTTTTAGGAGAGTAAACAAAGCCTACAGGATTTTATATTACAATTTCCGTGAATCAAAGATCACTTATTTCATTCAAGTAGAATTCATTTCAAGAATTGAATAACAGTCGTACGTAAAATAAAGTCAATAACTCTTCTTCATCAGAAAAAGACTTGTAAATTTATAATGATAGAATAAAAAATATGAAAGCAATTTTGAAAGATCATTCGCGGAGTTCCGATGAGAATCCCTATCCAATGGCCTTCAACCACCTTGGATGTGAGACAGTTACCCATCAGTAGTGTCTTAAGATGATTATCCAATACCACAAAATGACTAAAGTTACAAAGTGTACCACTGGTTATGTACCAAATGGCTTAATGGCCGGGTGTTTGTCGTGAGACCAAAGGTTCTGCGTCCAGTTCGCATCACGTTTGTGGTTGTGCACTGCTAAATAGTCTCATTCTGAGACAAAACAGCCGCCCGGTTTTTCCCATATATTAATGGTTTCCTAAGGTTAATCCACCATGTAAAATGTAAAACTTAGCATTCTGTACAAACCCCCATATTAAAACAAAATTTAAAGACTATAAAAAGGATCATAAATATTTTACAAGATGCTTTGGAGTTTTCATGTAGTTAGGCAAAGTCTTTTTCGGTAACTCTTGGCTACGTATAAATATAATTATATCATGGAGATACATCAACCACTAATCTATAGTGGGCTTTTTGATATGATAAAATCAAGTATTGGTTGGACGTTGAGTGTTAGATTTCAATAAGTGGAAAACAAAAAAGTAGCTGGAAAGTTTGTTGATTAAAATCATTATTTAGGTTAGACTTCCCCTCAACTCCGCCTCCCACTCATGTATATAACTTACAGGTGCCTCAAATTACATTTTACATGAAATTAAAAAGCATTGTGATCACTCAACCAGTGATGAATTCTTACAAACAGTCTTCAGATGGTCATAGTGGTCGGAATTCGCTACGTGCAGACGAATGAAACAAAATTTATATTTAATATTATAAAATTTATTTTAATAAACAAAAGTTTCTTATTTTTAGTCGAATATAAAGCAGAAACTTTCAATTACTAAATGATAAAATATTTTTGTAAATATTTGTCTAGATCTGACTGTACTTTTTCAACTATATTGTTAAACATGTTAGATCTATTCTTTTTTTTAATCATTTTTCCTAAGTTTAACTAAACCTGTCAGATTCATTAATTAATTAAAAATATCCTAAACTTTTATTCCTTACTATTTGACAGCTAAGTGAAGCTAACCTGCTAGATCAACTAAATTTATTACTGAACGCTTTCTTGATATTTTAGACTCTTCAGAACCAATGAGTTGATCAAATGTTATTGTAATTATAGTATGAGCTCTGCTACTAGTTTCATTCATATTTGTTGCCGCTACAGTTCTACGCGCAGTACCTATGAAAAGAAAAGCAATATATATTTATAAAACAAAAAATCTCATAATATTAAACTACTGAAAACAATTTGTGTTTAATAAATTATATTGCAACAACTTTTATCTAAATTTGAACAGATGAATAGGCAATAGATTTAGTACACAGTTGTTTTGTGAGTCGATTTATATTTGATAGTTCTGATTTCGGATTATTTCACTAAAGAAGATCTAATCTGAACTCACAGCGAAACGTTGAAATCATTCTCATTTCAATCTCTGAGAATCTTACAAATATAATTTCCACTTTAATGGATCAGCATAAAAATTCGACAAAAGGTGCACGAATTTCCAAACCAATTACCAAATTTACTTTACACATAGACGTACATAATATTTTTGAATTGCAGTGATTCTCATTATTGAAACGACGTTTGTAGTACTTTACTCAGAGTTCGATACCGATTAACAGCGAAATCGATTTCAGTCATCAACATCAACGACGCGAATATTCAAACATATCTTACAAAAATTTGTAGTAATTGACATAGAACAACTTGTAACACTAATGATACCTGTAGAGAAATATGGTCTATTTATAGAAACTATATAAGATGTAATAGCTGTAGACAAAATGAAGTTTTGAGTATCAATGCCTTATTTAAATAAGTTGTACTGTTACTACATCTACTACTCGGGAAATTACTCTGACAATTTCAGACCAATGTGTTAATGGTGTATGTCGACCTGAACCACTGTACAGATGTACCAGTTTCTAGGTTGCATTTGACCAAATGACTGATTCGTTAAACTATTCACGTAGCTATCAACAAGTTCAGATGATGACTTGTTTCATAGACTATATTGAATAGGAGAAACTCCACCTGATACACGTTTCAGTGTTGGTAGCTGAGCTCCACATGTGTTTATACCTTCCGCTTACATTCTTAAGCAGTGTTATTTATGGTGAAAACACCGAAGCTGACGGGAATTTTGAAACAGCAACTCAAGTGACACATTAGCTCTCACTCTATCAGTGCAACAGGTCGGATTAGAGATGTTTCCACAATCATTCGGAAAACGTATATGATCTTATGACTACCAACTCGTAGTGATTCAGTTGAGGGTTATCATGACTATCAGTCAACAGTCCTTGGTCTGCATTCGACACTCGATACCAAAGTGCACAACATTCGCCAGATAAATCAAACAGTGTTATGCGTCTTAATTTGTATAACTTCAGATAGGAGTCAGGTGTATGTCTCGTGTGATACAGTTAAACTGCTTCATTTCATGACTTAAATAGATCACTGACTTGAACCAAATCTGCAGTTTCGAATCACAGACTGACTTTGGTTGGACAAACTTTGTGAGTCTGGAAGCACTGAACAAGTGATTCGTTCTACTATTGAACTGTTCAACTGTTCCCAACCACCACACCATAGGGGATCAATCTGAGAATTGTCAGGTCTCGAGTTGACAGCCTAACATTCAGTCTACTGGGTTGGCAATTAGTTGTCCTAATTTCTATCTTCAGTTAGTTTGCTTTATCACGTAAACATTATCCGTTTCCATGAGGTTTCGAAAGAATGGCTTATCGAGGTGCTGCACTTACGTTGTGGTCGTTTAGTTAGGATGATGCACACTAAGTGAAAATTCTTATTTCTTGTCATCATTTAATGAGCAAATATTAAAACAGCTTCAATAAATTGATCCTCTTAAATCTGTAAGTGAAGTAACTGTTACTTGTAAATACCACACATAGGAAGAAAAAGTTTTAAACATTACCAATTTTTAGTTCGTTTCAAGTGAATGTTGAGATGCAGAATGTCCGAGTATTCAACAGCCGAATCCTCACATTTTATATTTGTAAGCACGCGATTCCCATATTTTTAATAAGATTTTACTTAGTTTCTTTTTTTACGTCACTGTGTTATTTTTTTGAAAATATATAATATAAAATAAATTGCATCGTATGCCTAATTAACTGGAACCAATAAAACTTACATATATCCTGGTTTTTATAGAAATTATCCCCACTTGATAACAATTTAGAAATAGCACTTGTTCTACTTAACAATATATAAGTAGTAATGCCACTACTATCCTCTTGACGATTACCTTGTAGTCATTTGGGTCAACTGCTCGCATGTTCCACTACCAACGTTTTAATACTGGACTATCCTTATTTCTTTCCACTGCTGTGATATTTACATCTAACTTTTAGTTAAAAAGACGATTATTTAAAACATATAATCTCAGATATTTCGAAGCACGTCAGATATTGAGATATGAGCTGAGAAATAAACTTACAGGGACTTATTGAGATCTGCTGTACGACGAGACCAAAGCTTCAAATGAAAACTTTCATAATTTACTGACATGTACTGATCCACTTTGTCCGCTTTAAAATCAACGTTAGTTGTTTTAAGCAATTTTAAGACTGTCATTAGTTATTTGAAGATGATCTCCATCCATATTGCTGCCTATTTTTTCGTAATATCATTTATCTCTTCTTTCAAGCAGAAGTAATATATATGGTATACAGAATAAGCAATCACGAGTGCTTAACAAGGTTCCCCAGTATCGATACCTCCCACTTAGATGACCGATTATCCTGTACATATTTTTCAAATCTCGGTCGAAATAAAGGTGAGTTAAATCACTTTCAAATAACTTCCTTCTTCATCCTGAACAACGTTTATCCTCCGTGAAGATAGCAAAGTAACTAAGGGTTGGTTTTACACAGATGCGATCAGTTATACGTAAATGCCAAGTAGCAAAAACCTGCTCATATAGACGTTTCATTGCTTTAATACCCTTAGTGTTTATCATCTAATATTTAGTATTCTTATCGCTGACGTCCCATGTCAGGTCTTTCTGTGGCACCTGATATTTAGTAATTTACCTTAGAACTGGTCCGAGAAATTAGTCTACTTTGTTTAAACCAAAGTTCACACATATTTCAATATGGCGTGGACATGTTATGACTCAACCCAGCAAGTTGGCATCTATTCTTGTGCTTCTGTTGATGGTGTCGGTCATAGCTGAGATCAGGATTTTCAGATGAATCAGAATCATATACACATTTTGGATAGTGGTTCCTGTGAAAAAAGATGTGACCACATACAAGAGGAGGGACTTATATTAGAATCAGTTTGATGTCTATATACATCAACATTTGATCAAAGATCAACACCGTAGGCGAAACTCAAGTCAGCTTTCACTGTTTAGGTTTTAGATTTTAATATACTGAAGCCCATAGCAAGTTAAATGCAGAACTAAGCTTGCTGGAAGTATTGATGCTGAGTATCGAAATGCAAAAGCTTAAGAAAAAAGAACAGCCAAGAAGGAATCTGTCGTGCAGCATCTATAAAAAACTCTACAAGCACAACGCTCAGACCACAAAATAAGAAACTGAAGATACATTCACCTCATATTCTATTTTTCTCCATTATCTTATATCTAAAATTTATTGTAGTCCTTATAAGTTCCCTCTAAATACTATATTCTGAATTAATATGTGAGAAACCAATTTAGATATTTTTATTGTTTTAACAAAATGTATAACAAAAAACAAATGCCATTTTGTTGAGACTTTCTCAACAAAAATGACAAATGTCAAGGTTTTTAAAATTAGGTTGTTAGGGGATACAATTGTTTAATTCCTTGTTCCACACAAATTTTCAACAGTTATAACAATAGAAATAAAATGAATTCATTTCTTCCATTTGTTTTATAACTAATAATGAGACCAAATTTCGTCAAGTTTTTCCATACAGCATGAAAACACCGTTAGCTTATAGTGTATTTTAAGTTTCACATCATTGAAAACCAGGAAAACTTGTTGAGTTGCTTAGTCTTAATATGGACCTCATCAGAGGTGCGCATCCACAACCCACGGGAAATCGAACTCATAATCTTCAGGTCTCACATTGACCTCTTGGTTGACATTCTGTAGTTTACATTTATAATTTCAACCATTTCACAATGTTGTATGACCATCATTCATTTTCACTGGTAATATTCCTCTCACACTCGACATGAATATACTCGACTAGTCACATCTCACTAGAAGTTTGGAAATTACCCACTCGTAGTTAAGTGCTGATAACATTATTGAATGCTAGTTTAATACTTTGGAAGTAACTAGCAGTCAAATATGAAATCCACACGACTCAGTCTCACTAAAACCTAATAGTTGATGCTTTTTGACTTGGGATCTTTATCTAATCATAAAGCTCTATAGATTTAGTCACTAGACAATTCATATTAAATTATAAAATTTATAAAAGCCACTTGTACAATGAATGTTATTTATTGATAAAATAGCTTAAAGTTTTGGTTGAAGTAGCTTACGAGCTTGCTTTTACGGTCTCTATAACTAATAAATGGAACACTACTGCAAGTTATTGCTTGTTTTGAATGGCGGTTATTAAATGCTGGTCTAAATGTGATAAGGCTGGAAAGTTGTATGTTCATATCACAAACTATTAAATGTTGAAACGGAATGACTGACAAAATTTGTTGATCATTACATTTAATTTTTTTAATCGTACATTAATTTGTTTGACTTGCTAATAAACTTGTATCAAAAGAACATTATAGACTTATTAGCGACTATAAGAAATTATGAATATCTCTTCACTTGTTTGAATGTAGTACTTACACACCAGTACGTAAAAGTGACTAAAATTTTAAAAAATCTCAGTAAATCACTAATGTACACGCCTTAATTAAGGAATCTAAAATGAAATAAGTGCTAAGAAGCTGAACGGTGATAAGGAAATAAGCTGGATTATTTCACATTGTTTCACGTTTGTGATCAAAAATAATAAGTTTAGTAGTGTTCCTTCTTACAATATAAATACCTTAGTAACAAAATTATTTGCTAGCTACTCATTTTAATAATACACACTTGATAATTAAACCTAAACGTTTCATATTTCTACAATTATATAAACAGTATTCTCTGAATGACTTTACTCAGATAATGTTCAAAGTTACATCATTACCAAGATTGACTTTATTATGCAGATTTTTATTCGAAATTGGTTAGTTTTGCAAAATAATTATTATAAATTATGTAGAACTATGGGGTGAAATGTGTGGAAAACCTAAATCTTATTCCGAAGGTAGTAGAGAAGAGATATATAAGAAGAATAAAGAGATTGGAGACTAGTGAAATAATATATGAATTCTTCCTTGGACATGAATGAAATAATTTCACCATATAATTCTTTTGAATATCAAGACTTAGTCGGCTGGGTTGGAATCCTCAGTGTAGGAGGATAGTTTGAAACTAATAGGAATAATTTAATCAAATAAGATCATTTACCACATGCTAGAACAGAGCTACATTTGTTTAGCATTGAGGATCATGAGAGAAGATATTTACCAATCCTTATGGACATAGTAGTATAGACCAATAGTATTTGAGGACTATACAACTCAATACAATATTTTCCAGTATGCGGATTGTGGAGATGGTTGCTGCTGTGGACTTCCATACTAGAACGAAACATCTCTAGAGTGCTTCATGGTTTTCAGTGGTTGTCTGACTAAAGTCAATCCATGATGTGAAATTTCTAAGCACCATTATTTCCTCAAACGTTTTGTTCTAGTTCTCACAATATTATTATTTTAAACTTGAGTAAACGGAATCGATACTTCTAAATACTACAGAGTGACGACAATAGTGAATGAAAGTTGGATTCTGTTCTTCAATTATAAAAAATTAAAATGAACTTGATTAATACCCATTAACTTGTCAAGACCCATGAAGTTATACCTTTACATGACTTCCTATCCAACATAACACTAAAACGCCATCACTTGATACAATCGACTAATTTACTGTCCAAATTATCGAAATAAATCTACTTTAGAATCCTTTTTATCATCACTAACAGAATGAACATAAAAAAATGTTGAAAATGCATGTGTCACCGTAAAAAATGTGGCTAACTTATACATATCTAAACTACAGATTAATCTACCCTGATTCATTCTTTGTTCAATTTCACCATACGATCCAACTGGTACCTGTGTTAAACCTTGCACATAGAATCCTTGGGCTGGTGATTGTCTAATTTGTAAATTCGTTTGAGACGATTTATCTCTTGTTAACAAATCACGAATTTGTTCATTGTATATTTCCATCATCGTCAAAGTAACTTGGAATTTCTATTCAGTTTAAAAAATACAAACCTTAAAGTATTTTTTAATGTGGCAAACAGTTAATGCAATAGACAAAAGAATAAATTTTAATTTTGTTCCGAATGAAAACATATAACTGAACTCAGATTTAACAGATTATATGATCACGATTAAATGCTAACTTCGCTCAAACTGAGAGCTAATGACATTGAGTCTTTTGATTACTATGGAACTCTATGTTGCTGATATTGGGTTGATTTGACCCAGTTATTAACATCGGAAATTACCATACGCTAGATCAAGTTACGAGTTATTTTTAACTTTTTACGGTTCGTTGTGCTAAACAAAAGTACTCAAGAAACTTTCAGCATTTCGAGTGAGAATCTGAATAATATTTGGCTTACCAAACATTCAGCAAAAAGTATGTAATAAATGGATATTTAAATATTCATTATAAACATTCACCTTATTAGGATCGTTGTTCTTGCCAATTCTATCAAATAGCTGCTCGCATATGATTGGTACAATGCCTCTAGTCAATAAATTTAATTACTAAACGATATATTTTACCTATTAGGTCCATAGCCAATCATGGAATAGGACTTTCCAGAACCAGTTTGTCCATAGGCGAATAATGAACATGAATATCCACTGAACGCATTTTCAAGTAAACCACGACCCAAATCATCAAAGACATGCCGTTGACTAACATATATTGAATTTTCCCCATCCGGTACCAGCACGCCATCAGTTTCAGTTTTAAAACCATCGTGTGACCTAGGACAGTGAAACGTTTTGTATGCGTATGTGTAAATAATTTCAAATATGCTATGTATAAACTTCCTAGATTTGCGTAATATTTACTTTTACATGAAGACTCATAAAGAACGCTTGAACCTGGATGTCTTACGAATACTATAGAAAGGAAAATCCAGAGTAAATATAACATTCATGTCAAAATGCAATTAGTTAACACACCATGATGAAACCAGTTCACTTAATAGTTACAAGTAAATATAATCTGCGTAATGTTGAATGACAAAAACCTAAAGTACGACCCTTTTACTACTTACATTAAGCTCATTACATGAAGCTTTTTCCACAATGGCTAGTTCTTATTTTAGATGTGTTAGCCACCAAACCATCTGATAAAAGATTGAAGGACACTGGCAAACTCTGACATTTATGTTTGCCAGTTTAATTACTCGTCATAATGTGGACTGGGTTCCTGTATTATCTCAAAAATACTTGACCAGTGAAAAGTGTTTTTGAATCAGAAATTCAACGTGTTGTACTCATACTTCAGAATTACTAATAGGGATCAGATAAACTAACCTGGTGATAGCTTTTAGCTCATTTAGCCGAAACTAATAAACGTTGTCGCTAGAAAAATGATGACTGATTGGGACCACTTGAACAATAATTTGATAAGATTTAGATAGTTTCAGTTAGTAGATGAATTGTTATCTATCTATGCTTACCAGATATCACAAATTGGCTACGAAATAGCTTTTAGCTTATCATGGACGGTTAAGTTATTTAAATTCTACAGTACCATGAGAAAGTGAGAGGTCATCTGAAGAACTAATATTGTCTCTACAACAAATATGTTTTTAAAAAATTATATTGAAGTAGCTTTGTAACCTATTCTGAGCTTCTGGGGTAGCATTTTTGTAAGAGCATAAGATTCATAGTGAAACCTATATGAAGCATTTACAAGAGTAGTTGTGCTTTGTTTGGAATTCAAAGCATTAACTTCTGGTCTTCTAGGCGATATAACCAGAAATTCTTATCTATTCTATTTTCTGTTTTAAAAGTGATTCTGATGTTATTGGAGGTGACAATAAAGTCTTCAGAATTTTCGAATAAAGTACTGGTTATGATGTTTTTAGGTTATGTCATCAATCAGTGATAGAAACCCACAACTTGGCAGTTTCACTTGTTGTTATACATTTATGCTGTGAAGTCACATATTCCAATAAACTGAAGAATTTTAAGATAAATTTATACTCTGTACTTCCTGCAATAGCAGATATTTTCCGTATTTGACTAGATAACCTGAATAGGGCGACAATGTATGAATATTTTTTCAGTGTATAAAGAATCTGCGCCAGTTTGTTGAAATAACCGGGTCGGTGCAACAGAAGAGGTGATATTAAAAAAATAAAAACAAGCTGTCTGATCAGACTTGATTCATAAATTACCTCGACGGGAAATTTGCGAAGAAATTGTTGCTAATTTGAAAAATAAGGTGCATAAAACTCAGAACTTCAGCTGATGCCATTTTAAAATAGCATATGGATGACAGGATACATATTATAATAGTGTTTTAGGATGGTAGTCGTTATATTTTCAGCATGTAAGGCTTTATTAGTTTAAAGGAACTCACCAGTATGAATGATCGAATGTAAATTGCTTAATATCCTTTTGATCTACAACAAAGCAAACGAATAAATATTTGGTCAGTACAATTGTATGTGTAAAATCCCTTCTATATTCTTGATATCTAATGTTTCTCTGACGAAAAATATGAAGTTAACAATAGTAGCTGCCACATATCTTTCTCTCAACGTTACAAATTTACTGTTATTTTGTCGTCTGGAAGACTAATTCTTAAAGTAATATGTAGTGCACAGTTTCTGCTGTGGATACGTTTCTGCAAAACTCAAAGAGACATGAATATCGGAAACAAAATTCATGCCTATGCAAACCCTATAAACAAATAAGTTAATAATTAATGACTCCAAATTTTTAATTTCGCAACATCTCCTTGGAACAAAATAATCTTAATATTATTGAACTCCAAATTAGATATCTTATTACTTACCAAACAGTCAGTGTTTTATGTTTTATGTAACATAGCTTTTTTACCGATTAGAAACACTTTTTTCAAATTCAAACCATTGTGCTAGCTACACATAAATTCGTAAATAGTTTATGAAAACATGTTTTCTCGTTTAAACCAAATATTTTTTTCTTTAAGTAAAGGATTTGGATACATTTCACACTTATTTATCTTAAAACCTGAAACCACCAAAATCCTCATTCTGCTATTTATTAGGTATGTTATATTTTCCTAGATTGGCGACTTGTAATGACGGCTGTTCTGAAGAACCTACTACATCATTAGACCACGTTTTCTCTCTGCCTGAAAACGTAAGTCAAATACTGTGTACTTATCATTTCGGGGTATTATCTAAACTGTGCATGTCAAGCATCTTTCAGATTTCATATAAACTATTCTTTACCAAACTACTGGCTTTGTTATAAGTACATCTCATCTTGATAGCCAACAACAAGAAACACTATAAATCAGTTACGTTGGCTATAACATAACACTCCTTGATCTTTTTAAATAGAGTACACATTATCAGGTAAACTTTTAAAAAATCAAGTATATCAAGGCTTGAATTAAATTAAAGTAAGGAACCTAACAAAAGAATGTTTTCTAACAGCTTACTTTCATCACTGACCCTTTTAAACATTTTCGCACTATACACAGCTTAAAACATAGTGACCTTTCTGGCTAATTTATCTTCTGCTCAATCAACATATGCAAAATAAAATTTTGAGTTATTACGCTTTAAAAAAGAGCATCTTTTTTAGTCTAACATAACTTTTGAACCAGAAAGAATAGTATTTTGACAAGTGTCTGGCGTATATTGAACGATTTATTCATAAGTTAGCAAATTCATAGAAACTGAAAAATGACGTATTATTATGTAAGACAGGACTTTCTTATTACTCTTATCACAAATAAACAGATCGACTCACTTTTGTTTACGAGCATTTAATGTATATCAAAATGCACTTTCTATTAAAAACGGGAAATAAGTAGGATTAACCCCTATACCACAAGCGAAATCTGGCTGATAAGAGCAGAACAGAATTTATCCTGTTAAAAACACTTACAAGTTCACATGCCTTCATACTGAGATAACAGTTAAAGACCTATTTAACAGGTCGATAATGGACTATATACTGTGAATTCTGGCTTAAGTTTTATTCTCTGAGGCGACCCAATAGTTCAATAACAAAACGAACCTGAATAACCTCAGAACGTATTTTCATTCCAATTTATGGCGTTACATTTCATGTCAATGGATTCACAGTACTAAGACTATTTGTTCTAGTTATTTGCACCTAAATGTTGTTTTCTAGAGCCTATGCATTCATTTTACTTGAATCTCTTTGCTTTGCATTTTACTGACTAGTGTATACATATATTGTGCTTGATTCAACTTAATGACAGGGATGGCAGATAAAAGTACCAATGTTAACAATCATTCTTATTGGCATCCAGAAATTTTTTCATAGCTTTAACTGCTCAAACGATTGCTATTGTGGTCAGGTAGCGGAAGTTTTCGATCGCTTCTAATTTGTCGAATATCGGCCTTTAGTACACAGTTTGTGATGTAAGTTATCAGCGACTCTTGTTGCAAATGACATTTCCAGGTTGGACATAACTGCAGACAAATGCACAGGACAATAGATGTTTTCGAGTCAGTTTAATCCGATTCCATATACTTGGCAGGTGAGATATTACAGCATCAACATTATAAACGATTTGATAGTACCAGATGTTTACTCCTAAAGGAGGTTTAGTAACGAATCCACCTGACATCTTGTTCAGGCAAAATGCAATTGACGGTGTTGCTACATTTGCTCTATGATAACGCATTGAAGAAACAAAAAGCCAAAAATCAAGCCCATCATCATTATTGCTTAATCCTACGATATCTCGTCATAAGAAGAACGGAGCCTTGAAATAATTACGGCCTCGGGTGTCGTCCCTTATGTTTCAGACTGGTACTGAAGCCTAACAGTGAACCACCAAACAAAGTATCTAGAAGGCGGCAAATGAAGCACACAATCATTTATGGTATCCTCAATGCTACACAGACTGTCACATGTACGGATGAATTCGATAGACATCCTCTAAGCAGAACAAAGGTAGAATATTACTTGCACCGTATCATGTAAATAAATTCAACAAGACATATTTAATTAGAATTAATAGGTATAAAATTACTAGTTGTGTGGAAAATTCGTTTTATTCCTAGAGAACACAAGCTAATTTCATACGAACCTTGCGGCTGTGCAACTAAAAAAAATTAAGGTGTATAACTCATGGAGTTGGAAGTATACAAAAGTAAACGTTTTCTTAAAGATGTATGCTTATAATAACATTAATGTTTCTGAGTGATCTAAATTCCCTAAACAATTTTTTCTCATTTACGATAGAAACCAATCACCTAGAATTTCGATGTCATTGCCAAAAATAAAACAAGACTATGATAATGCGTTATTTGTTAAGTGACAACTAAATAACTACTGCTATTTGTTTCATCTGGGAAGTTCTGGATTACAAATTTTTTATAAACTAACTTACAGCTTGTGGGTGTAAAAATTCAGCCGGCGTGTACTTGTAAATAGTATGTTGCAGCGTGATTTATATATTCATTAAAAAAATTCGATTCACGAAAAAATGCTCTCAAGATACAACTTATATGACACACGAGAATTTGACATAAAATTTCAGAAAAATTTAAGCCACTAGATTTATATTCCAATATTGCTTAACCATAAATATTTATGTTTACTAACTTTCTGGATGCCTAATCGTTGTTGTGCTACCATTCATGGAAACTATCAACTCTGCATTCCTCTCTCTCTCCCGTGTGTTGAAAGGCCTAATACGAACTGCAACTTTAACTCTGAAAATGATTTTTGAGCAAAAAAATCACAAACTGTTCTTCAGACATTGCGCAGTAACAAAAAGATAAACTGAATTGTGGCCAAATGTAACTCCAACAGCTAGGTGCATTAAAAAACCGAGAATTACGTTTCAGACCTGTGAAACGAAGTATTTCAAATTTTTAGTCGAAAATTTCACACTTAGTAATAATATTATTTAAATAATTGTTTAAATCGTCGTTTCTAAAGGTTATGGTCATTCGGTAGGTTGTTTAAACTTTCACCGTTAGTATGTAGAAGTAATGACAGAGGCTAAAACTAATAGAAAGGATATTACTGCTCTAAATCCTGGCAAGTTGAAGAAGGGTTCAATACGACAAAAACTTCCTCATTTAGATTTGTGCCCAAGAGAAAAGCAATCGTATCTAAACAGCATTTCACGTATTCATAAAGGAAGGTTACTCAAAGAAATAAAAAAGAACCAAACTATTGTAAATCTTCCTCTACCACCAAGAAAAATTAAATTCAGACCAATTCGATGCAAGTCCGCATCACAAAGTCCCAACCCAACAATTCATACTTCCTGCTGTAATTCAAAGCACAACGGCCGATTCCCTAGCACTGCTGAAAACCGCCTCGTACTCAACAAGAACGGAAGTATTTTAGTACAAAAAAATAAACGAACCCAACTTCGAGATGTCTATGTGGATTTACTAAATCTACCTCCTATTCCTTTAAATCTAAAATTGACGAAGTCTTTCTCATCAAATCAAGTAAATGTTTCATGCCCATTCCAGTCGAGGATCACTACGATTACAGAGAAAGATTTGGACTTGATTATCCCACAACTAATAAGACGCCGTTCAAATTCAGGTTCTTGTTGTCATACCCCTTGTTTTTCTCCATATTTTAAAAATGTATCCGAAACGTCTATACATTTTGCACCTGTCCGAATGACAAATATCCACACATTAGAAACACTCTGGTGTAAAAAACGTCAGGAGCTACAGAACAGAAATAATACGGAAATCAAAAGAACAAAAATGAAAGCACAACAAACTATCAGAAGCCCTTCTGCTTATAGCCCTTTCACTCAACGCAGAATGATTTTTAATGATATGGAAAAACGAGATTTGCTACAGTGGTCCCATAATAATCCATTGTCAAATTGTTCCAAGTTGCCTGTCACGTACTGAGAAATAAGATCAGTATATATTGGTAAATATTTATTGGACAAAATATTAATATTATCACTGGTGTCTAAACTTTCAGTAGTTTTATTAATTGTCTTTTGATATATATGAAATAAAACAACCCTTTATTATTCTTGACTAACCCCAAATTAAGGACACACAGACTTGACTAGATTCACTGTCGTTTTCTTTGTCAGTCGTACTTTTAGTATAGCATCATCTATTTAAAATATATTGATTTGCAGATTGCGTTCTCCTAAGACCACTCATTCAAATTCACTTACCGTTTATCTATCGGTAATTTGTGCATTAAGTCTGTTCGGAAAGACACTCAATTATAGATAGTAACACAGATAAATGTGACATAAGTAAGATGTGTTTTTCCCATTTATCAAGTCTCATACTTCTGTTACATCTTTCAATGAAGAAGAGCAAACTAGAATATCGTTATCTCTTTTACTATCCAACCTAATTCCTGGAAGTCTGATTACAGTCACTATACTGAAACGTTGAGTGTTCAAATGAAAATGTGGTTTGGAACTATTCTAGTAACACAATTTAGTGATCTGAAGCAACAATACGTAACAAAATATAGCAAGAAGCAATGACCAAGTGAAAGGTACATGTCCAGTTAACATCAAAGTCTCACGTGACCTTTCCGTGGAGGTCTTGAACCGGTTTCCGAGATTATTGCTTTCTTTCAGTTAACCAACCACAGTTAAGTATCCTTTACCAGAGAAAACTTACCGATTTCATTTAATGCATTGGAACTAGCAGAGCCAGTAGTACAGCAGAGACTTGTACTTTCCATTTTTGTGTGAACTATGTGAAATTATTTCGTGTCAAACTTCATGTAAAATAACTTCACGCATTCAAGATAATAACATCATGGCTGTCGTTGATTAAGAACAACTTTATTTTATTCGTCAAACGGTGCCATTTATAAGAAAGTAATATAATTATTCAGACAGCAAATAACTTTAGAAAATAAATCAATCATGAAGTTTATGAAACGCTATATAGCCGGCATTCTCAACAGATCTCCAGTACTTTGAAAAACAATGGTTTAGACAGGCTGTATCACAACCTAACCCACTGAATGAAGTTCGGGTCAGGACTATTGTTGGAGATTTAAGTTTACCAAATTTCAGACATGGTAACACATTTACTTTATTGGTTGTCGACTACATACTCTATGCTTCAGTACTCCTCTCATATCTTCTTCATTCTAAAGCGGTTTTAAAAGTTTCCAAAGTCTAGGTGTTTCTAACACAATATGAGCTCTTTGGTTTCAATTCCTGCATTTCTGATGATACTTGAAAAATACGTTCAACTGACTGGCAATGAATTTACAATATTGAAGTTGTCCTGTAGAATTTGTATGCTGGCTCAAAATTTAAGGCTTCAGATGCACGAAATCTTATGGCAAAATGTAGTTCACTCAATTCTCAATCTTTAAAAACTTTTCACATCATCTGAAACTTCCTCACAAATGTTTTCGTACAGTAATGTTTGTTTAGTAGGTAGAATAAAGAGCTTAAATTAGCCAGAATATTCATATTTAAACTCCAAGGTAACCAACGTAGTAATAATGGAGCAACTTTTAAAATCGTTTGATGAACGGGATTGTTTAGATACAAATTTAGTGTCCTAATGCATTCCGTCAACTCAAATCACTGTGTCGCCCGAAAATTTGTTCAAAAATTATGCCCAACTTTACTTTTTATCTTATTAGGCTAAGGCTATTTGATATGTTTAAAATGTCGGCTTTATCACTCGATTTCAATATCGATCATTTTAGTTAGTCTATTGGATGGCAATAATAATTTATCTACGGTTTTTAACTTATTTAGGACATTGTCCTTAGATATGAAACAAAAAAGTCACGTGGTGATTTGAGTACCAAGCATACTTTAACCCTATACGTCGAAAGATGTGCTATAATTCCAAGTATATATGATAAGTAAATTATAATGAGGGGTAATAGAACTTTTTGCGTTCAACGTTATATATATTGTGTAGAAGTACTTAATTAAAGTCCTTCAATATATAAGGAGACTGCAAGAATGTAGTGACCCGAAAACCTTATTCTGACAAATATTTTTAAGTTGAAGGATTTTTTCTTGTGGCCCTTAATTTAACCACAAAGTAACAGACCTTGCAAACTTTTACAGACCATTACAGGTAACTTAGCCAACGTTTGCTCCCAATCATGTGCGGGATTTCTATACTCTTAGAAAAAAGCTGATGAATTGTCGGGCTATAAACAATTCTTACATGGGCTCAGTTAAATGAGTTGATTGTCTGGTGTCCCATTATTCATAAGTATGTTACTGGTAATTTCTATATACACCAACCGAAAAATCTAACCGTATAACAATTTAAGCACATCAAATGTCGAGTTAAGAAAGATAAACTACGAGTGTAACTCGTTCCAATTTGCCGGTTCTATTATTGTCTCCTTAATTTGATCACTACCACTGACAATTCTCTAGACATATATATGCGTGGTTTCATGCAGAAAAGTAAAAGTAAAGTAGGGGCATTCACCAGCATAAAGCACCAGTCGTTTGATTTATTGCGTAATTTCACGGAAATATAAATCAAATAACCTATTCGCGGTCTATATATTCAAAGTTAAGCACATTCTCTCAAAATATAATACATGAACCGACACTCGTTTCCTTAAACTACCCTTACCTTTAACACTGTGTTGGTCTTAATCCCGAAGTATATATTGATATATGTATAGTAATATGTATTTTGGTTAACATTAACTAATTTTAAAACTTTAAATCTTCTTGTTTCATTGACTAGGTTTGGAATGAATATTAATGAGCACACGTGATAAAGTTACAACCGGACTTCTCGACTTTAAAAATACTTCGGTTGCATGAAATCATTAGAAATACTATTTATTATCGGTATAGATGATAGCATATTTGGTAGTTACAGTTATTATTCCATGTAAGCTATTGAAATGAAATTTTGTTCTAAACGATTGTTCGTTGTCTTCTGCTTCAGACGATGGACAAGTGTGAATGACAGTATTACAAAGCCGAATCTACCACTCACTGTATGGTTCATGTAAGCTTGTAAATGTATTGTAAATTCCGATAATGCAATGAGAAGACGTAGTTTATCAGAATTATGTGATATATTTGCGCAATACATTTCGAACAATCTGATCACACATATACTTGTTAAGAACATTTATATATGAAAAATTAAAAGGTCAACTAGACAGGTTAAGGGTAAGTCATAACAAAGGAAAAAATATTAAAGTACACAAAAACAAATGTGATTACCACTCCGGACAGTAAATCAGTACTACCAGGGTAGGTTAAGTGTAAGTACAAATTGTTTTTGAACACATAAAGGGGGTTTCAATTTTCGTATAGCCAAGGCTTCAATAAACCTTAGTATACGTCCTTGAAGGCTTTTGTACAACACAACAAATGATGATTTGATATCAACCTTATGACCCGTCTCAATCAAATGTTTCGCAATGGATGATGATGTCTGTCTATCCTGTGATCTTATTTCACCATTGGAATTCATCTGATTTTGCAACCATTTTGGTATATGTTGTATATATTGTAAATTCATATACGTTGTTTAACCATGTAAAAGGTTATAAACATAAAAGTGCATTGCGTTTTGAACAACTAGTTACTTATAATATTGCCTTTATCCTGAATGGTTAAATGAGAATAAGAATTGACCAAGAGGCTTGTTCAACCAGTCTGTTTATCACTTTTTATGAACGTATTGGCGCCACAATGTTGAAAGCTAAAAGAAACCAACTTGGAGGCCGTTAATAAAAAATAAAAGATGACAGAATTGTGAAAATTATCCAACGACACAGGAATACTGTAGCGGTGCAGAACTGAGAGTATTAGAATATTACCAAGGAAAAGAGGTATCAAGTGATAAAATGGTAGGTCGCAAATGGTTTATTCAATGAAATCGTGAAAAAACGAAGTCAAAAATCATTCATTTCTCATTAGGTAGGTCGCATAAAATTCTCTTCTTCACCATCATAAATACTTGAATATATACTTATATATATACTTAGAGTGCCATAAACCGTCTCCGCAAAAAAGGATGAGGGGGTTATGAGTAGTCCTTATAAATATCCTTATGCATAATCACTCTAATTGTGTTGTGAAGAACGGAAAACTATTGTTTTTATGCTATATTGTTGTGTTCTTTGACGGAGTGAGAGGCTGACTTTGGGCAAAAGATTATATTTCGTACTTTAAATTAGTTATCTAAACTGTCAAATCAATGTGTATCTGATCATTTATTTCCTCTCCTTAACAAACGCATCCAAACCCCGTTCCATCCGTCCATAACTTTTAGTCATGATGGTTAAAATCTCTTTGCTTCCACGAGCAAAGTAAAAACATGCAGAAATCAGCTCCCACCTTATGAACCAATTTTAAGCCTCCTTTATGCTGTTCAAACTATAAGAACGTCATATACATTTTCAGCAAGAAAACCCCGGTTCGTAGGAATTAAAATCATTCAATAACTGCAGGCGCACAATCTAGGTTGTTTGATCTATTCAAGAATCAGCAGAAGGTTATGGGCTATGTACATATTAAAACATTGGTGGAATCACGAGAGCAAGAAATATCAAAGGTAACCCTACCTGCGTAAGGAAACTGCAAGGCTTACATCGAGCAAATGAATCTGGGATTTAGAATCTGCCACTGTAAGAACAATGAACAAAGGAACGAAAAGCGACATTGGCTAGAGTGTTTAGCGCGGACTAACGAGATGTATACGGGTTTCAAACCGGCTTTTGCCGGTTGAATAATAGTGGGAGACTAAAATTGACAGAAATCAGGATTCACGATTAAGCACACCAGCTGTATTGTATGGGGAAATTGAAATCAGCCCAAGTAACAAGAGAAACCGTCGAACATCTTCAAGGCCATCACACTTCATTTAAACGAACCTAGACAGGTAATAATAAATTCTTGCGATCTGTGTTATACCTAGTGCTTCAAAACGGCGAGTGTTATGTCGGAACAACATTAAGTTGGCAGTGACTTCTGAGAAATACCTACAGGCTGTTATTCAACATATATTCTCATTGTATAACTATACAGTAACTTCATTATATATATTTCTTAATAGTGAGCTTTATTCAACTTGTTAGCTACTATTGTATTGTTTAACGCTTAATTTGTTCCCGATCAATGAGTTGCAGCCTCCCATACTCATACCCATTTTAGACTTGATTTTGTATAACTGCTATTTTTTACTTTGTCGTGTGATGCGGTTTGGCCTGCCTGTATATAAACTGCGTATGTCCGAAATATATTATTCATACATTAGGGGTGGATATTGTTTCCTGGACTCAAAGTCGACGTAAGGCTGTTAGTGCTGTTTTACAATTCATCGGCTTAGCACAGGTTTGAGGTCATAGAAGTCGATATTCTGATCGGTGACTTGGTCACTTGAGAATTAATACAAGTCATAACACTAATTTCAGACAAGCGCTGCTCCAACTCTATCCTTGTAGTTGAGCGACGCGTGACCCTTAGGTTAGGTGGATGAAGCAGTGTATCAACTACAGTCTACTTGTTAACAAACCGACATGAAGGCACTGTATGTGATTCCTTATATCTGATCAGATTTTCTGTTGCCATATTAGCATGATGAACGCCAGTGTCTAATCTTGTATTGTGGCACTGTTTTGCACCACTTGAATCATTATTCGGCTTTGAATAATTTTGTATTTTCAGCTTCTTTGTACATATGTATATTATGTTTGCTTGAAAATATCGCCTACACTGACCTTATCTGTCTGTTACTTACTCAGTGCATACTATGCTTTGTGATCGTGGAATACTGTCATATTCGTTATCTTTTTACACAGTGACGGAAGAAGTGAAAAAGTTAAGACCTGATGCATATAAAAACAGCCGAGCTAAATGCAGATCTCTGCTCATCATATAATATTATACTAAGTCACTTGGAGGTGTTATCCTTACGGATAATAGAAATTTCTGATGCATGTAGCAGAGTACCATGTATGATCCGTCCAAATGTAATGGCACAACGAAGTCAACTGATCACGTACTGTTTCAGTAGCAACAGTAAGTTCTAACAGTAGTTACTAGCAAGTCCATCAACACAAGTGACAACATAGACGGTTAATAACAATAATTTATGACACTACATGTTCACATCATGATCAGTAATTCATAAGACGTATTAACGTGTGAGATGCTACAATGTAGTGTTATCAAATAGATAAAATATGTGAAAACATGAAAGAATTCCATATATGCATGCCAACTATTTAATAAACAGGTTTGTGTGATGGTGCTGAACAATAAGTTTACGGTTGTTACAATCACTTCAAAAATGGCACCCATCAAATTTAGGCCCCCAGTGAACACGGTTTAAGCTTGAGTAGGAGCTCAATAGTTGTGTGCTGCAAACGTTACGTTTAAAAACAAGGACAGAGGAACTTATAACAACAGATGGTCGACAGACCTTATTTGTTCGGAACCAAACAAATATGAGGATATTTAATTAGTAAGTAAAAATTAAATTAGTTACAACCCCAAGATTAAAAATACACTTGAGAACCTAAAAACAAACCATAGGAACAAAGTCAAGTGTATGGTGGACTGTAGTGATGAAACATATCTCAACTGACAGAAGAAAGACTGAATAGGGAGAATATCGAAAAAGTACTGCAAAATAGCACTGGATAATATGCATGTTACCAAACAAAATAAATTAACGTAAATAAGACAGTAGGTACAGAAGTGTAGGAAAGCAAAAAAAATCAATCCTCGGAAAGTGACAATGTGATTAAGTCTTTGCCAGGACGGGTAAACGTCATTTCCACAGGCATGATTTACATACTACAAAATCAGTTTTCTTACAGTATGCTTCCATAGTAGGGTCCTTAAATAGACAGAACCAATAAAAGTAAATAACAGTACATTCGTGCAGATGACTTGGATCGTTAATGATTAGGTTTTTGCTTCGGTATTAACTGACTACAGTCTTGAAAATATTTTCCAAAGTGGAATCGAGTCAACGTTGCACACCACATCCTATCTCGGCATCATTGTGTTGGGATTCTGGCCGCGCTAAGCATTTATGCAATACAACATTTTTGGCTTGTAGTTGTTACAAAGTAGATTTGTACAGCGCTTAGTGTGAACTATGACCTTGATAAAACGCGTACATCAAGTTCGTTAAAGGCGTCAGAAGCTCCATAGCTACGATCTGATTGCAGGATTCTGAAAATCGGCAATTATTGTAGCAGCAACATACTTGGATGTAAACGATAAGCGATAATTAACATTTTATTGTGGAACAGAAAGAGGTATGATAAAGTAGTAGTTAAACTCCTACCAGCTTCTGTTGCTGGAGCGAGACTTGATCAGAGGCTCCAGATGAGAGAATACAGTAATGATGAAAAGTCAACGTTAGAATAAGGAAGGCTGTTTATTAGAACAGAAAGCTCATTAAGAGAGTTAAGTTATAATAAAACTATTAACTATATCTTTCATTGTCTTATAGTTTTTCATCTTATGCCAGCCATAGTCCTAGTGTAAATGTCCGAGTTAGCATGTTATAAGTTGTCTTAGAAAAACAGATAATCTGGCATTAAATTGGAAAAATGAGTCTGAATGGTAAACGTTGGAGAACAACCTCAATATTACAGATTGAGTGACTCGTCCTCAATCATAAAGAGCTTGATACAAACAAAACGTTATTCCTCATAAACATAGGTGGGTTGAAGACATCACCCTCACCATCAATGACTGATAGTCAGTAACTTCACCCTCCCTCCTTTTGTGATGTTAGTCTGACTTAAGCTTCATTGCATAAATATTATACCTCACATAATGTTCTGTATTTCACACACTGTTAGAAAACACTTCCTATAAGTACCACTTTACAAGTTTATCAGGCATTTACAAATTATGGAATGTGGGTGAGGCATCGATGCAATGCTTTAGTTGACGATAGTATGAAGTATAGGCTGCCCATCAGAGTATAGGTATTGAGAAAGGTATAATGTACGAAAGTTGTTTACCAAAGTAAGCGGAAAGTTGTGGAAATATATGAGTTATATGTAAGGTAACGAGTGGTGAAATAAAATTAATGCTAAGTCAACATAGTGTATTGGAGAGTAAAAGGTTGATAAAGAATGGACAAGAAGGAACTCACATTTATTTGGTGCTGATGTTATTTTGTGCTATTGTAACCGCTTTATGGATAATAGGCCCAATAGATGCAAGACCACTGGTAGTGGGCGGTCGATTGTGCGGTTCTCTTGCCTTTTTAGGGTGGTAGTATGCGCCCCTTAGCAACCGAATTCAGTTGAGCAGCATCAATAGGTCCAGTGAGCTACCTGTCTACTTCAAGTGAAAAAATTAGGAAGGGAAAAGTATCTAAGACAAATGCAAAAAGGGAGGTAAGGAAAACTGAACTTAGAGTCTAATTTGGTCTTTTCATGTAGAGAGCCTATGATATCTGGGTAGGACGTAAATGTATTCGATCGTGCTAGATCAGTGCAAGTGAGGGATTCACCAAGAAGTCTTACAAACGTATGTAATTTATCTGCCATGTATATTTCAGAGGGAAGAGTATTCTATATTGATGCATACTTGATGAGGAAGAATTTCTTCCGAGTTTTTGATAAGTATTTCTCTGCTTTGACCATAGATACTTTTCTCGAAGATCGTGTTCATGTGAGTCATGGGCAAGAGCTATATTACATGTGGTATAGTAAGGTTTTTTGGGGATTTTGAAGTAGAGAATCAAATTGGAGCCAAGCCTTCTTTTCCAAAAACGGTTCTAGTCCTAAGATATGGGATCGAGAACTGTAGTCAGTGAGTGAGTCAGTCTTAAATATTTTGCGGATGAAATCTCGTTGTATTCCTTCCGCCTTAAATATATCGGATAGGCGTAAGATGGAAAACGAGAACGAACAGTATTCACACATGCTCTGCAAAGAATTATTTTAGATTTATTTTGAAAGAAGTAAAGAAGAATGAAGCCAAGCAATTTCCGCATTTTAGATGTTTTGGTTGAGATATGTTCAGAGGCGTTAAAATTGTGTGAGTAGTGTACTCCTAGGTCAGTTACTGATGTGAGTTTAGGCAGTGTATTTTATTAAGAGTTAGTTTTCTTTTAAGTGATGTGTCTCCAATACATAGCCAGCCGCAGTTCTCTGCGTTGAGCTTCAACCTCCAGCGTCTGCGCCAGTTGTCTACCTTGTTGAGTCCATGCTGGTTGCTTGTGCAGTACTACGTATATCATATATCATTTTGTGGATGACTGTTAAGTCATAAGCGTGAAGGTAGGTCTTACTTGTGTTAAAGCACATCCATATAATGTTAGTGTAGATTGCAGAACGCAATGAACCCAAGACAACACCCTGCACCCTGGCTATTGGTCGACGTGTAGATGTTGTAGAGTTGATCTTGGTTATTTGGTATTTGTTCATGAGAAAAGACTTTATAATTCCAACTGACTGAAGTCTGTTGATTAGGAGGTTATGAGGTACTTTATCATAAGCTTTCTTAATATTGAAGCATAGTATAATCACTAGTTTCTTTTGGTCACGTATGCGAGATGAACTTAGGTTCATTCAAGTCTACTTGTGGAATATATTTAGGAGGACAAATTTTCAAGTGTATAGGTTTAGTTGGATGTTTGTTGTTACACGACTCACATTTTAGTACATTACTGAACGAACAGCTGGGATTAGTCATGTCGTTATGGTTTTTGGTGTCAGTTGGGGTCCGTATCTTATCCAAAGGTTTCTGATCTGTAGACTCATCTAGATCAACAGAGTGATCAGCCGTATGTGGAGTGGTGTCATGTTTATTGTTCGTGTGTTTTAAACTATTTGCTGTGTTGCAAACTGTCTCTGGCTGATTATTAACTGTAACACTCCCATTCAATTCTATCGCTTCGCGTCTTCTTACACGACGTTGACAGGGCGTAAGGTCTGGAGTGACTTTTATATTCTTGTATGGAATTAGTGAGCTAATATTTTTGCTCAGATTAATAAACTGCTTAGCATCGTTACAACAGCCAAACATAAACAAAAGGGGGCAAGTCGATCTGTCTGACTTTTTTCTAAGGCGGATGACTTTGCAGTTAACGTTCGGCATACCGCATGCTCTAAGGCAAATATCCCTTAACTTAGATGGGTGTGTGCGGTCGGGGAGGTTATACACAACTGCATTGAAGGAGGACATCACTCTCTTCGTCACTTCTTCAGCCACAAACTCCAAAATACACTCAGCTTTAGTGAGTTGCTCAAGATTTCTGTCTGTATCAAGGCCCCATATATGAGTGAGGGGTGCTAATTGCTCAAGTTTGCCGTTAATTTCGGATAGAGAGTTTTGTAGCTGTCGGATGTCATTACTATATCTATCAGTATTTTGGTGTGTATGAGGTGGACCATTGGACTCTTTAGTTTTTGAAATTTTAGATTTAGGCCTTGGTAGCACATACTGTCTAGTAGACTGTGCTGACTTTTCGATGCACGTAGGTATAGTGTCTTGTATGTCAACCAGTCTTACCGTTGGCATACTGCACGTAAAGATAGAGGGGCTGCGACATGGAGAATCTGGTGACGATAGAGACATTTGTGTACAATACACATATTTTTCAGTAGTTAAAGGTTCGACATTGTCAAGCACTGAGTCGTCAGTTGTAGGGGTTACAGATTTGGACCTTTTATTTGGCTTAGAAGTTGGTGAAATTCCTCTTTTACTGGAGTTATTGGACATGATATGAAAATAAGTGAGCACAGTGCTCGTTAAATTAAATATAATATCTGAGTATTAGTTGTTATTAAGTATTAACCTGGTTAATACTAGGATTAGAGACTGTGAGTATATAATGAATTGCAGATCTATTTACGACTTAAGTCCGCAATAGGTACAATACGAACTGGTAATTGTCCGTCGAATAAAAATAAGTTTTTTCCTTATTTTTCGGGGTAAGATGTACCCGATGTACAGGATAGGATGATAATCACTGTATAATACACCCTACAAAAGAGCAAGTCGAAGAATTCCTAAACCACGTGAAAAAATGCTACCACTTTCAAAGTTCGCGCTATCACGCAAAATACCGCTTTAAATCGTATTACGAACGTTTAATTGGTTTCACTTCCTACCAGAAATCCTATTACAGGCAAACTAGACAATTCGCTAATATACGAAGCCTATTCAAGACCTTATAATACCCGAAAAAAATAATAATACAAATAAAAAGAAAGGGGCTCCAATAGCTTTGATAATAAAAGGAAGATAGCCAATTGTGTATCACAACACTGTTTCTAGCACTATATTTTATTTTATAACCACACATAATCCCATACTCTCAGCTCCTTTCCGAATCGCCTCCATCTGTCAGTTGTATGTCCACTCACACCTTGTTTACACTTATTTTCTTTAACCTATTAAAATGATCTTTCTTAACAAATACCTTAATAAAAGAACATTAAAATGAGTAATCATACCTTAAACATTCCTTCATGAATATTGGCTACTCTGCCTCTCGTCCTTTGTTTTACTCGCTCCCTCTTTCAGCCCCCTTGTGATATGGAACGAAGGATTTAATCCTGCACCATCCTCAAAGCCTTGGACATTCCAAAGGGACATAAGGTTGCGACGTTTAGAAGCTCCCACCTTCAATGGACCTATCTTTGACCATCAGTTGCACATTTGCAACGCAACTTTCATGAAGCGCGCCACCTGGGGTACTGATAAAACCATCTACATTCATATCTTATAAATTATCAACCCAGCTATGTAATTTACTACAGTGCATATTGTGTCATTTGTATCGATTTGGTCTTGCCTGTAAACTGGCATGCCTCGTGTAACAAACTGTTATTTGAGAACAAATTATTATTATTATTATTATTATTAGTAGTAGTAGTAGTAGTAAGCTATCCCGCCGAACCTAATTATCCATGAGACTGCTCATGTTTATATGAAATATCTTGGCCCTTAAAACTCGCACATACCGATTATTCTACTCTGGGACTTCATTACGTAGTCTCAGTTGATATTTTTTCACGAAATGTTAAAAATGCACCAGATGTTCTTCACGATAATTTGTTTCGACAAAATAGTCCCAAATGAAGTAAAAAGCACATCCCATGTAATGATTATATTCCCGTCACCTTTACAACTGAACTAGATAAGTTGTAAAAGCTTAGTATTTAGCAGAAATTTCTGCTATTCTCAACATATTGGCGGTAATAACAACAATGGAATCCAGCATGTATTATTACCAACATTTAGTCAGTCAGAGTGGAGACTATTGTAGCGTATGTCGAGTCCTTCTCGGTGAAGGTAGTTTGCGGCTACCAATAAAAATGAATAGAAACTGGGTCTCCTACTGACCGCCTTTAACCATCATCTTACATCTCATCATACTGCACGCGATGACGAATTATTAAACCATTAGCTGCATTGCCACTTGATCCGTAGAAGTGAGTCACCACTTAAAGGAACTTGACATATGAGACATCAATCGCTTTTCGGTAATCTGACATTTGCAACTACATCTCACTTCTGCGGGAGGTCAGCGTTTGTATCCCTAATCATGCTTCTAGGTGACACGGGACTAGCCCATCAGGGATCATCAGTCTCCCCAAGATTACAGTTGGATCCAAACGAATAAACCCAGACAGACTTCATGCTTGCTAATATAAAGAACGGCATGAGATTACTGGAAAATTTCTTTAACAGTGGAAGTGACAAACACAATGGTACACTTTTTTCATTTTGCTTACCTAAATATTTAATCGGTCGTTTGAAATGGCCACTTTTCAGTGTGAGCAGAAACTCGCATACATTATTCCATACTCCAAAAGGAGTCTAGGCTGGACGTAGACAACTATTTCTCGGTCAGATGTGTACCTGTTTTATCGAGAACTACGACGAAATTTATTAAGATCAGTAGAAAAATCTCACACTAACTGCCAACGCTAGAATAAATTATAGCTAAAGATTCTTTAGATAAAAGAATACAGTAATACATGATAGTAGCTTTTGGTGTGTAACGAGGTGGAACGTATGCAAATAATGAAGGAAAGTTGGAGGTAGAAACGGAGAGGTCGTTTATCAAAATTGAAGGCCCATTGGAAAGGAGGAAAGCGTTTATAAACGCTGAAGACTTTTGTCTACCGTCCATTGTTTTCCATTATTGTCATATTTTTATGGGATGTCATCCGCTAGGGAATAACACAAAAGCCTGATTTACGATGTCATAGGCAAAATAGACAGGTAAATATAGATTAGAAGTATTGGTCTGATTATCAAGCGTATTAAAACAGCCTCAATAAGACTGACTATTCGCCTTATCCTCATCAAAGAGAGCTTGAGACAGATAAAATATTCTGCACCATATGTTTTCGTTGAAATCTTTGCACTCAGTATCAATGTCTGTTTGCCAGTGACCTCACCCTAGACCCTTTTGTGGTGTTAGGCTCTTTTAAAGTGTTTGCTTGACAAAATTTTATACCTTACTTGAAGCTCTGTGTTTCATATGCTGTCGGAAAACAATTCTCACAAGCATCATATCACAGGCATATTAGGCGGCTACAACTTATGGACTGCGAGTGAGTTGTATGTGGAATACTGTGAATTACTAAAGCATAATGATTGCGTTTCTAAAAGTGTGAGCATAAGTAGGATGTGTCAATAGGCAAATGTTTATCAGAGTGGGTGGAACAGAGGAGGAGTACAATACACATAGATAATCTCACTAGTTGAGGTCATGAGTCAATTGAAGCTAGACCGCTATGGGTAACCTAAAAGCAGTAGACGGCGTTTCGTCTTATTTTAAGACCCCTCAGCAGTGCTCATCCACGATGCCGCCTCGCGAGACGGCATCGTGGATGAGCACTGCTTTTAGGTTACCCATAGCGGTCTAGCTTCAATTGACTCACGACCTCAACTATTGAAATTACAATAATATCCACAAAACCCCATCTAGCATAGATAAGTCAGTACTACCGAAATAATGCTAATGATGGGCTTGCGTTCTCAGTAGATTTCAAGGTGATTGTTAGATTAAACATTAAATCCTACACAAATCCCTGTTCTGCAAATCCTGTTGGGAAAATTCTTTTTACAAGAAACATGTTGCAAGCATATCCAGCAGCTTGAGCCATGGAACATGGGAAGACCCTTGATCTATGAATAAAGGATTATCACTTGACAGTGTCAATGAAAATATAAAAAATAATAAAACACACTGATAAGATAGTGATCTTAATTAGTTATTTCAATACCTCACAGTCCTTTTTCATTTTTCTGAAATTACTTTGCATTACATTTCAAACTTTATTCACTCAGCCTAAACATGTCCCACTCCGTTTCACCTCACCACACATTGAATCCAGTTTTTGAACTTCATCCCTGAATTTTTATTGATGGATCACTCTAGTGACAACAGTTAGTTTGGGCTTCATCACGTCATTAAACACACCTTATTTTGTATCGTTGAAAATAATGAGTCTTTGTCCATCAGTAACATCAGATGCTCCTCTTTCTTAACACAACGTCTGTGGCATGCAGCTATGGAGTTTCCATCAATACTCAGCTAAGGTGATGGTTTGTACATTACTCCCTACTTTGGATACTTTGTGATAATCCTAAACTGGCCATATGCTTTACCACACAAACCTATTTTATTCAAATTTGGTATATCAAAATAAATGTTCTGTTGTACTGATTTGATCTTTTTAACAAGTTTACTGAAATTACATCTCATGTTTATGAATGCGTGCTGTGAAATCTTGATCATGTTACTAAACGTAGAGTGGACCTGCTACACCGAAAAATTGGATTGCCTGCAGAGATTTTATTTCTGATGTTTATGAAATAATAACCAAAGTATCATCTTTAGCCGAATAATTTATGTGGCGAGAGTGCTATCCAGGGTTTTAAGAAGCAGTCAGTAGTTTTACTTTAAAATATTGGTTGTTTCTTAACAATATTTCACACATTAAATGGCCCAATTATATTTTTAGAGGCATTTAATTTCTAGTACACTGGCAGCCCATCTAATGTCTTGGGATTCTTTTAAAACCCTATTAATTTAAGGAGTGAAGTGATTTAAGATGTACATTTCTAATATTATAATCATTAACCAACTCAAATGACAGAAACGTTTTTACGAAGATGTCATCACTATGTCGGACACACAATAATGTATCGCGACCAATCTAATGAGATTTCTTAGTTCATAACTATTGAAGATCACCATAAGATTTAAAGCATAGTAGCTCATATATGAGCTTGAAACGGAACGTCAGATTAAATCTATAATTCCCTATACAAAAACGTTTCAACTCTAACGTATCAAACCGTGTAACTATGTCCGCAGTCAATTCCTATATACCTCTCTTTTAAATTTTCTCCCCCTTCCTTCGGTTTTCGATTCGTCATTTATACAAGAGCTACTAAGTGTAAACCGACAGTATTTAGGCACCAGTCAGGCACTGAAGTTTTGTAGTAATAGCCTAATTTGGTGATCGTGAACGTAATGAATTACTTCGTACAAATCTTCGTGCCTTTGGGTTGATTAACATGTTTTTCCGAAAACAAGGTCCATATCATCCCTGAGCAGTCCTTCATAAGAATAATTAGCATCTAATTGAAAAATAATATGCGAAAGTCAATTAGGTTATTTCAAAACTTCAATCGTATTCTGGGCAACAAAGAGGACCTCACTGTTTATGTCCTGACTGGCTATAAAGGGTTTGGGTTTATTTGTCATTTGCCGCCGTAATCCTGAAAAAGAATCTTGAAGTCAAAGCCTTTGATCATGTTGTTCACCTCGAGGTCACCAAAATGCATACATGCTTATTTTCTATTGGATCGTCTCAACCTTGAAAAACCACGTGGTAAGTGTTACAAGGGCATTAATTACAGAAATTCTGGCATTTTCTACAGATTCTTATTTCGTTAAGAATGAAAATTTGAAGACAAATGAAAACACAAGCTTTAGTTACAGTGGCGTCAACTGTGAACATAAAGATATGTGTAGTGTGTATCTGCAACAAACTCCTGGTCACTTGCTTACTGCAGATATCTAACCCAATTTCATTCAGTCAAAGGAACAAAAGGTATATATTTTGCACTCTGAAACGTAGCACAGTCAAATTACAAAATGTCAATGCGACACTGGTTATCCGAGAGAGCAAAATGCCCCCTATAAGCCAGTGACACAATTCGGTTCAATCCGACGCCGAAGTTCAGCAGGTAGTCAAATAAGAACTAAGACAGTCAACGAGAGATTAAATTATATCATGAAAATGACCAGAACCACACATCTACACTTTTACCTTTTGATGTGTGTCATCATTGAATTCAGCTAATCAATGACTTTCACAGGTTATCAAATATCTGTACAAATAATTAACAATGTTTTTGTTAATCAGAGACTTTGACTGGGTCATGAGATGATATTCTCATGAACCCTTCTTCACAAAAATCAACATTTTTTTGGATTCCCATTCTTTTACATAATGCTCAACAAATATCAGATTACCGCAATATGACTGCATTTCAGACCAGTTATTTATACTATATAACCCCGCCTGGAGCCCCTCTAGGGCTACTTCCGGTCTCAAGCCCACATAAAGGAAGGGGGTCGGGCGTGAGGTTAGAGACTCCATTCCGTAGAAAGCCAACTCACTAAAAAACACTAACCAGAATAAAATATTTACACTGCACATTTTGCAGAACATAGATAATTCGACCTGTTGGCGATATGGAGCTTAAATTTGTTCAATATTCATGTCAAATCAAACTTCTCTCCATATTTAAACCAATTAAACATTAGTCGAATCCCAACAACTTTATTATCTATGCGAATCAACTGAAATATCTAATGGGCACTAAGGTAATTATAAGTAGATAGCGTAGTTCGATTCCACTTGTTCGCAATAATGTGTATGACAAGTTCAAATCAATTCCGATATATTACAGTACGTTATTTGATTTACTCCGACTTCACGATTGCTTAAGTAAACCTTTCTAACTTTTCTCAGACCAGCTAGAATGAAATTTGAAGATCCGAAACCTAAAAAGTTATGGATAAAATGGTTTCAATCGTTATCAACTTTGGTTCAACAACACAGTTCAGTTCGAATTTTCACCAATGCGATTATTTACGTTGTTTTAGCCCAAATCAGTCGCCATTATAAATACCAAAGTTTTCACTACGTTGCAGCCAATACTTCGGGTTCAGAGATCGTTCGGCACGTATTCTCGGCTATGTGAATGCAAACTGTTCTTGGATTCGTCTGAGAAACTTAACATAATAAAATGAACTTTCAGTCACTGATCGACAACCGATATACTTTTTTTCTAAGAGACTTTACTGATTAAGACAGCCGATTACTTCATCATCCTCAAACTGGTACCATGTGGATTCACTGTATGGGCGAAAGTTGGTAGAAATAAGGAAATACACTTTGCTTTCGAGCTTTCTCGACTCAATTTACAACATTTAATAATAAAGGAACGTTTATCACCCATAAATACTCATTAAATTCAAGAAATCAAATTTTTCCCGGGGACCAACGCCATCTTGAATATAACACCACAATCTTAAGCCGCGGATACCTCCATTCCGGTAAATGAGCTTCCCATCTACCTTGTGCAAGAATATAAAGTATTTGCGAACTGTGATGATGTACATAAAATAGTGATACGAGGTCCTATTTTGTAGTGATAAGCTCTAAGCAAACGCAAGGAGAAATGACAGTGTTGCAAAACGTTGAAAATAGGAAAAGCTATGTTAAGAAACACTAGGTCGGTCGAACACAAGCACGTCCAATATGTCACTGCGGAAAACTGATGAAAGAGACACGTAGTTCATGACGGTCTGAGAATACTATGGGACCCAAATCCTTTTAACAAAAATGATCAAAAATCTGAAATACAAGACTCACGAACTAATCATTCGTTTACTGACCAGACATGGTGATATTGTGCATTGAGCGTGACGAACACAAAGCACAGCGCTTAGGCAAATCCAAGGTTGGAAGCAGTATTATTGCTAGGTACCCACGATAGTCTTGCTATCTCGCAAATAAATCGAACTAAGCAATGATGGAAGTTCATCCCAGCTTATTGCTGTGTACTTTCACATTTTCTGTAAGACTATAATTCATCGACGACCTTTGGGCGACATTATTGTAATCCTAAGAATGTCCATCTGTTAACTAGGACTAAATGACGGGTATAAAGCAGTGTGAGGAGTTATAATTATGATTTACAGCTGATGATTAGGGTTAGGAACTAGATTTAAAGTTTTCATCACGAACTGATACCGGCCAAAATGCCAAGACTCCATCTAGGCAGATGGATAAAGTTCGCGCCAAATTCTCAGATTTGTTATCTTGTGTTTGATTGGTTTGTCCATACATTATAGTCTCGTCAAAAATTCTCTTCAAAATAATGCTTAGAAAGAAACCTAAGATGACAACTCTCACTGATTGCTTTTTATCGTAGTACAATCTATATTTAGTCGTCTCATCTACCCATCCAGTGCACTCCTGCGTATTAATGTGCATTTGATCGTCGGATTATCCTGAAGAAGGTTATTGCACTCAGCATCAGCCTACGGTAGGTCAAAGTACCTGCAAATCTCACGACAGTATGCTTTACAGGCGAGATCTTATGTGTATACATGTGATTGCGAAGCCGCCATGATTTAAGATTGCTAAACGTAATTAGACTTTTATTAAGTTAAATGAAACAGACAGCTTGGAACCTTGACTTCTGTTCTAGTTGCTAATGTGTGAATACCCTTTACTACACAAGATGACGGTAGCAATTTTTAAAGTTTCTTATGTGAAACCAGTAATGTATACATTACTGATCTTCCAGTTCTGCTTAGAGTTAATTATTCTGATAAGGGATAAAAGGTACTAACTTCACGGACAATGCACTCACAAATGGGTTGGTCACTTTTTATCCCTGAATCTTGAATCAAGATGTATATATAGCAAACAAAATACATTTACTAAGGCTTCACTCCTATGTTCTCGTCTAATTCAAGTGTAAATATTCTCCAAAGTAATTCTAATACTACTCCAAAACCATTAAATTGGTAATGTCTGATTATTTAATTATAAAGACAGCAGTCTCCTGATACTTCTACAATGTAGTAAATCAAAACCCCTGAAATGTCAGTTAACTACTACTTCCAGCGTCATCAAAGTGCTTACCAGTCATCTATAAGTGTATATAATAGAAACAAATGGCTTGCTTTGTAATCGATCTTCCCGAAGAACAGTGGCTAAATAATGTCTGAAGGAGATACCATTAAACTACAAAAAGTTGAGATGCTTCACTGTTTTTGACGAGTTTAAGCACTACCTGGCAAATAGTTCATGTTTGTGTTTGTAAAACGTGATCTCTGGGTAAAAAAGACTACGCTGTTATATGTGTTTAGTCACCATTTTCCTTAGAGGACTAGCCACATTTTATGGTGACTCATGCCACTCACCAGTCAGTACCATCTCTAGATACTAAATCCCCTTAACTTAAATCTTTTGTAGGTATTGTCTAAGGATCTGTGATGCAGATCACTGTTTGTCGTCATTTAGAGTGACTTGTAAAAGGGAATAGCACGTTGAATATTCACCCTTTATTTGGACTTAAGAGAATCATAAGAATTTTGTCAAACATAACTCACATACGAACCCATACCATTTAAAAGTAATTTTGTGTTTTGCGTAAAATGTATTCGAGATACATTTTTAGTAATTAAAAAGACGAGACGTCGACATGGCCTTATTTAACTTACTATTATTGCCAAATATTTGAGACTATAGATGTTAATGAATTCTTTAAATCTGTTTATGATACCTCAAAAGTACGGATGAATATCAAGAAAAGTTATCTGGGAATATACAATGGATTTCAGCTAATGGGGTTTGCTCGGATATAATATTTTAATAGTTTATAGATGGGGTTATATACTATCTTTGTACATATTTGAGTCATCCATCAAAAGAAAGTGGTTTGAGTTCAGTGTTCAAGTAGATATTTTTCTACGCCTGTTCCAATCACTAGCTGTCGTTGAGGTATTTTTGTCGAGAAAAAAACTATTAACTTCTGTAGATAATCCATTCCGCAGTAGGATTAGTTAGATCTTCCGTCATGACAACAATGTTACAGGTATCTTCCCGGTTACTAGTTGTGTGGGGAATTTTATATATAGTCCCAGAAGTAAGTGATTTTAGTGTGACTTAATACTTTAGGTTGCACGTGATAATTTGGGTGTCCCACTCATTGTTATATCGTGGTCTATTGCTGAAATGATTCGTTATTCATATTATGTGGCAGATATATGTAGGGTCAAGTTAAATCTGCTAACTTGGTTAAGGTAAGGAAAATTCATGATTCATTTATTTCGAAAGGTACTCAGGTTTTATGGTTTTGTATCCAACTGGGATTTCTGTAAGTCATAGAAGTTCATGGATAATCAATGATTAAGGGTGAGGTTCTTCTAATAGTAAGTGGTATAAAAAGACTGAAGGAAACAGGAGAATATTCCTTCAGTCTTCCAAACGCTCTAAATTGTTCACTCTATTATTGGTTTGGTTTGTTTACTATACTTATAACCTACATTCCAGGTAAGTTCTCATTGCTTCACAACTCTTTTGTAAAGGTTCGAAGACAATGTACACTCACATGATGCGTCAAAGAAGAAAAGTGTTACAAAATTGTAACTAAGGAACAATTGTTATTTTTTCATTATACGGGAAATTTAGCTTATTTATAAATGTTTCATAGGTATTAACAGCCATTTGGCATTTCTCTGATGTACCTAAGAGCACCCAAAATTCAGCTTCTTATTCCATCCAGCTAAAACGTTCCAAGTGTGACGAAATACGTGTCCTGAACCCGTCCAACCGCTAGCTATTATCCATCTCTTTATAACGCCTGTGACAATGAAAATATTGAGGCAATCCACACAGGGTTCATATATGCTAAAAGAGATTTGGTAATTGCAGTCCTATATATCAATTGGAAATTTCAAATAAGCAGTACATATGAGTTCATCTGTTTTATTTTACGCTGGAAAAAACAACTGATTTCCCATGTACTTGGATATAAGCTGCACTCTTAGTGTGAAGGCTAATGATGCTATTCAGTTGTCCAAACCAAAGTTGGTAGTGCGAGGTCCGAACGTGAAACGTAGTGGCTGGAAATCAAACTCCTTAAGCACTAGGCCGTCATTTAACAATGTGATTCAATTGCAAGCGACTATTGGAAACTACGTTTTGGATTATTAGGTTGCCGTTAAATATTAGCATTTTCGTCTCACATATAAGATCCAGTTAATACAAACTGGCTTCTTTGCTATCAGATCGTACACTCAACATCTGGTTCTTCTAAGCTTGTTTATACAGTTGGGAATAAGTGTAGTATTAAACCGCAACCTAGATTACGAAACCGTTAAGTAAATGAGTACTATAGTCTGATTAATACCTTTAAGGATTCATCAAAACTGCCGTCCAATTGACAGTATTTTTTGTTTAAAAACATTTTCACAGCCATTTCTTAAAAATAGGGTTAATTAAAAAGTCATTTAATAGTAAACTGGAAACTGCACTTGTACTCAGATACTTTAACATCCATATGGTTGGTAGGCTGATGTAAACAAAAATACAAAATTGCATTTATTGCAGCTAGCGTTTAGATTTATTTAACGGGTTGATATTGCTTGCAGATTGGCCGGACTAAAGTAGTTGATGCGGACTCACACCTGCTTTAACTACTGTCCCAAACTACATTTGAAAATGTGGTAGGGCGGTAATAGTTATGTTTGTAAACTAGGTGACACGACTCAAAGTCATTCGCTGTTTCCTCGAGTTCTTATGTTTGTGATATAGTGACGTTGGCCCAAATATTGTAATCAATTTTCACGATAAGTGTATCTTTAAAACTTCTGTGTACCATAAACGAGACGATTTAATGCTAACTGGGCCCATTTCACAATACTGACTAGAAGGCTGTTACCGATATGTCTATTAAGACGTTGAAGCTAGAGTTTATGTCGTGCAGGTCTGCTCGTACTGCAATCAAACGTACACGTTTCTTGTCACAGTAATTGAGAACTGTGGATTTGTTTAACCCAGATAGTAGACCTCCAAGAAATTGATAAACATAGCAGCTGACCTTGTTTTGCGTATGTACGTAATAAACACAGGACAGTACGAGTGTATATTCTCCCAATGTGATACACTGCACATTCACGGTTAGATAGTAAGCAGGCTCCTTACAACCTGAAACTCGTCGATCTACTACACCTAACCGCGAGTTTGACAATAAACGTCGATCCTTATGTATAAACATGTTACGCTTAAATAGAAAGACAAACCTGGACGGATCTTGGTGCAGATTTGAAGGCTGCAGCTACATTTGGCACTTACCGCAGGGCATATGAGCTCATCCGAGCCATTGGTAGAAAGCTTGTATGAGTGAGACTTTTTGTGTTGATGGGACAACGACCATCAACTTCTAATGAAGTCTTGTAGGACAGTTTTCAAGAACCGGTTCAGTTCGTGTTTTATTCCAGTGGTATCTATCAGAATGCACCGTGATCGCTAGTTCGCCTCACACGGCGAGAGACTAATCTCCAGCGCCATAGATAAGTCTTCCACTTGAGAACGCAAACTTTTCGTTAAACAACAGCAGGATTGTTGATTAAAGTAACACGACATCCTGGGACAGAGCGACTGTCGTCCCCATCGCCAGAAAAGTTACGTTTCATACGCAACACATTTCCACTGCACTAAAATATTGAATATTTGTTAATCGTATATTCAACCTTCTCTCGCACCATACATTGATTATGGCCAAATATACTGTGGATCACTGGCTACCTCAGCTCTTGAAATGACTGTTTTGCGACCATGAGGTTCGCTTATCAAATCTAACTTAAGCTTAAATTAAATCACTCTATATTTAAGTATAAGTCGCACTCCAGGTGTCAAGGCTGACGATACTACCCGGTTGCCCGAGTCGATGTAGTTGAACCGTGTTCGAACCAATGTCTCGTCAACCTGAAATGTTCGGTTGACGTAGTCCTGTTTGTTGAAGACGCTGACAAAACGCAGTCTTCCGATCACCTTGAGCAACAATACTAGGACGCGTTACTTCAGGACTGGTTTACTCTAACACCTGGACTACGGATAAAAAAGTTAGGTAGTTCTACTTCACAGCTGTGAAACTTGGTTTGTCACAGTAAAGACATTCGTAGACTAAAAGTTTCTGATTATAAGTGTCTTCGAAGCATCGCTCACGCTTCTTGAAATGACCGAGCGAGCAATGCTAAGATTAGGCATAGAGTGCTTGGCAAAGTTTTAAATCTCCGTGGACTGAGATGGCTTAAACGTGTATTGTGTATGCCTAACCGCCTCACACTTCGATATGTGTAGTTTGGAAGGAAGCTAAGGACAGTTGATCGAAATGTGGCATTAGTCCGTGAAGTCATTGGCTGTTGGTCTAACATGTAGAAAAGTGCAAACTACCTGGCTGAATAAAGGCTTTACGGATAATTTAAGCAATCGATGCTGTTGTATCTCTTTTGAAACTAATATTCATGAATAAAGTTCGGTATGGCAGAGGTTGTTTATTCAAATTAGCGTTTTGGCTACAGGTTGTTATTTATTAATGAACCTAGGAAGCATTTCTTAACGAACCAACTATTTCGTGGTTGTACATCGATGGTACTGTCAACTTCATTTTGAGGCTATTACTGATTATTTTCACCACTGTATCCAACCTGTATACTCTGTGTGACTACTTTCAAAAGGCATTTTATACAGTAAGAGAATTGCTTCGTATGTCCATGTCAATAAGTGACTCAAGCAACACAGAAATGAAGACTTCTGAATTACAGGAAATATATAAATTATTCCAAGAAGGATAAGTTTTTATCACTTGACAGGATAACAGATATTATAGGTTTTAAAATATATTAGTACAGAAACATGTACAACAAATAACGGAATATTTATTGGAAGTCAGTAACTAGTGGTTACATTTCTTTCGATATTGGTTTAAAATGCACAGGAATACAGCTAATCCTTAGCATTAATTGTTGTTAAGACCCAGTGCGTGTTCCAAGTCCTGTCGTCTTTGGGAAATCTGTGAAATAAAAGCGGCAGTTAAACCTTATCTCAACGAATACTCGTTTTGTATGGGAATGAAAACATCATCAGAAAGGCATAAACGAACTACCAAGTCGGCTTTTGTAGATACATAAAGTTTGAGTTTGCTGTCCTAAGTTCAGACGGGAATTCTGTATCCTATCATCCAATTGTGAGAATAAATTGAAATATCGAAGGCTTCAATATTTGCCATATTTATTGTTTCAAGAAGAAGGACCCATACAAACTGATGCTTTATTTCAGATTTAAAAAAGTCTAGTGTTGGTAAGTAGTGATCACTATGAATCATGAAATGCATACGCTTGGTAAACGTAATATGTTATCCTCTAGAAGATGGGGTCAGCTAATCAGGAAAACACTATGGTGAGGGTTTTTGTATTCTATGCCACTGGACATATAATGATGACTCGTTACTGCGACCATACGACGACAAGCACTAAGTTTACGCGTACAGACCTTACACTAACCCAACGGTGGGCATAAACAGACAGTGTTCTTACCAATTAGCCTAGAAAAACAACAGCGAGTGGATACCACTGTAGCTTACGATATGGAAACACTAGTAGACAAAACTGCATTTGAGACATCTAGTGTCAGATCATGTGTCTACTACCCTGAAGCTCCACTACCGAACAGGTTACATTTTGTCCAACGAAGTACTGTGTCGATGGGGAACACTTCACATTTTACAAAAGAAAGGGACAGAGTAAGAGGTCTACGCATAGCTGCTGCAGTCATAAGACGCTTACCAATTAGTGTTGAGTAATATCTGTTAGGGAGAACTCTACCAGTTTGTGGGATATTGCATATTGTTGTTTCTTAAGCTAAACGAATAATAGTGGCTTACCCTGTTGTAAAAGTAGCGCATTACTGCTTCTTGTGTCCAGTGAGCGTTATAGAATTCAGCATGACGCTCTTCCTCCGGATGTCCCGGCGTAGCATCGGTCATCACCCAAAAGTCACGACACTGACTAGCTAACCAACGAGATATAAAGGTTTGTGGATCACGGCTGAATTCCAAGTAAAATTCGCGATGTACTTTCATTTGATTGATCTGTTCAACTAATTCGTGTATCTGTAGTAATTCGAAATAAATAAAAACTGATTAAGAAAGACCGCTACTACTAAATTATTTCAAGTCTTAGCTTGTCGTCTGACTATATACTATCGAATGATATTGATGTTAAGGAGACACATATTCCATTTACTCCGTATGTATTTTATCGATATATCCTGTTAATAACGTACATATGAGAAGCTGAATACGAAAGCATTTGAAGGATGTATATTTCAGACATTCGATCATGCAGACGGACGAGAAATGAGCGTGAACTGAAGTGTGAGAAATAGCCAACTCAGAGTAATGAGTAACTCAGTCTTCATAAGCATGAAAGAGGTTCAAGTAGGTATACAGACACATACGTACTAGCGTATACGCGCATAAGGGATGATCAAGAGTACACGTTAGTAATTAACAAGGGCAAACATATGAGTGATGAGACAAACAGAAAGAATAATTTATTCATCAAAAGGTTAGAACAAATCACGAAAGCATGTGATAACAGGCATCCACTACACGAGAAACAGTATGTATATCATTATATTATCAGACAAATCTGACAACTATTTGAAGAAATGGCTTATTTGTACATTCAGCTTAGATAATTACAAAAAAAGCAAGAAAAAACATAGGTTCTCACCGGTTCAAGTGGACACATAAAAAAAAGGAAGTCCGAAATACTAATTTGTGTAGACAGTTGAAAACCACTAGATGTGTCTATTGAAAACCCACTACATGCTAGGTTCAACCCAGCTGATTTGGGACTACAACTCTAACATTTTACTTGCAACGTTCCCATGTCCACCTTAACCGGTTTACCTAAGACTCTAGAAAGCCTTGCTCCAGGTGTATGCTATATCTGAAAGACTCCCATCCTATATTACACTAACCTACTGCAAACCTATCCTTTGTTTTTAAACGCCGAAAATGTGCTACGTACGCACATTTGAGGACCTTGTTCTACAAATATCTAATACTTCTGGTGTTAGTGTTGCTTTATGTAGTACAACATTACCGACCCACCTAATCCGTCTTAACAGTCGATAACTTGCTACTAGGCTAAAGGAATTTAGTCAGTGTAAGAAATAACAGAAGAGAGAACTTATTTCGTAGTCCGAATGACTTCAACGAGGTGCGCTTAACAATCGTCTGTGTGTAGTCGACTTGAATGGACACATCAGGACTATAGCTCAAAAATGAAATCTGTCTAGGTGATATTAGATCAAGAAATCAGAAGCATTTTCATTATCGCGACGTATAGTTTGCCGTTATCAACTTTCGATATAACCATTATCAGAATGTTACCTACAGTTTACCACCTTCTAAATACTTCACGTTTGGATTGGACAATAATGCCCCACATGTGAATTGGACTAACGCTCACTTTCGAATAATTGTCCAGATTCTTACCAAAATTCAGTCCGCCCTGAACTCATGTTCTGTTTGTGTGATCGACGAATTCATGGTTCTAACCTTTGACTCGAACCGATGCATTTTTATACTGTTTCTCTCTCAGATAAAGTTAAAGTGTGAGGTAGAAACACTTAAACTTTTTCGAATATTTCGAGTGTGTGTTTTCTCTCAAACAATGGTGTCGAGTTTTGTGGACTTCGTAAAAATGTGAAATGATTTGAGCAAAACGTTTACGACAAACGAAAACTTACTTTATTATCTATTGCAGATAGCTCTTGACTTGTATGCATGTTACTTAGATAAGTATGTACCATACTTTTGTATACATCGTCCTGTGAACAATAGTAATTGAAAGTTAGATTTAGGAAGCTTTTTAATCACAAGGAGAAACTGTAAAATATTCTTTGTAAAATAGCAGTTTCTGTAGTAAAAAAAAAGTTAAAATGGGTTCTGCATCTACCAACATGGCTCAGACTAGAAGTTAGTGACTTCAAGGACTGATGCCGTTTGCATTTTAATTGTTTTCAAATGTACCTATCTAAATATCCAGCTTCAAACAAATTCCCCTACTTACCTAGAGTAAGTGAACGATTTAGGTTGGCTGTTTGATAGGTTTACTGATATATCTAAATGAAAATCAAACCATGTTATTTTGCATGTTTTGAATCTCTGCAAAACAATATGAAAAGACAGTAGCGGCTGAAGTATTAACCCAGTTCGGCTTTAAAAAGTTAAACATTTGGGTGTTCCAGACAGTTTAATTGTCTAGAAAATCGTTTATGCACAATCGACAAAGTCATCCAAATATATGACTACATTTTAGTGAGATGTCATGTCAAATTTTAACAGTATTACGTGCTGGTGTGCACTCATACTGGAAAAAACCGGTACTAAAAATAACCTATGTAAAATGTTCATGTTTATTCTCGTTTCTTATAAAGAAGAAGTTAGTTTTTCGACAAAGCTTTCAAGACAATAAATGGTGAGTGGACATCCATAAGGTAGAAATAAAACTACACAACAATATTGTGGCGCAACACAGATATACCAAGTCACTGAGAAGTAAATTAATCCAAACTGGAAAACACTTCTTATCAAATGTAAATACCTAAAAAACAGTTTGTCAGAGTAAAAAATTCTCAAAAAAAAACAACAGATATGGTGTTAGGGATATCTACGGCTAAAGTTTAAATCCGGTCGCGAAGTTATTCAATTTGTACGGTATCGCTGGAATTGAAATACATTAGTAATAATAACAATAATAATATCACTACTGTATAACCAAATCAGTCATAACATCTAATGTTAAAATGCTATGTCGGGATTAACAAATTTTCGTCTCAATTACAAATACTTGTTAATTTATGCTGTAAACACATAAACATCGTTGCATACCACTTCAACCTCAATATCATAGCATGCTGTTTTCGGACTACCATCACCTTCAACTGTGATAATATGATTAATCACTATAGGATCAGGCGGTTGCTGTAAAGGAGCCAAACGACTAGGTATGTCAGCGAATCTCATACGAGGACAGCCAAACACTTGTTCTAAGTATGAATCGCAATTGATGAAGTCCTTTTCATTGGGATCTTGTAATCTAGAGAAATGATAAACATACAGAAACGGATGAAAACACTAACAAAAAATTCCAGTCGCAATAAATGAAAACTATTTCCTTGTCAACAAAATCATTTTGGTAACTATAACGAGGAAGTCCAAAGGGGAAAATGGTTTTATGGGATTGGTGAGTGCCGAAGTATGGATAATTAATACAGTAAGAATGCTCGAACAAGAAAACAGACCAAAAGTGAGAGTTTATGTTTCTGATAAAGCCTGTGATATTTTCCTAATATAGAAGTTGAGGAGCAAAAATTACCAACCGTTAAGCATCAACTAAATTCCCTACACGTTTATGAATATATATGAGTTGAGAATTACTCCAAATTACCTTTAATTTGACAGATATCACATCCCAGGTGTAAATGTCTTTGAGATTAAAAAAAAACTATTTCAACTACAATCATTGACGTACTACCATACAATAAGATAATTTACGGGTTTTACCTACAGCTCTGTCTATAGTCTGAGAGTATTAAATCTTGTGTGCGCGTGAGAAATAGGTGCTTAAACTAGATTAGAGGTCACAGACCGTCAACTTTTCCATATCATGAATTTCGAGAGTACATTTCACGGTCACACTGTGAACAAGGGGAGGGATAGGGTTATACACTAAAACATTATTGGAGGTATATTGGGATAATATATAAGTAGGGTAAACTAATGAATAATGAAAACTAACCTATGCGTTTTTATATAGTTCCATAAAGCATAGAATATTTGTGAACGCGTACCAGTATGCAGGGCCAATATTCTTGCTAAACGTGAGTCTAACTTGTATTGTGGAGGTTGATGGTCTAACATTAACAATACTGTACACCGAACATTACTATCGCCTCTACGTTTTACCTTTAAATTACAATCGGAAAAAACTTATTGATCAATGAATACGATATCAGTTCCACATATCTTTGTGCTTATAGAAAATGTTTCGGTAGTTATATATATATATATATATATATATATATATATATATATATATATATATATATATATATATATATATATATTGCAATACGAAAGTATAACATTACATAAACTTTTTAACTCACTTTTTTCAAGATAAATGAGTAAAGTACATTATGGTTAATTCCTTGTTAACAAAATCTTGACAAGGATACAGAAATCTGGACTCTATATATGACTGAGCACACCGCTTTTAGTATGCCAGAAGACAAGCATGTTGTCTAGCTATCTACTTCTCACCATACATCTATCTGTAAGGCTGTTTAAGGTAGATGGTCTGAAAGTTCACAAGAATTAAGTCACTTCGAAAAAATTTCTAGCATATTCAAAAACTACTCAGTCAGTCAGTAACAACGTAAAACTTCGTACGTACGTACATCAGTTCGAGTTGCCATACCACATTAGCACAGAGATGCAGTGGTCGATTCAAATCCCGTAGTGGTAGAGGTAGCAAGAGTATAAGCAGTAATCGGGAAGATTAGGGTTTGGAGATGTTATTTAAAGAGTACAATCCAGTGAAATAAATTTGGGATGGGAAAAAAAAGACAAGGAGGAATAAGGAGATCAAAATTAGGGAGAACACAAAGAGTGTATGCACCTGCGCCATTCCAAACGATTTTGAGCCATGTCATTCAGGGTCTCTAACCATCGGTTGCTTTCATCTCGCGGTCCCCAACCAGGTAGTCTACACCTACCGACATGACTCAGTCCACTTGTCAGTAACTTCATGAACTTGTGCCATGTTTTGGTCTGGCCGCCCCTAGCTTTCTTCCAACCTACTCCTATACCACGTCGAGGCAGTCGGTCATTGGGCATACGTAACACGTGTCCCAGTCATCTCAACTGATGAAGTTTCACCACTTCATCAATCGATTTGCCATCCTTACTTAGTACCCGTTTGCTAACAACTGCGTTACTTACTCGATGGTCCCAGGATATACGAGCACTGTTTCGAAGACACCTATGATTGAATACTAGTACCTACGAATATCCTCTACTCGTACCGGCCACGTTTCACTGCCATAAAGTACTTCATCAAGACAGCACCAATCCATAAATTTAAAACCGCTGGTATGAGCTATGAGTGATTGGGATCCTTGAGACTTAGAAATATGTTATTGTAGATTATAGTTAGGATGGTTCAAAATCCACTACCACAATGCACATATGTTCAACCATCATACTCCATTTAACATTTATATGATGTCATCTAATTATGTTACTTACTAATAACTACTTTCGTTGGTTCAATCACTTCACATGTTAACTTGATAAACGATTTATATAATAAACAAGGTATCCCACATTTACAATAACAGTACAACCAATCAACGTTCATTGGTTGTAAGTAGAAAATAAATATGTACAAAACACTAGTCTTTTTATAGAGAACAAAAAGCATCAGCCAGGAAAATACACGTTTGGTTTGAACAAAAACAAAATCCGTTACATAAAACCCAATATATACCTGAAATCCATCAGTTTCAGCCGTTGTAGCTGTCCTGTGCCACTCAACTAGATGATTATCAGGACCATAAAGTTCACGATCCAATTCGATTACAAGTGATTTAAAAAAAGATGAAAATTTTCTACGACATTTCGGGTCGTTATTACTTGGTTGACCAGGCTAAAATGCAAAAACACACTTTTCTTTACTAATCCAGCCAATCTTATGCCAGGAACATACTAATAATGTATGGAGTCACGTATACCGATATTGGATGATATTAGATGACAATCACGTTTTCTAAACATGAGAAGTACAAAAATAAAAAGTCATAAACTATTTACAAACCTAGGCAATTCTGTTACTAATTACCTGTTTTTGTTTTACTTTGCATAGACAATTAAACATGATGCTTCAGTGCCCCGTTGATTTGACTACAATCTGAATGGATGCAGAAAACGCCATGAATATGAGTTTTCCCTTTAACTCTCTATATTTCACCTAGGCTAATGCCGTTTGTGTGACGGCGCTGATAGGAAGCCAAATATGGGTTCGATTGGATGAATTTATTTCCGACACTCGTTTATTCAGATAGACATTAAGAGTGAGAAGCGGCAAACTGAAGCGAAGCTGACAGGAGAAGGCAAACACGCCAAATCCACCTGATAAAGCGTGACTCATTATTTATAGCCAGAAAAAAATAAGCTAAAGACATGTGATGAATAATGAAAGGGATATACACATATACGCTCATATAAAAACAATCAAGGATATAAGTGAGTAGTTGGTATGGTCAGAATGTGACTAAATATGAATAGATTGGTCCGTCTGGAGGCTAGAACAACCCACGTTGTATTGACATAGTACTCGACACTACAGTGTATCACAAGCTACGCTAATCCGCCATAATATATTCAATGCTTATCAGCACTGAGTAGAGATATACACACAAGTATAAAATTACCTTAATAGGTTTTAAAATTATCATCGTTAGGTATTATCTGACCCTATAAAGACGTAGTTGACCACAAGATTAGTATTTTAACTCTTCAAATATAATTGGTGTTTGAATCGACCAAACATATATAATATCAATGAGGTAATACGATATCACTTGGAGAACTTATTTGCTGAAATTTACAATGGACATGAATGTTGAGGAAAAAATGAGAAAAAATAATGATTACATCTACTCACTTTATCTAACAACTGTCCTTCGACTTTCAGCTCCCAACCAGGGGCACAATCACCAGGTGTAGTTTGTGCATCTGATCCAACAGGCATAACAGTAGAGCCAGGCTTAAAAGTGCTGCTGAGCATGACTCTTAATTTGCGCTTCACCTATAAATAAATGTTGATATTGTCAGAAGATTGACAAACTACCTTGAAAGGCTTTTTCATTGCTTCCTGTAGTGTTAAACGTTTGCGCATCAAAACAAAATCCAATTTCTTTTCAACTTCTAAAAGCTCCATATACGACTCAGACTCCGGAATGATTTCTCGTACTGTCTTTGTGAGAAGGCGATCAGCCAAACGACGTTTCCGCTTCCTAAAATATTTATTTTAACTTTCGTACAGTCAATAAACTTAACAAGACTTGTCAAATTATTGAGAATGTTAACTAATGGTTAATAGCAGCAAGTAAACTCAGACTGAAACGTCAACATGTAGAACTACTTATTTAACATTTGCACTTACAGCTCAGTGACCCCATGAGATCCTAATTCAGGCAGGTTTATATGACGATGTCTTTTATTTATAAAATAACAAAACAAAACTATATGAGATAGATGAATTCATGTTACTATCATTATGTTCGTGTCATATCACAAGTTTCCTGTCACAGATTTCGAATTCCAATAGTTACCATACTTTCCGTACACCACCTTCACAACCAAGAATTGGCGTATGGTCATCCAATCAATCAACTCAAATCACATTTCTAGGTCAACAAAATAAGCCTAGAGAGGGCCAATCGTAAGTACGTCTATCGTCTCAAACGAATTACTTTGTTTCCAAACGACCTCGTAAACTTTCAGGTAGCTAGTGATTTTTACCTCACTCAAAAACTAACAATATATGTGTATTAGGGGGGTATTTCCGATTTATACTAAACAATATTTAGTGTAAAAGGAAACCCCTAACAACCCATACAAGAAACATCTGATGTCAATTCATACTACTTGTTCTCATTTATGTTTTGGGCAAACTTACAGACGAAAGCAAGAGTTGGGACATAAGTTACAACAGGGACAAGCGGTGGGACAATAAAACTTAATCGAATATCAGTCGGGCAACTCCCTAAACTGTTTTAACCGCTTGTTTAAAAGGTACTTCAAAGTTCCATGTCCCTCGGTGATAAACTTAGTAAGTATAACCCTTCGAGAAGTTCGTGTATCTAGGTAGCCGCATAAGTGCTGGTGGTGGCGTGAGTGGTGAGATCAATGCATGTATAATGAAAGCCAGAGCGGCTCATGCTAATCTGGGCTACCTTTGGCGCCTTCGTGATGTCAGTCTGGCTGCAAAAGGTCGGATCTACAACGCGTCGGTGAGAGCAGTTCTTCTCTATGCTTGTGAAACCTGGCCTCTCCGAGTTGAGGTCGTTAGACGACTCTCTGTGTTCGATCATCGCTGTCTCCGAAGGATTGCTGACATTCAGTGGCAACACCATGTCAGTAATGCAGAGGTTCGGCATCGTGTGTTCGGGCACAGAGACGGTAATGCGATTGGTGTCACCATCTTGAAACATCAACTTCGGTGGCTTGGACATGTTCTACGAATGTCGTCCCAGATAATTCCACGTCGTGCATTATTTGCCGACTCTGGGACTGGTTGGAAAAAGCGGAGAGGTGGCCAGTGTAATGACATGGTGTTGGGGTATGAAAGAAAGCTGCAAAGGGTTGGCTTCTGTTGGTCCTTCACGACTCCCTGGTTGGGGTCCGAGAGATGGTACAACACAGTGGCTATAGACGTTATCAGATATGGCTCAGAATAGAAGCCAGTAGCGACCCTGCTGTAACCTTTTTCTCTTCCCATTATTATTGTTTTATGTGGCGCATATATATCTGGTGCCCCCTTGTACCAATATTTATGTGTTCAAATAAATAAATAAAACCCTTTTAACAGGCTTAAATTATTCCCAGCCATTACTTAATAATTTTGGCACACTACAAGTACTAACACCATGAGAATAACGGAACTCACTTCCGTCATTGTTGATTGGACTTTTTGACATCGTAAGATCTTATGGGTTAAGTAAAACCGAACTTCATTAGTGAAATAGACAAGGGTTGAGGTAACAGCTATCGACTGAAGGGAAATGAATGGCTCACTTAGTGCTTCTTAATGATTCATACAGTGTGTGTAGTGGATCCTCACATGCTTGTAAAAGAATCCGTCAAGTACATAATCATAAAAATTTAAGGATGTTACGTAGACTCTGAATAGTTCCTTCTTTCAAGATGATAAAATTCAGCATGTAGAATCTTATACAGAGATGACGCAGGCATATAACAAAAAACTGTAGAGAACATGAAGAATTCGCAACTGAATAATAACATTCCATCCCATATATTGTGATCTATAGGTGAGTTGTTTGTAATAAAAAAACTAATAGCTGAAGTAGCGCAACAAAATCAAAATGGTTTATTTTCAAGTGTGGATGAGGATAGCCATCCTTTTTCAAAGTTCGATAAGTGCTAGCATTTTCGAGCATTTTTCCGTTAATTCTGTAGATCAGTACTGCACATAAGAGCATAATTTTCACAGGGGGATTTTGTTCCAGTCATAGAAAGTTATAAACATGCCCTCAACGAACAGGACATTAAAGCCCATCCTAACTTGCTAGATGAAAATATAGTGAAAGTGGTTTGAAATTAAATAATCAGTGAAAATAATGCTCTTAGACGAAACATCTACTGAATAAATAGACGGAAAGATGCAAGATATTGCACACATATTAAACATTGAGATTCGGATATGCTAAAACTTCACGGACACGAAAACTGTCCCGCGAGTGGTTAACTGTTAAAATTAAAACACGAATTTCAGCGAAGGGATCTCTTTTCAACGAATTTATTATCAAGCTGTACAATCGTATATATATGAAAATTTTTGTTTTTGTAAAAGTACTAATTCCGTGAGGAAATGTGAACACAGTTAATAAAAAGGTTATAATACTAAATTACGTAATATGAATAATAACAATAACAATAGATTTGGTGAACATAATAAGATGAATAAAATGATTAAAATGTTTTTGCTTTCAACTCGGATACGGGAACATATTCCAGCTTGGTTCTATAAGGGTGAAAGAAAAGCAGTTAGGAGTTCTATACTTGAACACCTAATCGACTATAACCATTCTACAGATCCACAAATTGATTTTAAGGTTGTTTATATGACTCGTTCAAATTTACCCAGATTTCTTCGTATTTAACTCTTAAAAATAGCCGAAGCTCTTACCATCCAGGAGCTTAAACCAGAACTATGCGTCTAAAGGAAATACGTCTTATCGTTATCGTTACCTTGGCCTTAATTATTTTGATTATCTTATTATTATTATTACTGCATTCCCCTTTACTTATGCCCTATATTCTCATTTTTTATTCTTAAATGCTCATCATATCACCTTATTATTTTTTACACCTCTATGACCTTTAATTATTATGATAAAAACATTTTAATTATCATATTATATTCACTAAATCTATTGTTATTATTCGTATTACGTAATCTAGTATTATAACCTTTTTATTAACTGTGTTCACATTTCCTCACGGAATTAGTACTTTTACAAAAACAAAAATTTTCATATATATACGATTGTACAGCTTGATAATAAATTCGTTGAAAAGAGATCCCTTCGCTGAAATTCGTGTTTTAATTTTAATGTTTAAATGGGAACTATCTGTCGCTTAATTGTTAGTCTGGCGCACCATGGTTTAATTTATATCGATTTCACACATAATTCGTTAATTAGTTTTATTTGTTGCCTAAGCATCACCACATTACATACTACCACAATTGATAAGAAATAGTACAGAATTTTAAAAAAGCTCATCATCAATGGAACTTCGAGAAAGGTTATAAAAATGTTTAATGCTTACAAGCACATATCAGATAAAAGAGATAATTTATAACGAAATACTTACGCGGTAGCCGCTCGTCCGATAATCTGATGCAGGCGCGGATCAGCTGGCAACATTCGTCTGCTAGCAAGCTGATTAACCTGATTACCATCCTGACTAACTATAGATGGTAGAATACCAGGCCCAGATGGACGGGGACCTGGAAAATTAGAAATATGGACGAAATACAAAATTAGCATACCAACGTAAAAGCAGTTAGAAAACAGCCCAGTTTAATTATCTTTATTCAGTTTCGACAACTAAATGTGCGAACCTTCCACAATCAGATGTCAGTAAAGGATAATGATACAAGAAATTACACGAATATAAATTGATACACGTTGCTACGACTTACTTCACCAAAACGAGACGAAGGTTAACAAAATAGGGATCAGAAAAGAGAGGAAAATACCAGCTGTGATGGGAAGCCAAACATGAAAAATGTGGTTCAAAGAGAATGAGGTCGGGATGTGTAAATTAGGGATTGACAGTGGACTCAAAACTTAGAAAGACAATAAGTTCAACTGAGTCACTTCAATCGCTTTTGAGTCATGTAAGAAAATATCTACGTTTAAAGATTACGGTTAAACCACAACTTTCAACCAGCAAACCAATAGCATCCACAGTTCATACTAGTATTTAGTAAATTAATAAACCGATGATAACATTTGGTTTACAACCAACAAAACTTAAAAAATCCATGTCGGTAAGGTTTACATGTAGACATAGGCGGTATCTATTTTAAAAATTTATTTCGAAAATAAATACTGATACGAACGAGCAAAAGACTAACATGCGCTACACAAATAATAAAATGAGGTTGTGAAAAGATGAAGGGAGAGGGAGTATATTCTGCATAAATAAGGAATAAAAGTAGGTGGACGAAAATAGTTTATAGTAGGCGATTCGGTTTAACTAGGAATAAAACTAAGAACGACATCTTTCAGTGGAACAAGTTTCTATCATTTTTATGAAGAATGTAACGGGAAACTACAGAAGGACCATTATTGGCTTCTATTTCAAGCCACGTCAGCTAGACCAGTATCACGACGGCCACAAAAATGGTCCAGATTAGCATAAATTGTTTAAGCTTTCACTACATGTAAACCAACTTCGTGTCACTCCACCACCAGCACCCACCCATATGTTCGTGCACTTACAACTCAGACTTCGATAAGGTGAACAAGACTGCCTCTATCCCTTTCGTTTCTGTCTCACTAACTAGAGTGACGTCCATTGTCGTAATGGAAGCTTTGTTGATGATGGTGTTCAACTTATTCAGTTACGATGATTGCACTTTCTGTACTGAGAGATTATCACTAAATACAAATCACAGTAGGAATGCATCGAAAGTTCATAAAGTAATGTAACGAAAGTGTGTTAGAAGTCGACCTTACAAATAGCTTAAATCGATATTGATTTCCTTCTTTCTAAAATGTGCTTGATGATCGCACACCTCCAACAATCACATGATAACTCAGACAAATTTTCTGACTTATGTAAAATAAATTATGACGATTAGTACTGTATCCGTAACCCGAAATACGATACTAATGCTTCATATTAAATGTTTACATTTTCAGCTGTACATTGAATATTGTAAGGCAAGTACCACTACGTGATTCTGAGGCTTACCAGAGATAATAGCCCTCCCAGGGTTAGGATGTTGAGCCATAAGTTGTTGGTTATAATGGGGGATCATAGGAAAAGCGACCTTGGGTATTTAAAACTTTTCGTTTCAATATCCAATAGCTGCAATCCAGCTTGTTCTCGCTATGGCCTCTCTAATTGTTTCATTTTAGTAAAAAGTCATTGGCAATATCTTACGCATGTTGTTCTGGTTGCTCTACCGCAATAATCCTAGTCAATTTGATGGTTATTTGCGGGTCCAAGGGTTCTAAACGGAATAGTAGCTTTTGCTTTGGTCTCAGTTTCAGTTTGGAAAGTATAGGAGACTTGATGGCCTGAGTTAGTCCTGGAAACAGTGGTCTCTCAGTTGATCCAACTTTCTTCTGAAAGATTCGACGTATGGGGTCTCAATCACGTGCTGAGGAGAGGAATTTCACTCGTTGATGATTCGATGGGAAAGTCGAAAGTCAGCTGACAAGTAATTTGTTCTGGGCTTGTGAACGTTTGTGGAGTGTCCTCATAAATTATCCGTCTTGGAAGACAAGAAAAATGAGAGCATATCATGTGCAAGCTTATCACTAGGTGATTTGAAAACTGTAATCAAGTCGCCTCTAGCTCTACGATATCACAACGGGAAAAGGTTTAGCTTGACCAGCCGAGCATCATATGGAAGCTTCGCTATACCGGAAATCGGCTTAGTTGCTGTTCTCTGAACCTCTTCCAGAAGCTCACTGTCTTTTTTTACGCAGAGGCTAACCGCTTGTATGCAGTACTCAAGTTCAGGACGTACGAACACTATATATAAAGTCAAAAATGACCTAGCGTCGACTTGACTAAAAGTCCTACGTATTGACTATAAGATTTTAAAACCTTTGACGGCTATCGCACGGCAGTGTGCATTGGTCTTTAAGTCTTGGCTAACGATGACTCCTAAATCATTATGTGTCTGGACGACAGGTAGCTCAGCGTTATTCATCGTGTATGTATCTGTACCTTGATGAACGATTTGCATCACAACACACTTGGAAGTATTTATCGGCAACTGGCAGGTTTGAGACCATTCGGATAATTTCTTCAGGTCATTTTGGAGTTCTAAGCTAACACTCTTACATCGTATCGTTCCCCATATCTTGTTGACATCCTCAGGGAAGTCAAGGTTGGTACAAGAAAAGCGGTTTATGAGAAGGGAGTGTGCATATCGAGGGTGAAGTGTTAAGAATACTAATGGCTATGTCTTTTGTTGTCTAATTTTTTCTTTCTTTTCTTTTCTGTCCATTCGATGCCATCCACATAATCCTAGTGTAAAAGTCCGAGTTAGCATTTTATAGGTTGTCTTAGTACAATAGCTAATCCAGCAAAAAACTGGAAACATGGGTGTGCGTGGTGAGCGCATGAACACAATCTATATCACAGATTGATTGACTTAATCTCAATCATAAAGAGCCTGATACATACAAAATGTTCTGTCCCCACAAACACGGGTGGATTGAAGTCATCGCCCTCACCATCAATGCTTGCTGGTCAGTAACCCCACCCTCCCTCCTTTTGTGATGTTAGGCTTAATTAAGCTTATTTTTGGATATATGTCATACCACACACAATCCTCTGTGTTTCACTACCTGTTGGAAAAAACTTTCTGTAAGTATCACTTTACAAGTTTATCAGGAAGTTACAAGTTATGGACTGTGGGTAAGGCATCGATGCAGTGCTTTGATTGACTATAGTATAAAGTTTATTTTGCCAATCCGAGTATAAGCATTAAGAAGGGTATAATCTAGAATAGTTGTTTATTAAGGCAGGCGGAAACGTATAGATGTATATGAGTTGTAGATAAGGTAACGAGTGGAGAAATAATAATTGCTAGTCAACACAGTGTACCGAAGAGTAAAATGTTAATAAAGAATAAACAGGGAGAAACTCACATTTATTTGGTACTGATGTTATGTTGTGCTATCGTAACCGCTTGATGGATAATAGGCTCCATAAATGCAAGACTACTGGTAGTGGGCGGTCGATTGTGCGGTTCCCTTGACGTTTTAGGGTGGTAGTATGCGTCCCTTAGAATCCGAGTTCAGTTGAGCAGCATCAATAGGTTCAGTGAGTTACTTGTATACTTCAAGTGGAGAAATAGGGTGGAAAAAGTAACTAATACAACTGCAAAGTAAGAAAAATAAGGCAAGAAGGAGAGAAGAGGTCCTTGTACTGAGCCCTAGGGGACCCCACTAGAACATTCCATAACCTGAGAGAAAGTGAAGTTAACCCTGACCTCAAAATGTCGATTTTCAGATATGAAGTGAGCTAGTCAGTTGGAGATGGTGTGATACCCATCGTTTGAGCTCATTGATAAGACATGTATGGTTGACCCTATTATAAGCTTTTGAGGAATCAAGGTAAATGATATCAACCTTCCCCTTGCGATCAAGGATGCTTGTCTATCTGCCCGCCGCAGTAAGAAGGTTGTTTATACAGGAGTGACCCTTCGTGAAACCATGCTGTTGGAGTGAGAAGTTTAAGGATAGTAAACAGTCATTAATACCATGGAATATCAGGGACTCCATAATTTTTGAAGGTATAGATGAAAGAGCCAACGGTCGATAACTTGAAGGTTCGCTGCATCGACCTACTTTGAAAATTAGTGTGATGTGAGCCAGCTTCCGCATTTCTGATAGCTTGCCTCGGCTTAGCGAGTGTGGGAACATCACGCTAAGCGGTGTTATCAGGATTGATGCTGCTTACCCCAGTATAGCAGAATCAACCGTATCCTGCCAGAAGGAGCGTCTTTTCTTAGGTGCTGCAGTTTCCGGAACACCAAGTCAGCGCTCAGGTTCACTACGGTAAGTCCTGTGCAGTTGCAGATGAAGCTTTCGTTAGTATGGTTGATGTGGATCGTCTGAAATGTCCGAGAGTATTGTTCAGCCAAAAGGTAAGCGGCATCGCCGTCGTTATTTGTCAGGCCATTAGTAATGTAGACGAGACTATTTCTTCTAGCTCGAAAATGACTCATTTTGCTATATTGTGAGAAACGACTTCAATATTGGGAAGATCATTTAATGTAATGCTCTCACAATCTTTTAGCCGAAGTATAGTATCTTAAGGTAGTAAACTGGTGCACATTCACTGATTTTTATGGGAGGCCGATGTACAGAATATCTAAATTACCGACCGATGGCACATCTTTCAATACCTTAAAAAGTTATAAAGTCTCTGATATACAGCGAACCACGTGACTAATTATCATCTATGAACTTCTTTTTACCCCAACAGCATGGTTCCATGAAGGGTAACTCCTGCATACCCAACCTACTGATTGCAGTGGACAGATGGACAACCATCCTTGATCTCAAGGGGATGGTTTATGTCCAATGCCTCGACTTCACAGAAGCTTTTGCTAGGGTCAATCATGCGTCTCATCAGTAAGTACAAATAAATAGGCATCAAGTCATCTCTAATTTATTGGCTTAATTTGCATCTAAATAATATACTTTTTACGTTCAAAGTAAACTTCACTTTTCTCAGGCCACAGAATGTTCTCAGGTTCCAGATTTAGGACCTCTATTTTCCTTAATTTTTGTATAACCTTCATCACCAGGTATCGTCCGATTTATTACTTTTCTCTGTCGTTGTGAACTTTGAAAAGAAGTTTGGAATCAAGACAATAAACTGGCACATCAGGAGGATCTGACTCGTTTTCAAAGGAGTTTCCACATAATGTTCAACTCTCTTATTCGTCCACATTTAGGGTACGGAAACATTGTATTTTCTCCCTCACTCCAAAATGATAAAGATACTGTGGAGAGTATCCAACGGCGGGCCGCGAAATCAGTTCGGTGACTCAAATTCAAACCTCATGAAGAGCGCCTCCAGTCACTTAACCTTTATCCATTAAAGTGTAGGCGTCTTAGAGGCGACCTTCTAGCGGCTTACAGTATCCTTAACACTTCTGGACATCCCCTCAAACACCTACTTAAGCTTAGTCCCAATACAAACCTAAGGGGTAACACCCAGAAATTGGTGACACAACATAGCAGAACGGAATGTAGACACAACCTTTACTCCTTAGGAGTTGTCAAATGCCGGAATTCGCTGCCGGCTGAACTAGTCAAAGCGACTTCCCAGGAGTCCTTTAAGAGGAAACCTGACCTATTCTTAAGGATTAAGAATAACATCTTAATTATGATTCACCAGTTTCTTTTTTCCTTTATTATCGTTATTATACCAAGGTTCCTGCCTTGAGGTATTGGTGATCCACTGCTACTAGACACGGAAGCCCGTTAAGCGAAAGCTTCCATTCCGTCCATAACTATTTGAACCATTTGAATCGCTCAGGTTCACATCTGAGAGTTCTATTGAGTTACAGGTGAGGCTCTTTGTATAATAGATATTTGGGCATTTTTCACACTCAATTATTATACAGCGTCTTTCCAATATATAGATGGGAAAGTGCTAGAAAGAACTAGATACTGAATAACTGGTGAACTGGGAGAATGGAGTGGATAACCTTAAGCTTTGAAATATATCGAGTTTCGTTCTAGAAGTATTTCATGCACATTACCTGAACCGCTTATTGCGATAGAGAGTCCAAAGTCCTAAGAGCCTGTACAAGGTAGTAGTTGCGAACATAATTCGACTTGCTTTGATCTATTTCTAACTAACGAAAATCCCTTCTAATGTTAGTATTGAAAGAAAACGTGTTTCATTGGATATAAACAGAAGTTTGTAATTCTGCTGGTCATTACAATATCACAATTAATTTTCCATATTTTTAAATGTATAGACCCGGAGCTTGTAACCTTTCATCATAAGACTTGAACTTAAGATAATGAATTGGTCAACTCGTTCACATAAAGATAGGCTTTAGCTTATTCCTACTCTTCTAGAATGAAGGTTAGAATGTGCATATCTCACTTAATTTTTATCCAAAACAGACAGCTAATTTGCTGGTCCTACCGATGTCTTGCAAATGCGGCAGGTTGAAAGAAACACACTACCTCAAACAATCTAGTCGCATATTCTGTTAGGCCATCACTTGGACTTCACAACATACAGCTCAGCTGCCAGATGTCTTGTATATCTCAAGGCTGAAAATGTTAACTATGATCGTTAGCTTAAAAAGGCATCAACCTTAAAGTAGTGCGAGGTCCTTGATATCTACTTCTCATCGATTTACTGCACCAAATACATTTTATTGACCTATCATTGGTTTTATTTCGTTACTCATTCTTTGTTTACAATTATTACGTTCCACGACTTTTGCACTATTACATATATTCGAACATCATTATACTTTTATGATCACTCACATTTTGTTTAGAAAATAATGCTTTATACTGTGCTAGTTAGCCGTGCTACGTCGACGCTTAACCTATGGTCCATGAGACGTAACTTTCTCATGTAGTTGAAAATATAATGTGAAACATAAGCATTCGGGAAAGGTGTGGTGTTTGACCAAACAACCACCTCAAAAACACCTAATTTCATAATAAGATGCAATGCGGGGTCATTGATCAACAAAAATTGTTAGTGAGAATGATATTTTCAACCTAAAAACATCTGAGAGACAGAACATATAGCTTTTCACAGGTTTGAAGTCATGGATATGAAGCGACCTAAAATGCAGTTGTTCGTAACACCTTTATATTCACGGATCTCAAGGGCAGTAAAGTCAGAGGTCAGGAACGAAGGGTTTCGATAATATATTTGTAAGATGGCCTATGTGTCCACAAATATGTGATCCAAGATGAGGGATGGGAAGCACGCGTGCCTATTCCTATTCTGGAGCGGATTTACCACAAAGCGACCTCACAAGAGGTGTTCAATAAGACAGATGAGGTCGGCATCAATGTTGAAGACTTGGGAAATAACGTTTTTAAAGATTGCTCAGGGATTTAGCCCAATTATCTTACTAGTCTTGTGGCGATATCTGTGAGATATAACCATTCTAGCTTTTAAGCCTAAAGAGTATACCACTGATAAGCATTTTACTGAAAGCTATGCACTTTTACTGCATTTTGAACTCCGAGGAATACCTGTCAAAGGGTCTCTTGTGACTTCTGGAAGATTTACTGTAGGTGTTGTTATGTTCTTTTCTCCTGGTTCAAAAACAGATATTCTACGTGACGGGCTAATTTGGAGAGCATTAAACCATTTTTGGTCACAATAAACTAAGCTAGTTAGAAATATTTGAGTTATAGCATAAACTAGGAATCAAAGAAATAACGCAATTGGATCAAGAAGTTGAAGATGCCACAGGTATTTGGAGTTTGGCAACGCCTTAACCAGTAACACTTAATATGAATCGTACCCACCAAGTAAAATCAAAAGACAGAAGTGAGGAGGTTTGAAGATATATTTGATAAGCTATCAATATATCGAGGATCGTCTGACCTAATCAACCCCTACCGATCGCAGGGGTTGTTGAGCACGGCGTTCCCACTCGTGGTCTGATGCGGATGCATGAACGAGCGCCTTCAGCTAGGTGGGTCCATTAAAACTAATGTAGTCAGCATCCATTGTCGAAAACTTATAGAGCTATTTATTTTGGGTACTTATCTACCGCCACAGATCACTCCCCCTAGTGGGGTGATGATGACTCTAAGAGGTGGCTACACATAAGTTTAAACCCAACGAGTTTGACGTTGGCAAGTACTCTTCTGATAGCTTGCTGGGTTTAGCAGCGTCTGATCGTCTTTCCTTACTATAGCGAACCATGAATTACAATATAATAAAAAAAGGAGAAAGTACAAAGAAAATTTCGGTTCCTCGTCAATTTTATCGTTCTGGAAAAGAAAATAATTTGTAAGTGCATGTCGAAATACATTCGTACCCGCGTAAAAACACAGAGGGCGAAAAAGGAAAATAAATTCATGCACGCTTAATAGCCTAAAAAAGGATCTTTATGATATTGTTTTTCCGCTTTGCTTTTTTTTCAATGAATATTTAAGCATGTTAAAATTGTTTTTTTATTATTTACATAACGTACAAAAAATCGAGGTGATATAGAATATCAACGAGTATCTCACATGCAATAGTAGTTTAAACGTTTTAAAAACTTTACTCTTCTTCCAGAACGCGTTGGTTTATGTTTATTGTCTTATCATCGTGCGTGTTGGCTGTTGGTCGAGGTATTATAAATGTAGGAGTCATGTCGTGCCGTTGTACCGAAGGAAAATCGACGTGAACAGGATTTCCCCCTAAATACGCTGCTTTGAGTTGATCGATGCTGATGCTGTCGTTGGTTCCGTCCTTATCGATTATATAGTACTTGGGTTCGCGTTGAACAACTTTGAAGGGTCCTTCGTATGCTGATCAGAGAGGTCGTCGATGTGAGTCTCGACAAACGAAGACGTGTGTACTATATCGTAAGTCAGGTTGAACGAAAACATTACTTGATCGCGGTCGAGTGAAAACAGGTTTAACTGAACGTAATGCGTTTGTAAGCCTGTTCGTGTAGGAGGTTAGATCCATGTTCATTGAAGAGGATGAAGGATCCACGAATTCTCCTGGAAGCCGAAGTGTCGTTCCATAAACGAGTTGAGCTGCAGTGTATACAATGTCAGCTTTCAATGCATTGCGAATACCTAGTAAGACGAGTGGAAGAGTGTCAGTCCACTGTGAAACGTTCGCAGCTGATAGTGAAGCTTTTAGTTGTCGGTGAAAGTGTTCTACTAACCCGTTTGCTTGTGGGTGGTAGGTGGTCGTTTGGAAGCGAGTGATTCCTACGATCTCCGAAATCCGATCGGCAGATTCGGCCAGTTCATTTGTAATGTTATTTTGTGATGACATAGGGCCACTTTCACCTGTTGGATAAGCTTGGATGAGAGGATTCGTATAAACAGGCCATCGTCGGAATTTCGTTATCTAATGACCTCCCGAACACATAACGACATCTGCGTTACTGAGCCGTTTTGCCATTCGATATTGAGGGATAACTTCTCTAACTCTTGTCAACTGGTTAGATCTCAACGTTTGGGAACAGATTTTTTAGGGAGTCATAAGGTTCAGAAACATCGCCAATAAACATGTTAGCTGTAACGCATCTGCTGAATTGTCGTAGTAGTCCACTCATTACTCAATGAAATGAGCACATGGGTCAGTGACGCTGCACTTGTCGAAGTCAGCTTCTGTATAGTAAAACCGGGCCTTGGTGCCGTCAGACTAAAGTGGTACGAAACTCAAGGTCAGAGGATGAGTGCGAGAATTTTATTTACAAACAAAAATATAATAAGCTATTATGTGAATAAAATCCATGAAGAGAAAAATGACATAACAATGCTAAAAATGTAATGTTATGGCAAAGACCAGATTCGTAGTCTATCGTTTGGTGTGACAGTCCACGTCATGGATCGCCTTTGAAGATAATTATTATTAATGGCTTTATACAATATTGTATTTTGGTACTACACAGAAATCTCAGCACAGAATATTTCAACAAGCTTCTTTTACAAAAAACAGAAACAAAGACAAAAAAGGCAAAAAAATCAGAAAACTGTAGAACTTTCCAAGTTAATGACATGTTAAGGATGAAGGCTATTGACTTGGTTAACTCTAACAACCCGTTCGTCACAGAGTATATTTGCCAGATAAGGTATTATAGAACTTTTATACTTTTGCTAGCGTACTTGGATTCCAATGTAATGTCGTCTCGCTCCACCAGAAGATATGCAAGGAGAAAGATATGAGTGAAGGAGATGGTTCATATATGATAAAATAACACCGGTCAGGAGTCTGCATGTCTTTAGATATCTATCCACAACCATATTAATTATGATCTTGAAAGATTCACCACACATCTTGCTAACTGCCTTCAGCACTCTCCGCAATACAGCAAAATCTTTTCTCAAAAGCCCGGGAAACAATAATAGAGAACAGTAAAGAATAATAGGTAGTATTCAAGAATTGACACATTGTAAGAGTAAATGACGAGTAATCCCAAGAGCATGCAGTCTCTTTTTGTAGTAAGTCAGATGGAAAACCTTCTTCGAGAAGACCAAGATAGATTAGAGGAAAAGGTAACACCAAGATAATTGACCTTCGATACCGTGTTTATCAAAGAGTCCCCAACGGCACAAGCATTATGGGATCTCAAAACGGTGTTTAGATTCCGTTCATGTCTCATGCTAAAGTTAACAGCTTGACATTTAGACGGATCAAGTATAAGACCATTACCAACAGACCAACAGTCAATACGAGACAAAAACTCATTATTTCTATGGGATGTAAGGAGGAAGAGATAGGCATACATACAGTGAGATCATCCACATATTTCACAAAAGTGTTTTCTGTGGAAGATGGCAGATCATGCAGAAAAAAGAGAAAAGAAGAGGTGAAAGAACAGCTCCTTGTGGTACACCTTCATGAGACAGTAGAGACTCTGAACACTGTCCACCAAATACAGTGTATTGTTCCCTTTCAGAGAGGTAGAAACATAGCCACTTGGTTATCCAGCTGCCAGTGTTGACGCTGATTAACTTTTCAATTAAGGGTTGACTTGATATAGAACCAAAAGCTGAAGTATAGCTCAGAAAAGTGCATCGAACATACTTCTTACCCTTTTATAAGTTGAACATTGTGTTGTGATGCAGAACAGTAACGGCATCTAAGATGTTTCTTTTGTATCTGTAAGCAAACTGATACGGATTAATGTGCTCTTTTATAGCAGATTGAAGTTGAAGTATCTATGATTTTTTCATTGTTTTGAGGAAGGGTGAAGTTATTGCAATAGGTCTAAATTTCACATTCTTATCACCAAATACTTTCTTGGGTACAGGGATTATCTTCATCTTTCTCCACATTTCGGTATGAGATTAGATGAGAAGGATCTGTTAAAGATATTCGTGAATGGATAACATAGGATGTCAGCATATTTTTTAAATAGGAGTTTTGGGATACCATCAGGTCCTAGACATCCGAATGAATTAAGTGACTGGAGATATCTTCGAACATGAGTTTCAGTAAAACTAAGAACACAGCTATTCTTTAAACCTGTGGATGAAGGGAGCATTACATCAAATGACTGACGTACAAAAGATTTATTTAAGTAACAAACATTCAGCTGGTTATCACTCCTAATTTGTCTGTCACCTGTAAGTTCTTTAAAGAGTTTCCACATACTTGGAGAGTTTTAGAGTAAACATAGTGTTGAGACGTCTAATATCTAGGTTTATCAGACCATTTAGCTTAAGAACTTCACTAGAGTTTTCCTCCTTTTACATCCTTTCTTTCACCCTCCGTAGTCGTTTTAGTTGTGAAGATGTAAGTCGATCAAAACTTACAAAAATGGTTTGAGTGGGACAACAAATATCAAAACATAATCTAAGGTAAAAAGTGTTAACATCAAAAGCGATTTCCAGTGAGTCATCTATAAAATAATTCCCAGTTAGTTGTATGAAACATATTTTTCAGATTTTGGATATTTTCTTCTGAGTAATTCCTATAGTTGACTTTCTTGGTTTGATTTAAGAGTGTACTCTTCCCATGCTTTGCAAATACTTTAGGTAGAACAAGAATTATACAGTGATCCGAGCTAGACAATGGGGCACATTTACGAGTCACATCATTAATGACAACGAAGTCTAAATGAGCATCCAAACGAGTAGGAAAATCTACCACATTTTGGTGACCTATTGACGTAAGGAAGCTACAGTCACATGGATTTAAATCACCACATACAACTGAAAGTGAATCGCTGAAGACAGTAACAGCGAACTCAGTGAATTCATCAGCAAAAACAGATAGTGCAGTCTGTAGTCACGTAGATATTGGTAACAAAGATATTTTATTTATTCAGATGTCTTGGATGACATCTTAGAATTAGACAGTCGATAAAGTCATTTGAAAAGTTGAAACATGCAAACGTAGATCGACACTAGTTCACGTTTACAAACGTTAACACCGCCGTCATACCTCTTTTTATTGTTTGATCGATCCTGACGATAGATATTGAAATAATGTAGTGATACTAGGCAGTCGTCCTGTAACTCATTTAACCAGGTTATGCGATTAAGGGACATAATGAGACGTTAAAACAAAATGAAAAACAGATAACTTGTTGAAATAATTAGATGGTAGAAACAGGTAGCCCCGTTATTCAAGCAGGCCGCCATAGATGTGTTCAGCAACAATACTGAAGATTTACAAAACCTTTCATGTCGGAGAATTATTTACCGTCACACAAGTCTCTATCTAGGTTTACTGTAACTCGTGGGCTTGGTCGTGTAGATATGTAAGCTACTAGTTCATCTAAACAGATTTGCAACTAATTTATGGAAAATCGTCTATTAGTTCTGGGCACTTTAAAGAAACTTGTAGGTGGAAATTTTAGTGTTAAAAACATAAAATAATTTATTTTCGAGTAGAGATTTTATAAGAGATATCCAAGGTGTATTGATAAATCATGAACTACATCGTATAACAGTTCTGAAGAAACGTTTGTGTGATTAGATTCAACCTACAATTATCGAAAATGTATTCTATACAGAATAAGTTTGATTTGAGTCTATTTTATTGATTAGGATATATAAAAAAGGTACGAAAGAGAACCCACTTATGCCAGGTAGAAGATAAAATTTGTCCATAGTACGATACTTTATAGAGTAGACAAAACTATAATCAAAAACTAATTGATACTCTTATACCTGTTCCTAAAGACGGACGCAAGTGAGCTGCAAGCAACAAACGAGACAGGAGGATACTTTAAACCTGGATAACCAATTATTATGAACCTGGGTCAGAATAACAATTCGTATAACGTTCCGAATCAATGCTGGTTATTATAATAACCAGCATTGATTCAGAATATTTCTTGTCAGTTTGTATTGTAAAATGATTGTTTACTGAAGTAAACAGGCTCAGAATTTCCATTGTTACCAGTCTTATTAAGCCTGGACATTGTTTTATTTGCGTCAGTGGGAAATTATTGAAGTCAATAAACTAGTTAGATGTGCTTAGGTGGTCATAGTGATAAAATATAATACACATTACCTTTCAAAAGTACTAACTAGTGCTCCTGAATTGGCTGTTTCTGCGACTGAGTATTTCTCCTGGTCGAGTTAACCAATCAGCTAATTATCATATGCTCACTCCTTATTGGTCCATTTTATATGTTGGAAACCACACCCTATCGCTCAAAATCTGATATACCTCTATACAAATTCTGATATACAAAATAAATTGCAAACTCTGACTTTTACACTTGAAGAATGACTAACAAACCAATTGCTTCTCAAAATTCTCAGACACCAGAAGATTCAACAGAACGGTTCGATCCACAGTCGATCAGTTTACGAGCTCAAAAAAAGTTGGTTGGGAGTTTACCAAAAGGGATTATTAAATTATTTCTTGATGATTCATCAGCTCGTTTATTTGAAAATATATTTAGTTTGATCAAACAATATACAGGTAATAATAAACTAGCTGCTTATCTGACAAAGCAGGCAATTAAATTAAATGTCAAAGCCTTAATTTTAATATCAAATGACATACTATCAGACGAACAGTTGAACCATGCTTATGAATTTCATGAGAAATGTCATCAAATAGCTGAGATCGCATTGCGCTTAGGTCGACCCAAGCGTCGTCTAATGCCGGGTGTTGAACCGTCAATTGATAAATTGATACAAACAATGAAAGAGGCTAACCAAACGTTAATAGAAGCCGTTAAGCACCACATTAGTCAACAATCACAAGACAAGTTTAAAGAATTTTCGGAATTTTTCTGTCGTCGTGAATTTGTTGTTGAAGTGTTTACTAATAAAGTGAAATATTCAACGCATATGGAAAAAATCTATGATGACCTCGAAGATATGATGGACCGTGGCTTATTTTGATTTTATTCTCCAACGCAGGAAAGGAATATAACAAGTCACATATGTATGATCAAATTGTTTGGAATGCTGCTGTGCAAAATATATTGTGTAAGCTCGTCGGCAATGAAAGATTTATGGCCAATGTTATGAATTCATTATTGAGTAAATTGTCATTAAATATTTATTCATATTCCGTAATTTCACCTAATTCTTAACTAGTAAATGAATTATCGCACTTTAGAAATCTTATTCGGTTGACGACCATTTTTCGCAGATCAATAATTGCTAATTGTAAGTTTTCTACTAAGTCTATTGAGTACGCAGAGACAACATTATATAACGATGAGACTGTTGGTGTAAGTTCTTAGCCACTACACTACCTAAAGAAGTACACATTGATTCTGTCCAACTAACTAGATGGTAAACGTGGATAATGTAAAGTATGCGATAAATTTTTGACGCGCATCGATTTTACTAGCCACTCGTTGGAACAGAATCAGATTAAACATCATCATACAAAGTGTGTACGAAGTCGTGATGAGAGAATCGGTAGTGAGAAAAGCTTATAGTTGACAGAATATCTTTACTGAAAATGTAAGCCGTACAACCTATTCAAAAGTTGCCAAACTTTATGACAATGAAGAAACGGTCAACAAACCAGCATAGAAACGTGAACCTGATGAATAGTTAGAATCATGTAACTGTTGGAAAGAGATCATGAACATACAATCCACTTGTCAGACTACTTTACTTGTTTTGACACAATAATATTTCCCGGGGCTGATTTTTTGCTAAATAGAAGCTTTAGCAATTAGTGAGCTTTGAAAAGCCAGTGCGTAGATTGTGTATTCTTATCTGGCAATAGTAGCTGTAACTTTCTGTTTGTCTTATTTAAGTGCAATATGTTGTAAATATATTTAAAAGTTTCCAAATAAAATTCAAAGGAACTCGAGAGATTGATCGGTTTCGAATAACGGATATGGACTAGCACTGGCAGCTGGACTTCAATGGTAACTATATACACATCACTACACCGACAACAAATGTAGTGTAAGCAGCAGAAAAGAAGTTGTATCCGGAGTCGATTATTCTGTTAGTACATTTTTTACAAGAAGAAACTTCAGCATCACCGCTTAAAACGAAGTGATTAAACTCAGAGAGGTAATGTTTTTAAAGTTCTAGTGGACTCACCAGTTTGTTAGCAATTCGAAATACTAACCAATAACATTTGAAGAAGCTTATCATATTCTAATTGGATTAGTAGATTTCTAGACTAAAAATCAGTAGTGAACCGTTGCCTGTTATATATGTAAATACATGAGTCTCAGATCAAGACAAATGTCTGCTGACTTCTAAATGCTGTTAAAATGATGGTTAGTTATGTGGGCTATAGTCGGATTATACACACCTTTAGACATACATTTTAACAATTTTCATAAAACACTTCAGAATAATTAGTGATTCTAAAAACCGCTCAAAAGGATTCCGACTATTCAAAACAATTTTGATTCCCACCAATATACATCGGACGATGCTAAACAGAATGGATGACAATGTCAAGCGAAGAACAACGATTGCTCGGGGCACAAATACATTACGTTGACACAAACAGCACAAATGAAATAAAACATTACTGATTTTTAATACATTTTTCTCAACTACACATCTATTATAGCCCAATAAAAATAATTATTACGTTTAGTGATGGAACGATCAAAGATATTCCGCAAAGGCATGCCGATTCCGAAGTAAAGTAGCCACTCGCATGTAAAATGAATAATATACGAAGATTGATGTTTCTATGTTTCCAACCACTGGTAAAAATAAATCTTACTGAGAAATTAACGGTCAGCTAAATATTTAACTCAATATATTCACAGACTAAGAGAAACAGTAAGTAATCGGACCATTCCAACAGTTTAGCTTGAATAAGGATTTCAACAAACATAATAGGATCAAGAATGAATGTCTAAATAGTTTTTCGAAATCTCAGTAGAATAGACCTTTCAGATTAAAAAGAGAAATCCTAGTATGTAATAAGAGAGAAATATAAGCTAGCTTAACAAAAAGAACTCCCTAAACAGAAGTGAGACTATTATAAAATGATTAACTGAGCTTCATAGGATTCGTTGAGTTGCAATGTATTTATTGAACAGTACCACAGAGCTTACTTTTTCTTACATAAAGACGATTTTCTAACGTCGTAGTACCAAGAGCTAATGTGGCTATACCTAGACTTGAGGTCAAACAAATTTTCATGTAGATTCCCTGTTTTGTTCATGTGGTGAACAAGCTTCGGCTTCGATTCTTGGAACACAGACTAACGACCATTGTGTCTAAATCTAGCTAGTCTAAACAATAAAACTTAGACTAACTGACACGATTCATAAAAGATTGCACTAAGCGAGCAACGAATGGTTATTAATAGGTTTACAAAGCATATGAGAATGGCGCATAAAACCAGATTGGGAGAGTACGCAAGCATTATGGCAAGAGCATCACTGAGCTTGGTAACATGCTTAATATCTCGTGAACAACAGGAACATAATCTAGCAAGAAATTGTCTGAATAAAAACACTACATTGCCGTAATCGGCATTTCATTTTTAACCTAAACAGATCGAGACTAAAAAAGCGAAGAACACTACTGGTATAAAACGTTTGAGAATTGTCCAATTTACACAATCATTGGACGTCAATAAGCAATGGATAGCTGTTTTGTTCAAACCGGCGACATTTTGATGCTATCGGTCTACAATCATTAGATAAAAACGCAATAATACTGAAGGCTTAAGATTATCCCAGAAGTTTTATCTTCGGCAAGAGAGTGAATGCATACTGTTGAGAAGTCTTATGTGTGGGCGAAGCATCTGTTCAATACCTCCCGGTTCTCAATATATTTAAGGTAAGTTAGGAAATAACATCTAGACAAGAAGTTATTAATTGTTCCTCTTTAACTGAAGAAGTGTGGATGCAATTGAATTGTACCAAAAATAACCACTTATTGATAATACAGTAATTTATTGTAAGGCATAAAATTGTGAAAGGCTATTTTTCGAATGGCCGATTACCCCATTACTGTAATAATAGCAAGTTAGTATTATTGTTACATGATATAAAGGAGATCTTAACATTTTGTTCATTCTTTAATATTTAGCGTTTCTGCCTATAAACGTTAAACGAATCAAGACAAAATAGTGGAAAACGGATAAAAATTTGGGCAGGAAAGTAGGCCAAATAGTAAGAGGGTTTTACCTGGTGGAACTGTAATATTGATATTTCTCGTAGACATTTATAAATAATAATGAATAATCTTTCGTCATTTTCGAGGCGTGGCAATGTAGATGAAAATATAAACAATCACAAACCATATCTGATATTTCGGGTTGCCTTGGTTACTACTTGCAAATAAGTTGGATGCGTTAAGCCGAATTCTCTACTGCATATAAATTTTTTCAAAAATAAAGCATAAGGAACGTTACGTAATACCAATTACGAAGCCTATTAAAACCATGTTATCAACAAACTAAATCGCTGATTACCGATTTATTAAATCCAGCCAAACTGGAACACTAGACTAATCGGAAAGCTTGGAATGAGAGACAACACTCTTAGGGGTCATGAAAATGGAGAACGGATTCGTATGCACTAAATCGAGGTAACTTCCGGAAGAGGTTTTTATACCGAGAACATAATTACTATGAGAATTTATACAGTGACTACTACCGACCAATCATCTCAGAAGTTATCACGAACTGATGAATTGTTACTCACTAATCAAATAAAGGTTCGGTTTGCCGGTTTAGAGCCACAATTTAGTGATAGAATTAGGAAGCTAAACCGAAGGTGTAGTGAGACTGAAAACGGAGACTTAATAATCGCACCTTGCACGTTTTAGCCACAAGGCTAACACACAAAAACCCTCAGACTAACTAATAATTATTTTCTTGGCATTAATAAGAGTTAATTGGGAGAGAAAGCAATCTGCCTGATACATTAACCTATGTATGAAGTTGAACTGACCTACTTTTTTTAAAAAACAGCTTGTTGAGGTACTTTGGAAATAGGCTAGGAATAGGACCCTTCTCATCGTTCTAGGACCTTTAAACAGAATTAATAAACAAGCAAACAAACTTTGTCTGCAACAATCAATTATGATAATTAATAAATATGTACTCATTGTAGGATGACTAGTTTTATCTTAAATAACTTGACGAAATTAGGTTGGAGGTTTAAGAAATGCTTTTTGAAAACCATAAACACATAAATCCCGACCAGTTCAAGGATAGAGACATAGTAGCCCAACAAGAGGAAAAAGTGATCTTAAATAAGTGACCTTTAGCAAAAGAACGAGATTTGGCATAAAAGAAAAGCAGTGCAGGTAAAAGTTTTATCATACAAAAACAGTGAATTAGTTTTCTGATTTGAATTTTTTACTTTGTGGTGTATTAGATGCAGAAAAATTTGCGCCTCGTTTTCCTCCGAATGAATGACGTTCACCACCACGCTGACCATTCATTTCCCTCCCACCACGAAATCCGCCTCGATTACTGTGACCACCTCCATCACTCCACCGTCCACGAGAACCACCACGTCCTCCTCGGAAATCGCCACGAGCACCCCGAGAATCCCCCCTTCCTCGACCACGTGAGAAATCATGTCCGCCCCGACCTCTTTGATCACCACGACCACGACCACCTCTTTTCCCTGTTGTTAAGAAAGTAATTTGGTGATTATACGACTTCGTAAGTTAGGAAAAGTTAGATAAAAGAACTTATAAATGTTCCTCAGGTGACAAGGTGTGCAAAACATTCAGTATTTAAGTACTTTTAAAAATATCTAAGAAAAGTCTGAGGACGAAAGTTGGATTTTCTTTAATTTTCATACAAAATGTCTTGACCAGACTGTTCGAAATGTATGGGGTAAATACATCACACTCCTTATATCAGCTTCATTTTTTATTGTCCAGTCAAACCAACAACTTTACGACAGGCTGTACACACATAAAGTTGACATTCTGATAGATGATACAAGGATTGAGACAGGAAACCTGAGAAAACAAAGGACTCCGTTCTGAACACAATGGATTATTTTCAGTTTCAGTTTGGGAAGGACAGGAGGCTCGATGGCCTATGTTGGTCAGCACTTTATTTTATTTATTTATTTGAACACATAAATATTGGTACGAAGAGGCACCGAATACATATGTGGTACACAAATCATTCTATTTTTGTGTGAGCTGTGATACTGCCCGGTTACCCAGTGCGAAGCAGGAGTATTTAGTAAACTTCTCATTAACCGTAATTAAACAGTTAACCAAGTATGACCTATGCTCGCAATATAAAAAAGTGGTACCAGTCGATTCTATTCAAAAACGACTTAATATCAACTGGCCTATTTGCTTACAGTTTTGAAGTGTTGCCGTAATAATTTTAATGATATTGACTTAATGTAGTGATACGAGTTATTGGAATTCGAGTAAATAGACTTTAGTATCTATTTTGAGATAATAAAACGAAATGTACAGGTTTGATGACATTTACATACTATACTAACTTGAACAAAATATGGTAATCCTGAAGACCATCATGAGACATCACTGATCCTGTAGGTCCTCACAAAAGAGACGGGAAATTACAGGTGACATTTTATTTTAACACATAGATATTGGTACAAGGAGGCACCAAATACACATGCGCCACACAAATCTCATTCGATATGTGTGAGGGCTGTGATACTGCCCAGGTGCCCAAATCGAAGCAGCTGGTTTTCTTAGAGGGCCACTCCCCGAGCCTTCGACCTAAGGTCTAACCAACAAGGCAGTGGAGCATCGTAAGGAGATGCAGTCTCGTGGTAGCCGGTGACCAACGGTTGGTTCATACGCCATTTGTTCTTTCAGAATACTGTAGCCCATGTGCACTAATGATTTGGAACAAGGGTTTTCCAACTCCCCTAGGTGGACTCTCCATGTCCACCGGACATTTGCTTTTCTTCCCCTTAATTTCGAAAACAACACCCCCGCCACGAGAAGGCAGTGAGGACTTCCCTGGAAGAGGCTGTATACGCGTGACTACGTGAGAGTATCTGGAGTAGGAGAGCGGACTCTCACCTCTCGGCCGTACCAGGGCATTTAGGAGCACAGGTGACAACTAGATTTGTGAGTCATACAATTTATTTACACCAAACAAAATCATAATACGACATACTTTTTATCACAGGCCCTCGGGCAGAATCAAAGCCCTTACATATATCAGTTATAACGGTTACTGGCCTCATTGTTAATGTGTTGCGCATACGTATTTGATGCCCCCTTGTAACAATGTTTGTGTTCAAATAAACAAAACAATAATAAGACATCGTTTGACTCAACCTAGGAAACAGTTCATGATGTGCGATTAAATTTTCAGTCTAGAAACAAAACCACAGTGTAGTGGGGTATTATGCACGCAAGAAACAACAAGGTTACGAGTAAGCCATAATAAATCTGAAACTGCTATACCGTTATTTTGAACAATGTTTTGCTAATTTATGTAATTTCCACAGTCACAAGCATATCAATATATAATACTGACAGTTAAATAACCTGATCACTAATTGTTTCAAGGTCAAGGAACCAACACCAAAAACAGTATGTATGTGAAAGATCTCTCTCAGGAATTGCTGACCACTGACTGCATTACGAATATTATGACTCGAAAAAACGACATATTTCAATAACGAAATTATTTTTTGGTACTATAGGACTGACTTCAAGTGATAGAAATATAAATCCAAACCATCGAAGAATAAGGGGTTGGTCAATATCACGGTTTATAACAGTAATAGCACAAAGTATGGGATTTGGTATTGTAACTAAGATATGGCATCAAGGACTACCGTCGTAGTTGTAAGTCATTTTTGAGATGGTATTTCGGCTTGTCTATGAAAGGTGAATGTTCTAATTCACTAAGATAATGCCATTCAATAATCTTAGGTGTATCTTAATTGAATGAAAAATCTCTCATTCTGCACTGATAGTTTAGTCTTATTATGCTCATGACTGAAGATGTTAGTGTTCAAGAATAAATTCTTATTAGTTTGTGCCTTTTAAAGCGAACGATTAGCGATACACAATGCTAGTTAGAATAAATTTTACAAAGTCAACTCACCTCTACTAGAATTGGGGTTCATCACGCGATCAAGTGTGAGAAACTTGGCAGGGTCCATAAAAAACTAGAAAATATCATATGATCTGGATGATGATGAATACCTTAACACCTTCTTGAAAAGATTTACTTTTAAGTGTATCTGAAAGTTTGATTGAAAAGTACTAGTCAAATGGATTAGATAAAAAAAATTAAAAACACTACTGCATCTTTAATTGGACCAAAAACTTCGTCGACTTTGCCTATTTCTTCTTTGTTCGCCAAATAAACAGGAGCATTTGAGTAAGGTATTTTTTCCGATGTGATTTTACAGACAATATCTTCTTGACATGGATGAGCGAATACTCCAACTTCGACAACCTCTTCAGGTGGACCACTTTGAAACTTATCAGAAAATCCTCCTCCTCTGGAGCCTCTTCGAAAACCACCCTGGGAACCACGTGAACCACCTCCTCTCCCTCTGAAATTTTGAAAGCCCATGACTCACGCCGAAGGAAATCGAAAACCCGCCTGCCTCAGGCCAGAAACAGGGACGTTTGACGACCTTCACTATTAAAAGCGAAATACTCTTCAGTCTATTGATTGTTATGATAAATTCTGAAATTGATATCAAGTAATAGATGGTCAAATATGTATACGTATTTACTTATATTGAATAGCGGGTAAAACAGAAAATGAGGTTACAGATTTTAGTTGTCGTTCAGGCTGCTGTTCGTTTTGTTCATCTCCAAATTACTTGTGAGTTATCATTGAATACTATCTCGATAAGACGTTTAAATTTTGAATTTTTTCTTTCACGTAGTCACAAGGTTTTTATCATTTCCAATCTATAAAAGCTCAATCTATACAACCTACGTAGGTTGTATATTTAGGCGAAAAGTATACAATTCGGCGACGTTTGAGAGACAGAGGGACAAAAAGTGGGAAACCTGCATTATTTCCCGGGACAGGCTAAAAAAAGCAGACATTTTTGCGCGTTTCGCCATTATTTCCCCTGTATTTTCCATTTGTTCGCCTTTATTTCCCCTTAATTGGTTGTTTGGGACATTTCATATCAACCTTTAAAGTGAAATTCATGAATACACATTCGAAAACGCTCTCCATTTTTTTGTTGCTTTTGACTTTCAGCTGTTCTCTCTCGTGACTGCCGTGTCTTACCTAACCAGGATTCCCTCTTACACCATCCCGTTCCAAAGTTCCTGCAAGTTGATAATCTTGAAGGCAGTATGGTTGTATTATCTCATAACACGACTTCTTATCCACGTTACTTCTTGTGTGAGCTTGTTGTGCATTCACCGATTGAGAATGCCAGAATTATGATGAAAATTGAGGAATTTTATTTCCCCTCTAAGACTCCCAATTGTGTTGAGAATTACTTATATGTATTCGATTCTAATACAGCAAGGCTATGGTAAGTCTTGTAAATTGATTTCTGTTACTGCTCCCAAATATGCGTAGAACGTTTGTCTAAGGTGTGTTCAGTCTTCAGCAGTTAGAATAATAGGTCGTTAAATTTGTGTTGATCCGTGTACCTTGTTCTTTAGTGAAAATCCAGCTTCTCCTTGAAGATGTTGACTGATAAGGCTGATACAACTGGTTCAGGTGAGGGATTCCAGTAAGCGATATGCTATTGGTAGTATACTGGTATTTATTACTATGTTAAATGTGCATTGGCAAACTCTACGATTAATTTTCAAAGCCCATCTTTGGTACCATCCAGTTAATTCATCTAGGTCAGCTTGAAGATCAAGATTATCGGCCTCATTTAAACGTCATCTGTAAATAAGTGTCGACGACTTATTACGTTAATTCTTTAACGTTGGGCATACGTAACACGTGTCCCAGCCATCTCAACTGATGAAGTTTCACTACTTCATCAATTGATTTGCCATCCTTACCTAGTACCCGTTTCCTAACAACTGCATTACTTACTCAATGGTCCCACGATATACGAGCAATATTTCGAAGACACCTATGATCAAATACTAGTAACCTACGAATATCCTCTACTCGTACCGGCCATGTGTCACTGCCATAAAGTAGGACGGAACGAACTGCTGCGCAGTAAACACGTCCTTTGGATATCTCGCCTACGCCATAAATGACGCAAGTTGGCAAAAGCTAGTCGAGCCTTCTGTATCCGTGCTGAGATTTCGTCACACACCAGACCACAAGGCTGATGAGACTTCCAAGATAAGTGAAGCGATCGACACGCTCAACTACTTCACTCCCTATCATTAGTTCGGGTGTCAATGCAACCCAATCCTGAAGCAACATTTTGCATTTCGAGGGAGAAAATCGCATCCTGAACATGCTTGCATTGTTGCTTAGAGTGGTCAGAAGACTCTGCATTTTGTCAGCGTCTTCATCAAATAGAACTATGTCATCAGCATATCCTAAGTCAACAAGTGAACCTCCCGGTAGAAGTTCAACCCCTGTAAATTTAGATGAGGAGAGTGTTATCTCTAAAAGTACGTCAATGACAAAGTTGAACAAAAATGGGAGAGTGGACAGCCCTGACGAACACCACTTGAGGTAATCAATTCTGATGACAGTTCGTCATAAGCTCTCACTCGACCAGTTGTGTTCGAGTAGAGAGCCTTTATAAGGTTAATGTACTTCTTTGGTACTCCTTTCAGTGACAAACACTGCCATAAAACCTTACGATCAACAGAGTCAAATGCCGCCTTAAGGTCCAGAAATACTAAGCATGAATATTTATTCCGAAACATGTGTTGCTCATAATTGAACAGATTGGATGATTCTATGTGACTCAGTAACTTGGGCCGAATTATGTTTTTAAACAATTTAACTAATATGCTGGTTAAGCTGCCATGTCCGTAGTTAGGAAAGATGTCCATACGTTAGTGTAGAGCTACCTATGGCATCCTTCCAATCCCTTGGGAGTCGAACTTGGGAAAAGATTTTGTTAAATAGTTTCCTGAGTGGTCCTCAAATAGTATTTAGGAGGGTTGTCAGCGATCGTAGGTGTAACCCATCAGGATCGGTTGACTTACTAGGCTTAAGGTTAATAAGAAATGAGACAACAATCAGCCTAACTCCACGTACAAATATGACTTGAGACAAAGTCTTCGGCAAGATAACGTGGTCACTACTCCGTGTCTAGATTTAATTTTATAACAATCTGCTTCACGTATACCGTTATCGTGCGTCTCTAATATACTCGATTGTACACGAAAGCGGTCTCACACATGTAATATTATGTCTCCTCCCTTGCGATTTATAACTCTGTTACTTCTAATACAGTTGGCCCTTGCAATAATTGGAGAACAGTCTACATCTACGATGAGCCACTCTTCATAACAACAATTATATCGGGTCTTAATTTTTTCATTATCAAGTTTAACTTGATCGTTTTATTTTTTAGACTACGAGGACTTGTGTGTGTTAACTTGTGTTTTGTGTAATTCGCACTTATTGCATCAATAAATCCAAATATTCTACATCTATGTTCCACAAGCTTTTTAAATATATTATCTTTTATAGACAGAAGCTGATGGAGAACGTGGCTTATGTGGACCGAATTATCCGAAGTATCTTATATTTACGACAAAGTCCTACATATGTTTAGCTTTCCAGTAAGTCTTTGTATATATATATATATATATATATATATATATATATATATATATATATATATATATATATATATATATATATATATATATATATATATAAACTGTTCAATCACAACCAGTTTCATAGGACACTGGCTGTAGGCATCAAAGACAACTCAGTCGCAACAATTAAATAACAAACTAACTCAGTTACCAGATGTGTACCATTATACTTAGTCTATTGAGCTAAATTTATACTCCTTTCCCTCCTCTTATTTGAAGTAGACGAAGCGATTTTGAAATTGCAATATACTAACTGACGCTAACCCTGTAACAACTGACCTACAGCTCTATGGTCCAATTGTTTATCAGTTCGTCGTTCTTATGCAATCTGTCTGAGTGAAGCGAGGTGATATTTTTAAAATTGTAAATATAACGAAATAAAAATTGACCCGTAGATCCAAACACTATTCTCAGCCACTTGAGTGTAACAAAGACCTGGTTTTCAATCGGTTCATATATTTTTATTGGTAGAGTACTTGGTTATTTGTTAGAAAGGTTTTGTTTCTCATCACAACCCTACTCAAATATGTTATCTCAGGTGTGTCCTAATTTAACTTGTTTACATTGGCATATTAAAATAATTCACATTGTCTTGTTCTCAGTACCTCATCTCAACGACCTCCCATTTTACCCGGTGTGAAACCTGGATTTCGAGTTATTCTTACTGCAATTCAAGAAAGTAAGTCTGCTAAGATAACTTACTAATACATCTTTGATACACTTTACTCCATGTCATTCCCCTTGTAATTAGTTGTCAATTGGTAACACCTGTATAATTTGACGTGAGAATAAAGACTGGTAATTTAACTCAAATACTAATGCGCTTTACACAAAGTTGTGTAGAATTGCTGCGTTAATATGAAAGTGGTTATTCGCATGTGAAATATTCAATGTTTTTTCCGAATAGTACAATTTCGTACTTAGTCGCTAGTTGCATTGAATGCCTGAAAATATACTCCCAGTTTATAAATCCCATTTAAATGTAGGATCTTTTGGTCATTCGTCTGGTTACACCATCAAGTGCGATATTAAAAATGTAGTTCAGTGAAATTTATTAACCCATCCTAGATACATGTCGCAACCTAGAAAGTACTGCGAAATGATAGCTTCCTATTTGCTCCACGGTTCCTTTTGTTTATTCTTTTAGAACCCTTGATATCATCATTATTTCAAATCTTTTGACTTTATTCTTGGTAATTTCTTCCTGTACTGACAGTGTGCTAATTTGGATCAGGTGATACATTTTTTACGAATGGACTACCGAAGAATTTCTGTTATAACCTAGCGTATATAATTTCAAATGTAGTATTCTGCCGAATATCAGCAAGGTGATATATTTACTACCTAAGGCATTACTAGTTTTGAATTTCTGTTATTGTAATCAGTGCGAAGCACATTTTTGCGTAGTTCGATTTAGCAAATATAACATACTGCAGGACGAAAAGATTCTTCGATATGCAGCTTAGCAAGTAATATCAAATTCAAATTATATTTGGATTTGTACTATCAGGAACCGTTGCATTAACCGCGTAAGCAAAACGTCACATACTGGATAATCTTGATAATATTCAACTCACTGATTCACAGTAACTCAATTCAAATAGGGTTTATCCGAATTTACTTCCTACCCTAACTACAAACCATTGTAGCAAAGCCAAGACGGTTAATTAAAAATCGAGTTAGTGAGTCACTAATGATTAGTGCATTTTTCAACGTGTCGTCCTTGACCATCAGAATCTGAGTTTCTATCCATACTTTAATAATTCCTAAACGTCCTTTTTGACAAGGTCTTTTCAAAATCTCAAGAAACAAAGCATTTTTCATAATATTTATTTACACCGCTTTATAAACTATTTTTTCTCATTTTAACAGCTCGAAATAGTAGTTGTCCATCAAGCAACTTTTACTGCGGTGCAGTTCCTCGTTTCATGGGGGCAAATTCTATGATAACATCAACTTCACTTAGTGCAGATAGCCGGTTGTATGGACCGTTCTTATCTCTTCCTCAATATATCCGTAGTTTAGATGACGACAGATTTCCATCTAATCATGATAAACAATATATGGGATATTGTATTACAAAGAAGAGTTTATGCGATGGTATTATGAACTGTGAAGATAGGAAAGATGAAGATATTTCTCATTGTCAAGCTTTTATTGGTATGTTCAGTGAAATTACGAGTTAACTAATAGGTCATCTTCATTGATGTCTTTTTTGCTTACTGGATGGTAACTAACCTCTATTAACGTTGTTATTCAGCTCTCCGTTTATTAAAACCTCGAAAACAAATGTAATTATTAATAGGTGTTATCACATATTTCCATGTTGATTTTCCTAAGTGTTAGTTTAATGTAAAAATAGATAATCAGTCACTCACTAGCCGATAATCACACTATACCTGTTTACATAATAACATTTTTTGTTTTCACTCACAAACAAGAAAAATACTTAAACGTCACTTTACTGTTCTACTGATCAGTGCCTGTTATCTAAGAAGGAAACCAATAATGTATACAGTTCACATCACCACTTGATAGCTTTGTATATGGTATACAGTACAATATTTAAACATTTATATTCTTCTCATCTTGGAAAATCGCTTTTATATTTGGTGTAAGTTGACTGTTTATCATTCTCTGTATAAATACTATTGTTGAATCTGTTCCAATTCAACTGTTAAGAGAATCAACAGGAAATACACAACAACCAGTCCTTCATGTTTAATGATGAAATTCATCTGTGTGAGCTACTGTAATTTGAATTGAATCGATGTACATATTTGCCAGGTTTTAAGTTGCATATGATTAACCGCTGTTTGAATGTGCTTAAACTAAAGTAATATCGTAGTTCATGTCATGTGGATCGAGCGTTTAATCCATTGACAAGATAAAACAATATTTGAAAGGTTTCCTACGATAGTCAAATTATAAGGTAGTTGAATGGCGAAATTGCATCCGCTATGTAATCATTTAGTTTTCTGTTAATCATTTTCAATTTATTTGTTGAAAAAATCTTTTTCACGTTTTGTTTTCTATCCCACATAAAGATATGGAAGCTTCAAACAGTCCACTACTTGCTAATGGTGATTTGATTGATGTTAATAGCTGGTTATCAGGTTTATTGTCACTTGGTATGCCGGCGTCTATTGCTATAGCTGTCAGTACAATTGTTATTCTTATATTGGGTATTGGAGTTGTGATATGTTGTTGTCATCGTTGTTGTCTGATGAATCAAACATATAATAATCAGTATTCAAATAATAGACTTGCGTTTAGAAATGGTGGAATTTTTTTAGATACTTTCAGTCGTCCTATAACTGCAGCAAATTATAATTATGGTTATTCTAGATCACAGCATCTAGGTGTAATGTCCGTCAATGCTGGTGCACAGTCACAGTTATCAGATCGTATAGATTTGATATCTCATATAGACGGTGATCAACAGAAGATTGCTAGGAATTGGCAACAGAGTGCTTCCTTTCCTTCAGACATATTGATGACAAGGGGGGAAGCTTTTCACGACGTAACTGTAATGCACCTAACCAACATCACCAAACGTTCAATCAGTATTTGACATCATCCCAAAATATGACTACAGAAAAAGAATCCCGATTACACTGTTTTATCAAAACTCCTTTGAGGCTACCACTGTTAGATAGGTATTATCCTTTGTTAAATCCTCCCAATGAAATTATGCGATCCCAGTATTTTGTTTCTGTTGGTCATCATGGTAGTGACTCCTATTCATTAACTAATAACAATTCGTCCAGAGTATATGATCTTCAAAATGGTCAACCAGGGCCTCTTCCTGCTCTAATTCACGGGGCCCTAGGCAGTCCATGCACGTACAGAAGAGGTAATTGTTTTAAGTTTACATGATTTATTCTCAGTTATTGTATTTTCTCTGTTTTCCTGTAATTGTAACAAAGCAAACTGTAACTGAAAGTACAAGGCAAACAATGTTAGACAAGGGAAAATGATGCATAAGTTCAATTTTATGCACTTAGAGAATATTTAATACTAACACGCCTCTTGATAATCATATTCGGTATATATTAGACCAATATGTTTGAAATTCAAGGTCAATACCTTCACCAACAAGGAAACGACACAAATTAGTCGATTCGAACTTATGGGCTATCCATATATGATTAATATGGCATTTACTCATTAGCACGATATCTACTGACTAATAGAACCAACTGATTAGCTTCGAGGGTGTCGGGTCATTCACCATTATTCCCCATTAGTGTGTGGGATTTCTCAATCAAGGATAATAAAGTATGGTTGTAAATGAATTTTTCCAGCGGTTACCTCATTTGCACCAATATTTTCTTTTCAAATCATGTCTTCAATACATAATCCTTCATATTACCACTAATACTGTTACTACTTCGGATACTCTAGGATTTGTCCTGGAAATTTCACCTCTCTCTTCTAATGGGCTGTGGGAATTTTAACTGATGTACATATTTATCAGGTTCTCATCATCATCATAAACAACGTAGAACCTGACACATGTGCACTGTTTCAAGTCGCTATACTACATTGACACATGGAGATAAAAACATTTCAAGACATATACCAGAGTACTGGAAGTAGTACCAGTATCAGTAGTAGTAGAAAAAAAAGATTAAATATAGAAATGAGAAAAAAAAATGGTATAAGGGGATTTCGGGACTCGAGGAAGACAAGGTATGATAGTACCTCAACCATTGTGAACGACTGTAAGCCATGCGATAATCACGCTAATCCTAACTAGTTAGTCTATATCAGTCAGTCAGCTACAACGTGGGACCAGGCACATATACATCGGTCTGAGTTGCCACATCTTATTAACACAACAAGTTGAACACCAAATTCATATAAGTAGTTACTTTAATGGTAGTAATATATAGAGCAAAGATTGTGTATAAGGATATAATACAGGAAGAAAGAATTAGTTCGTAGAAAGAAAGATACAAAGCAATTTTAACCTCACGGTTTAAGAGAAGGCAAAGAGTGTATACACCTATGCCGTTGTGATCGATTCTGAGTCATGTCACCAAGAGTCTCCAACCATTGGTTACGATAGTCGCACGGGCCCCAACCAAGTAGTCCGCATCTACCAACCTGGCTCTAACCAGAAGTTAGTGACTTCAAGCACTGATGCCACGTTTTGGTTTGACCGCCCCTAACTTTTTTCCATCCATCTCCAAAACTAGTGACCCGACCATCTCAGTCGATGAAGATTTACAACCTCATCAACTGATTTACCATCATTCCCTAATACCCTGCGTCTTACCTCACTACTACTTACCAGGTAATCCCAGAAGATGCTGGCAATATTCCTAAGACATCTATGATCAAATACTAGTAACTTACGAGTATCTTCTACTCTTAATGATCACCATTCGCAGCCGTAAAGTAGAATAGAACGAATTACTGCACAATACACTGGTCCTTTAATTGATAGACGGATATCTCGCCTTCGCCATAGGTGACGTAAGTTGGTAAAAATCAAACGAGCTTTTTGAATTCGTGTAGAGATTTTGTCAGACATTAACCCATTAGAGCTTACCAGACTTCCAAGATAAGTGAAGTTGTCAACGCGTTCGACTACTTCACTCCCTATCCTTAGTTTAAGTGTTGACACAGGCCAGTCCTGAAGCAACAACTTGCATTTAGAGGGAGAGAAAGGCATTCCAAACATCCTGATATTGTTGCTCAGTGCTGCCAATAGACGTAGACCAACTGAGTTGGTTTAAATTTATTTGCATGGTTCAGTCCAGTTGTCAGTGAATTCATGGGCTTGTGCCGCATCCTAGTTTTGCCGCCCCTAGCTTTCAATATATTCCTACAATAGGCAACACTGTTCGTCCAGGTAGGCGATGGTTGGGCTTACGTAACAAATGAGACTGACTTGAAATAGTAAAGGATGATTCGAAAAGTATACAACTGCGTGAAACAGCATGAACTATATGCTGAATAAACAACTTGGGAATTATTATTCCAATTTACGTAACAATTTTCTGATCTTCTGCCAGGTAATGGTAACATTTAGCGTAGTGAAACTCAGTATAAACCACCACTCTTTTTAGAAAGTGAGACAGTTTGAACTAATATGCTATTTTTCCAAGTTCTATATTATTTTGGTCGGTCAGTTATGTAATTAGAACAACACATATAAGCGAAAAATTGTTTTCAATTAGATCGTCATCAGGCTTTACTCTAATATACATGAATATTTATATGAAAATGTTAAACCAATCAAGGCAATATGAGTCAATAATCACAATGAAATAGAATAAGTCTCTACACATAATAGGTAAAAATACAAGTTGATAGTAGTAGGAAGACAGGTGAACTGATGTGGCTGATGTTGACTTTGATGGATTACGTAAATTAGAAAAGAAAGTGAACTCGAATCTTGTGAAATTGTTAAACATGAATGCTATTAACAAAGATGAGTTTAATTTATTAAAACCTATGGGTTCGGCATATCCTAATTTATATGGATTACCGAAAATTCATAAGCCTAATACCCCCCTACGTCCAATTCTATCTATGTGTCGGTCACCTACACACAACCTGGCAAAATGGCTTACAAAATTATTAAACCCTATCAGAAATCAATATTGTAAGTATTCTTTGACTGACTCATTCGAATTAATTAATTACTTAAAGGATATAAATATAAAGACAAAGACAATGTGCTCCTTTGATGTAAACACTTTATTTACAAATGTACCTCTTAGGAAAACCATTGATATTTTGTGTGACTTTATTTCTTCAAAAAACCTTCCACTGCCTTTTCCTGTTAAAACTCTTAAAGATTTATTATTATTATGTACAGATAATGTAAAATTCACATTTGAAGGTGAACACTTCAGACAAATAGATGGTGTAGCTATGGGCAGCCCTCTAGGACCATTGCTAGCTGATGTGTTCATGGGATATGTGGAAAATTTAGTTGGAGACTCAATTCGAAAGATGGGTCTGTATAAACGATATGTAGACGACATAATAATCATAGGTGATAAAATTGAAGACATAAGCCACTTGTTAGAAGAATTCAATAGTAGTCAAAACCACATTTCTCTTACATGTGAAGAAGAGAAGAACAACCAACTTCCTTTTCTTGACATCCTGATTACTAGGAGAGATGATGGTTCCATCAAACGTGCTATATTAGAAAACCAACATGGACAGGACAATATCTTAATTTTCATAGTCACTGCCCTATTCATTATAAACGTGGTTTAATAAAGAGCCTATTCAATAGGATCAATCGTATTTGTACTAGTGATACTATTGAAGTAGAGATGAAGCTCTTGACTGATGCGTTAATCAATAATGGTTACCCTTTGAAGTTCATAAACCGCTGGAAGGGTTGCAATATGACTAGACCTATGACGCTTCTGGCACCCAAAAAGCGAGTTTATATTACGCTACCATTCAGAGGTGACATAAATAGTCTCATGTTGAAACAGAGACTTAAATTAGCTATCAACCGGACATTTTATGCAGCCCAACTTGTCATCATCGAAAAGACAAGGTCTATGTTTCACCAAAAGCCCAAACAGCATGAAAACGATTGTGTCACATCCCATTGTGTCTATAAATTTACATGTATGTGTGGAAACACGTACGTAGGGAGGAGCAACCGTGATTTGCAATTAAGGGTGGGTGAACATATACCAAAATGGTTGCAAAATCAGATGAATTCCAATGGTGAAATAAGATCACAGGATAGACAGACATCATCATCCATTGCGAAACATTTGATTGAGACGGGTCATAAGGTTGATATCAAATCAGCATTTGTTGTGTTGTACAAAAGCCTTCAAGGACGTATACTAAGGTTTATTGAAGCCTTGGCTATACGAAAATTGAAACCCCCTTTATGTGTTCAAAAACAATTTGTACTTACACTTAACCTACCCTGGTAGTACTGATTTACTATCCAGAGTGGTAATCACATTTGTTTTTGTGTACTTTAATATTTTTTCCTTTGTTATGACTTACCCTTAACCTGTCTAGTTGACCTTTTAATTTTTCATATATAAATGTTCTTAACAAGTATATGTGTGATCAGATTGTTCGAAATGTATTGCGCAAATATATCACATAATTCTGATAAACTACGTCTTCTCATTGCATTATCGGAACTGATAATAGTAAGAATAATAAAATACAATAACAAAACTCTTATCAATAGTTAATCGTTGGAAATAGAAGGTCAAATAAACTGACCCCCCTATCCCTTCCATGGCCAGTTATAACTTAACTAACAATTTTTTTTATTTAAATTTTATTATTATCATTATTTATTTTATTCTATTTGTGTTATCGTTAACCTTATTTCCACATCCATTATTTGTTTGTAATTTTCCGCCACTTGCCGTTTGTATTCTTCACTATCTAATTATTTACACACATCTTATTACGTAGTGATTTTAATGTTTTGTGATTACTACTCCTAGTCTACTTACCCATGTTTATTTGACCTTCTACTTCCAACGATTAACTATTGATAAGAGTTTTGTTATTGTATTTTATTATTCTTACTATTATCAGTTCACCTGTCTTCCTACTACTATCGACTTGTATTTTTACCTATTATTTGTAGAGACTTATTCTATTTCATTGTGATTATCGACTCATATTGCCTTGATTGGTTTAACATTTTCATATAAATATTCATGTATATTAGAGTAAAGCCTGATGACGATCTAATTGAAAACAATATATATATGTGTTGTTCTAATTTTCACAATGAGAATCTTTAATATAGTTATGTAATTATCTTACTTTAAACTCGGATATTTCTACTTATTCCTTCTCTCACTGACCCACAGATCCATTGTATTATACACCACCACCCTATGAGGCATTTAGTGTTCCCCCTGCCAGCATTGTAACAACAAGTAGCAGTCGAACTGGGACAACTAGCGGTGGTCCACGTAAATCTGTAAAGTCAGGACGTGATCAATCAGTTCCTACAATGGGTTATAACACTTCAGGGAATGGAAGTGGTATCGGAATATGTAATCAACAGTTAGATGGAGTAGAATCAGTATTACATACTAATACGCCTATAGAATCTATATCACATGGCTGTGACCTTAGCTTGAATGGTGGTATCCTTTATTTGGGTAACATTTACAGACCTTTATCTCCGCAAAATTCCAATTTATTTCAAGTAGAGAATCTTGGTCGTAGTTCAGTTACTACTACCGGTAGCGGTAGTTCATGTGATCGAAAATCTCATCACTATTTTCTTAGAGAAATAAAGTCTCATCATGACGACACTGAAGCATATCTACAGAGAAATCCTCATCAACAGTCTACTTATGATTTATTTAAGAAAAGTTCTAGACGTTCAAAAACATCCTCTCGTCTTCAACATCACCATCATCTAAAACATAAGTCAATTGATCCTAATCATACTATTTCGATTGGTTCACATACACCAGCTAGTTCACGTTCTGATGCTTTCCTTAATTTACCCCAGTTAACTTGTGATGCTCACGAACAACCTTTTAGTCGATTTCTAATATCTCCTGTAACAACTATTTCTAGTGATACTGGACCATCAAACCACCAACCTATAGTATTCCCTGTACAGTTGTAAACGTGTGTACAGCCGTTAAGAAACCATATCAGTAATGCTTCAGAATATTTATTTTGAATTTTCTTCTTTAAAGTACTAGATATCCGTTTTAGTTATTACCTAAACACAAATAAAGTGTGGGTAATTTTATTTCTTGTCTTTCGTTGTTGTTTCTTTGTTTGGTCAATCGTAAAATTGTTAGTCATGTTCTTTTCTTTTGGATTCCAATGTTGGTATTTTTTCCTAATTATGTGTAGTTGTGATTTCGTTGCATTCCACCTACTTACTTGACATTATTGTGTTTTTGTTATAAATCTCTTTTCTTACGGTTATGACCCAGCTATTCCTATTGCTTAGTATTCTCGGACACCGATTCACTCGACAAGACCCCAAATCAGAACACGGTTGAACAGGAAAGAGATTATATTCCAAATAACAAGGTTAGATGGAAGCAAGATGCAAGCCAGAAGCACAAAGGGGAAAACGTCAGTATATTTATAGTTTTTACATAAGAAGATTCCAGAGTATTCTCCAACTATCGACTAGTGCTGATTGGATAAGAATTAGCCAATCAGCGTGCACCAAAGCAATCGTGAATTGAGCATGCTTTAATCCGGTCTATGTCCCGCTAACACCTCCCCCTTGAGCAGATTCGTAGGATCTAGTGCTGGGGTCCAACTGCAACCGAGTGACTGGTCTGTGCTTTCGATTAGTCCATCGTCTAGGCAACAGAGAAGTATCACTTTTTTCTTGCACAGAAACTGACGTGTCTATTCCCGGCGTTTTGATTTCAAAGGTGTCTAGCAGAACATCAAGAGGTAATCGATATTGAATCTTGTTGCTGGCTATCGAAGTTGCTTTCAATTGGTTAGCATGACGTACCCAAACTTCCGAGCCAACTGACACCTCGTAAACCACACTCCCCTTCTTTTTCAAGATCTGACCAGCTGTCCATGTAGGATGTTTCTCACGATAGTCCATAGCAAGCAGTTTTTGTCCCACCGTGATCAATCGTCTTTGTGCCCCATGATGTCGGTTGAACTGATCCTCCATTGATAGGTTTCGTTGGGGTTCAATAGCGGCGTAAGACGGATGACATCGAAATGTGTTCGTATTTTTCTTTTCGGTTTTCCTAGTAACCTATCACCTGTCTTCTTTGGGAGTACTGGGGTGTCCAATGATGAACGTGATACGTTACAGACACTGTTAATTGGTACATCCATTATTCCAAGTTTGTCTAACATATCTAGACCAAGAAGATCAAGGTTCGGCCGTTCTGTTAGGTAACATATTCCTGTACAGTTAGTTCGACTGAAGGAAAATTCACACTGTAATTCACCAACCAGTTTTAGCACACCACCTGATGCGTTTTTAGCCGTTTTCTTAGATGGCTTCATTGGCGGTTTACCCAGCAAGTTATACGTTTCTCTAGACACTAACGTGATATCTGATGCCGTGTCAATTTGAAGACGAGCTGATATGCCGTTTATCTGGATGGTAACATACTTTCTCTGAATGTCATAGTTTGTTTGAAAGGCAGCTACCAAAGAAAGAGATTTGGACTCGGCTGATTTCACATGTTGAGGACGTTTATGCTTCTTCTTAGGCTGAGACGTACGCTTCGGTGGACAATGACCTTTATGTCCACGTTTGTTGCACGCCTGACATTTATGCTTCTTGAACGGACAGAATCGTGCATAATGCCAATCACCGCATAACCAGCATACAATCCTTGGTTTGTTACGAGTTGTTACCGGCTTCTGAACTTTTAACCTAGTAATAGTATTGACACTACCGCAGGTTAAATTAGGATTTACCTGTTCAATCAACTCGTTGTGTCTGATGCTTTGTAGACGCTTACACTCATCTGTCAATGTTCTGAGTGTGACATTTGGGTCTTGATCCAGTCGAGCTAAAAGTCTAGTCCTGATCTCAGCGTCCTGTGGTGACTGAAGAGCTTTGATGAATATTAAGCATTTAAATTGGTCATCAGTCAACGAGCGTAACTTGAAACGTTCACACTCTCTGTTGACGATGTCTGCTAGAACACCATATTCATCGGCTTCGCGTTCCACCAAATTTAGACACCGATATCGAATACTAAACAACGAGGATGACTCGCCGAATATCTCTGACAACTGAAATACCGTCTCCTCGAAACTGAGCTCTCGAGGTAACTTTGGCAATATATGGTCAGCAAAACGTGCATGTTCATTGCTTCCCAACTTACGTACCAACCGAATACTACATCATGGTGCACAAAGACGGTTGATCACGGTGGGACAAAAACTGCTTGCTATGGACTATCGTGAGAAACATCCTACATGGACAGCTGGTCAGATCTTGAAAAAGAAGGGGAGTGTGGTTTACGAGGTGTCAGTTGGCTCGGAAGTTTGGGTACGTCATGCTAACCAATTGAAAGCAACTTCGATAGCCAGCAACAAGATTCAATATCGATTACCTGTTGATGTTCTGCTAGACACCTTTGAAATCAAAACGCCGGGAATAGACACGTCAGTTTCTGTGCAAGAAAAAAGTGATACTTCTCTGTTGCCTAGACGATGGACTAATCGAAAGCACAGACCAGTCACTCGGTTGCAGTTGGACCCCAGCACTAGATCCTACGAATCTGCTCAAGGGGGAGGTGTTAGCGGGACATAGACCGGATTAAAGCATGCTCAATTCACGATTGCTTTGGTGCACGCTGATTGGCTAATTCTTATCCAATCAGCACTAGTCGATAGTTGGAGAATACTCTGGAATCTTCTTATGTAAAAACTATAAATATACTGACGTTTTCCCCTTTGTGCTTCTGGCTTGTATCTTGCTTCCATCTAACCTTGTTATTTGGAATATAATCTCTTTCCTGTTCAACCGTGTTCTGATTTGGGGTCTTGTCGAGTGAATCGGTGTCCGAGAATACTAAGCAATAGGAATAGCTGGGTCATAACCGTAAGAAAAGAGATTTATAACAGTGGCGACGGGGAAAAAGGAAAACAAATTCAAGATGCCTATATCAGATGACCAGCTTAACCGAATACTACAACAACAGCAAGCACAACTTGATGCACAAATGCGGTTGTTGGAGACTCTGACTCAACAGCTCAACATCCACAGCTCGAGTTCACATGCTATTTCAAGTACGTCTTGTGATGCAGTTGCTAGCAGCATCCCAAAATTCATCTATGATCCCGAAAGTGGAAATACTTTTCTCACGTAGTTCAGACGTTGGGAAGATACATTTAGAACAGAATTCTGTAACCAAGACGATGCGTGGAAGACCCGATTGTTGGTACGTAAGTTGGGAAGCAATGAACATGCACGTTTTGCTGACCATATATTGCCAAAGTTACCTCGAGAGCTCAGTTTCGAGGAGACGGTATTTCAGTTGTCAGAGATATTCGGCGAGTCATCCTCGTTGTTTAGTATTCGATATCGGTGTCTAAATTTGGTGGAACGCGAAGCCGATGAATATGGTGTTCTAGCAGACATCGTCAACAGAGAGTGTGAACGTTTCAAGTTACGCTCGTTGACTGATGACCAATTTAAATGCTTAATATTCATCAAAGCTCTTCAGTCACCACAGGACGCTGAGATCAGGACTAGACTTTTAGCTCGACTGGATCAAGACCCAAATGTCACACTCAGAACATTGACAGATGAGTGTAAGCGTCTACAAAGCATCAGACACAACGAGTTGATTGAACAGGTAAATCCTAATTTAACCTGCGGTAGTGTCAATACTATTACTAGGTTAAAAGTTCAGAAGCCGGTAACAACTCGTAACAAACCAAGGATTGTATGCTGGTTATGCGGTGATTGGCATTATGCACGATTCTGTCCGTTCAAGAAGCATAAATGTCAGGCGTGCAACAAACGTGGACATAAAGGTCATTGTCCACCGAAGCGTACGTCTCAGCCTAAGAAGAAGCATAAACGTCCTCAACATGTGAAATCAGCCGAGTCCAAATCTCTTTCTTTGGTAGCTGCCTTTCAAACAAACTATGACATTCAGAGAAAGTATGTTACCATCCAGATAAACGGCATATCAGCTCGTCTTCAAATTGACACGGCATCAGATATCACGTTAGTGTCTAGAGAAACGTATAACTTGCTGGGTAAACCGCCAATGAAGCCATCTAAGAAAACGGCTAAAAACGCATCAGGTGGTGTGCTAAAACTGGTTGGTGAATTACAGTGTGAATTTTCCTTCAGTCGAACTAACTGTACAGGAATATGTTACCTAACAGAACGGCCGAACCTTGATCTTCTTGGTCTAGATATGTTAGACAAACTTGGAATAATGGATGTACCAATTAACAGTGTCTGTAACGTATCACGTTCATCATTGGACACCCCAGTACTCCCAAAGAAGACAGGTGATAGGTTACTAGGAAAACCGAAAAGAAAAATACGAACACATTTCGATGTCATCCGTCTTACGCCGCTATTGAACCCCAACGAAACCTATCAATGGAGGATCAGTTCAACCGACATCATGGTGCACAAAGACGATTGATCACGGTGGGACAAAAACTGCTTGCTATGGACTATCGTGAGAAACATCCTACATGGACAGCTGGTCAGATCTTGAAAAAGAAGGGGAGTGTGGTTTACGAGGTGTCAGTTGGCTCGGAAGTTTGGGTACGTCATGCTAACCAATTGAAAGCAACTTCGATAGCCAGCAACAAGATTCAATATCGATTACCTCTTGATGTTCTGCTAGACACCTTTGAAATCAAAACGCCGGGAATAGACACGTCAGTTTCTGTGCAAGAAAAAAGTGATACTTCTCTGTTGCCTAGACGATGGACTAATCGAAAGCACAGACCAGTCACTCGGTTGCAGTTGGACCCCAGCACTAGATCCTACGAATCTGCTCAAGGGGGAGGTGTTAGCGGGACATAGACCGGATTAAAGCATGCTCAATTCACGATTGCTTTGGTGCACGCTGATTGGCTAATTCTTATCCAATCAGCACTAGTCGATAGTTGGAGAATACTCTGGAATCTTCTTATGTAAAAACTATAAATATACTGACGTTTTCCCCTTTGTGCTTCTGGCTTGTATCTTGCTTCCATCTAACCTTGTTATTTGGAATATAATCTCTTTCCTGTTCAACCGTGTTCTGATTTGGGGTCTTGTCGAGTGAATCGGTGTCCGAGAATACTAAGCAATAGGAATAGCTGGGTCATAACCGTAAGAAAAGAGATTTATAACAGTGGCGACGGGGAAAAAGGAAAACAAATTCAAGATGCCTATATCAGATGACCAGCTTAACCGAATACTACAACAACAGCAAGCACAACTTGATGCACAAATGCGGTTGTTGGAGACTCTGACTCAACAGCTCAACATCCACAGCTCGAGTTCACATGCTATTTCAAGTACGTCTTGTGATGCAGTTGCTAGCAGCATCCCAAAATTCATCTATGATCCCGAAAGTGGAAATACTTTTCTCACGTAGTTCAGACGTTGGGAAGATACATTTAGAACAGAATTCTGTAACCAAGACGATGCGTGGAAGACCCGATTGTTGGTACGTAAGTTGGGAAGCAATGAACATGCACGTTTTGCTGACCATATATTGCCAAAGTTACCTCGAGAGCTCAGTTTCGAGGAGACGGTATTTCAGTTGTCAGAGATATTCGGCGAGTCATCCTCGTTGTTTAGTATTCGATATCGGTGTCTAAATTTGGTGGAACGCGAAGCCGATGAATATGGTGTTCTAGCAGACATCGTCAACAGAGAGTGTGAACGTTTCAAGTTACGCTCGTTGACTGATGACCAATTTAAATGCTTAATATTCATCAAAGCTCTTCAGTCACCACAGGACGCTGAGATCAGGACTAGACTTTTAGCTCGACTGGATCAAGACCCAAATGTCACACTCAGAACATTGACAGATGAGTGTAAGCGTCTACAAAGCATCAGACACAACGAGTTGATTGAACAGGTAAATCCTAATTTAACCTGCGGTAGTGTCAATACTATTACTAGGTTAAAAGTTCAGAAGCCGGTAACAACTCGTAACAAACCAAGGATTGTATGCTGGTTATGCGGTGATTGGCATTATGCACGATTCTGTCCGTTCAAGAAGCATAAATGTCAGGCGTGCAACAAACGTGGACATAAAGTAAGTCATTGTCCACCGAAGCGTACGTCTCAGCCTAAGAAGAAGCATAAACGTCCTCAACATGTGAAATCAGCCGAGTCCAAATCTCTTTCTTTGGTAGCTGCCTTTCAAACAAACTATGACATTCAGAGAAAGTATGTTACCATCCAGATAAACGGCATATCAGCTCGTCTTCAAATTGACACGGCATCAGATATCACGTTAGTGTCTAGAGAAACGTATAACTTGCTGGGTAAACCGCCAATGAAGCCATCTAAGAAAACGGCTAAAAACGCATCAGGTGGTGTGCTAAAACTGGTTGGTGAATTACAGTGTGAATTTTCCTTCAGTCGAACTAACTGTACAGGAATATGTTACCTAACAGAACGGCCGAACCTTGATCTTCTTGGTCTAGATATGTTAGACAAACTTGGAATAATGGATGTACCAATTAACAGTGTCTGTAACGTATCACGTTCATCATTGGACACCCCAGTACTCCCAAAGAAGACAGGTGATAGGTTACTAGGAAAACCGAAAAGAAAAATACGAACACATTTCGATGTCATCCGTCTTACGCCAGCTATTGAACCCCAACGAAACCTATCAATGGAGGATCAGTTCAACCGACATCATGGTGCACAAAGACGATTGATCACGGTGGGACAAAAACTGCTTGCTATGGACTATCGTGAGAAACATCCTACATGGACAGCTGGTCAGATCTTGAAAAAGAAGGGGAGTGTGGTTTACGAGGTGTCAGTTGGCTCGGAAGTTTGGGTACGTCATGCTAACCAATTGAAAGCAACTTCGATAGCCAGCAACAAGATTCAATATCGATTACCTCTTGATGTTCTGCTAGACACCTTTGAAATCAAAACGCCGGGAATAGACACGTCAGTTTCTGTGCAAGAAAAAAGTGATACTTCTCTGTTGCCTAGACGATGGACTAATCGAAAGCACAGACCAGTCACTCGGTTGCAGTTGGACCCCAGCACTAGATCCTACGAATCTGCTCAAGGGGGAGGTGTTAGCGGGACATAGACCGGATTAAAGCATGCTCAATTCACGATTGCTTTGGTGCACGCTGATTGGCTAATTCTTATCCAATCAGCACTAGTCGATAGTTGGAGAATACTCTGGAATCTTCTTATGTAAAAACTATAAATATACTGACGTTTTCCCCTTTGTGCTTCTGGCTTGTATCTTGCTTCCATCTAACCTTGTTATTTGGAATATAATCTCTTTCCTGTTCAACCGTGTTCTGATTTGGGGTCTTGTCGAGTGAATCGGTGTCCGAGAATACTAAGCAATAGGAATAGCTGGGTCATAACCGTAAGAAAAGAGATTTATAACAAAAACACAATAATGTCAAGTAAGTAGGTGGAATGCAACGAAATCACAACTACACATAATTAGGAAAAAATACCAACATTGGAATCCAAAAGAAAAGAACATGACTAACAATTTTACGATTGACCAAACAAAGAAACAACAACGAAAGACAAGAAATAAAATTACCCACACTTTATTTGTGTTTAGGTAATAACTAAAACGGATATCTAGTACTTTAAAGAAGAAAATTCAAAATAAATATTCTGAAGCATTACTGATATGGTTTCTTAACGGCTGTACACACGTTTACAACTGTACAGGGAATACTATAGGTTGGTGGTTTGATGGTCCAGTATCACTAGAAATAGTTGTTACAGGAGATATTAGAAATCGACTAAAAGGTTGTTCGTGAGCATCACAAGTTAACTGGGGTAAATTAAGGAAAGCATCAGAACGTGAACTAGCTGGTGTATGTGAACCAATCGAAATAGTATGATTAGGATCAATTGACTTATGTTTTAGATGATGGTGATGTTGAAGACGAGAGGATGTTTTTGAACGTCTAGAACTTTTCTTAAATAAATCATAAGTAGACTGTTGATGAGGATTTCTCTGTAGATATGCTTCAGTGTCGTCATGATGAGACTTTATTTCTCTAAGAAAATAGTGATGAGATTTTCGATCACATGAACTACCGCTACCGGTAGTAGTAACTGAACTACGACCAAGATTCTCTACTTGAAATAAATTGGAATTTTGCGGAGATAAAGGTCTGTAAATGTTACCCAAATAAAGGATACCACCATTCAAGCTAAGGTCACAGCCATGTGATATAGATTCTATAGGCGTATTAGTATGTAATACTGATTCTACTCCATCTAACTGTTGATTACATATTCCGATACCACTTCCATTCCCTGAAGTGTTATAACCCATTGTAGGAACTGATTGATCACGTCCTGACTTTACAGATTTACGTGGACCACCGCTAGTTGTCCCAGTTCGACTGCTACTTGTTGTTACAATGCTGGCAGGGGGAACACTAAATGCCTCATAGGGTGGTGGTGTATAATACAATGGATCTGTGGGTCAGTGAGAGAAGGAATAAGTAGAAATATCCGAGTTTAAAGTAAGATAATTACATAACTATATTAAAGATTCTCATTGTGAAAATTAGAACAACACATATATATATTGTTTTCAATTAGATCGTCATCAGGCTTTACTCTAATATACATGAATATTTATATGAAAATGTTAAACCAATCAAGGCAATATGAGTCGATAATCACAATGAAATAGAATAAGTCTCTACAAATAATAGGTAAAAATACAAGTCGATAGTAGTAGGAAGACAGGTGAACTGATAATAACTGATGATAACTGATAATAACTAATAATAACTAATAATTAGACCCCAAATCAGAACACGGTTGAACAGGAAAGAGATTATATTCCAAATAACAATGTTAGATGGAAGCAAGATGCAAGCCAGAAGCACAAAGGGGAAAACGTCAGTATATTTATAGTTTTTACATAAGAAGATTCCAGAGTATTCTCCAACTATCGACTAGTGCTGATTGGATAAGAATTAGCCAATCAGCGTGCACCAAAGCAATCGTGAATTGAGCATGCTTTAATCCGGTCTATGTCCCGCTAACACCTCCCCCTTGAGCAGATTCGTAGGATCTAGTGCTGGGGTCCAACTGCAACCGAGTGACTGGTCTGTGCTTTCGATTAGTCCATCGTCTAGGCAACAGAGAAGTATCACTTTTTTCTTGCACAGAAACTGACGTGTCTATTCCCGGCGTTTTGATTTCAAAGGTGTCTAGCAGAACATCAAGAGGTAATCGATATTGAATCTTGTTGCTGGCTATCGAAGTTGCTTTCAATTGGTTAGCATGACGTACCCAAACTTCCGAGCCAACTGACACCTCGTAAACCACACTCCCCTTCTTTTTCAAGATCTGACCAGCTGTCCATGTAGGATGTTTCTCACGATAGTCCATAGCAAGCAGTTTTTGTCCCACCGTGATCAATCGTCTTTGTGCACCATGATGTCGGTTGAACTGATCCTCCATTGATAGGTTTCGTTGGGGTTCAATAGCGGCGTAAGACGGATGACATCGAAATGTGTTCGTATTTTTCTTTTCGGTTTTCCTAGTAACCTATCACCTGTCTTCTTTGGGAGTACTGGGGTGTCCAATGATGAACGTGATACGTTACAGACACTGTTAATTGGTACATCCATTATTCCAAGTTTGTCTAACATATCTAGACCAAGAAGATCAAGGTTCGGCCGTTCTGTTAGGTAACATATTCCTGTACAGTTAGTTCGACTGAAGGAAAATTCACACTGTAATTCACCAACCAGTTTTAGCACACCACCTGATGCGTTTTTAGCCGTTTTCTTAGATGGCTTCATTGGCGGTTTACCCAGCAAGTTATACGTTTCTCTAGACACTAACGTGATATCTGATGCCGTGTCAATTTGAAGACGAGCTGATATGCCGTTTATCTGGATGGTAACATACTTTCTCTGAATGTCATAGTTTGTTTGAAAGGCAGCTACCAAAGAAAGAGATTTGGACTCGGCTGATTTCACATGTTGAGGACGTTTATGCTTCTTCTTAGGCTGAGACGTACGCTTCGGTGGACAATGACCTTTATGTCCACGTTTGTTGCACGCCTGACATTTATGCTTCTTGAACGGACAGAATCGTGCATAATGCCAATCACCGCATAACCAGCATGCAGTCCTTGGTTTGTTACGAGTTGTTACCGGCTTCTGAACTTTTAACCTAGTAATAGTATTGACACTACCGCAGGTTAAATTAGGATTTACCTGTTCAATCAACTCGTTGTGTCTGATGCTTTGTAGACGCTTACACTCATCTGTCAATGTTCTGAGTGTGACGTTTGGGTCTTGATCCAGTCGAGCTAAAAGTCTAGTCCTGATCTCAGCGTCCTGTGGTGACTGAAGAGCTTTGATGAATATTAAGCATTTAAATTGGTCATCAGTCAACGAGCGTAACTTGAAACGTTCACACTCTCTGTTGACGATGTCTGCTAGAACACCATATTCATCGGCTTCGCGTTCCACCAAATTTAGACACCGATATCGATTACTAAACAACGAGGATGACTCGCCGAATATCTCTGACAACTGAAATACCGTCTCCTCGAAACTGAGCTCTCGAGGTAACTTTGGCAATATATGGTCAGCAAAACGTGCATGTTCATTGCTTCCCAACTTACGTAACATCAATCGGGTCTTCCACGCATCGTCTTGGTTACAGAATTCTGTTCTAAATGTATCTTCCCAACGTCTGAACTACGTGAGAAAAGTATTTCCACTTTCGGGATCATAGATGAATTTTGGGATGCTGCTAGCAACTGCATCACAAGACGTACTTGAAATAGCATGTGAACTCGAGCTGTGGATGTTGAGCTGTTGAGTCAGAGTCTCCAACAACCGCATTTGTGCATCAAGTTGTGCTTGCTGTTGTTGTAGTATTCGGTTAAGCTGGTCATCTGATATAGGCATCTTGAATTTGTTTTCCTTTTTCCCCGTCGCCACTGTTATAAATCTCTTTTCTTACGGTTATGACCCAGCTATTCCTATTGCTTAGTATTCTCGGACACTGATTCACTCGACAAGACCCCAAATCAGAACACGGTTGAACAGGAAAGAGATTATATTCCAAATAACAAGGTTAGATGGAAGCAAGATACAAGCCAGAAGCACAAAGGGGATTTTTTTTTTTTTTTTATAGTTTTTACATAAGAAGATTCCAGAGTATTCTCCAACTATCGACTAGTGCTGATTGGATAAGAATTAGCCAATCAGCGTGCACCAACGCAATCGTGAATTGAGCATGCTTTAATCCGGTCTATGTCCCGCTAACACCTCCCCCTTGAGCAGATTCGTAGGATCTAGTGCTGGGGTCCAACTGCAACCGAGTGACTGGTCTGTGCTTTCGATTAGTCCATCGTCTAGGCAACAGAGAAGTATCACTTTTTTCTTGCACAGAAACTGACGTGTCTATTCCCGGCGTTTTGATTCAAAAGGTGTCTAGCAGAACATCAAGAGGTAATCGATATTGAATCTTGTTGCTGGCTGTCGAAGTTGCTTTCAATTGGTTAGCATGACGTACCCAAACTTCCGAGCCAACTGACACCTCGTAAACCACACTCCCCTTCTTTTTCAAGATCTGACCAGCTGTCCATGTAGGATGTTTCTCACGATAGTCCATAGCTTTTTTTTTTTTTCCCACCGTGATCAATCGTCTTGGTGCACCATGAAGTCGGTTGAACTGATCCTCCATTGATAGGTTTCGTTGGGGTTCAATAGCGGCGTAAGACGGATGACATCGAAATGTGTTCGTATTTTTCTTTTCGGTTTTCCTAGTAACCTATCACCTGTCTTCTTTGGGAGTACTGGGGTGTCCAATGCTGAACGTGATACGTTACAGACACTGTTAATTGGTACATCCATTATTCCAAGTTTGTCTAACATATCTAGACCAAGAAGATCAAGGTTCGGCCGTTCTGTTAGGTAACATATTCCTGTACAGTTAGTTCGATTGAAGGAAAATTCACACTGTAATTCACCAACCAGTTTTAGCACACCACCTGATGCGTTTTTAGCCGTTTTCTTAGATGGCTTCATTGGCGGTTTACCCAGCAAGTTATACGTTTCTCTAGACACTAACGTGATATCTGATGCCGTGTCAATTTGAAGACGAGCTGATTTGCCGTTTATCTGGATGGTAACATACTTTCTCTGAATGTCATAGTTTGTTTGAAAGGCAGCTACCAAAGAAAGAGATTTGGACTCGGCTGATTTCACAGGTTGAGGACGTTTATGCTTCTTCTTAGGCTGAGACGTACGCTTCGGTGGACAATGACCTTTCAGTCCACGTTTGTTGCACGCCTGACATTTATGCTTCTTGAACGGACAGAATCGTGCATAATGCCAATCACCGCATAACCAGCATACAATCCTTGGTTTGTTACGAGTTGTTACCGGCTTCTGAACTTTTAACCTAGTAATAGTATTGACACTACCGCAGGTTAAATTAGGATTTACCTGTTCAATCAACTCGTTGTGTCTGATGCTTTGTAGACGCTTACACTCATCTGTCAATGTTCTGAGTGTGACATTTGGGTCTTGATCCAGTCGAGCTAAAAGTCTAGTCCTGATCTCAGCGTCCTGTGGTGACTGAAGAGCTTTGATGAATATTAAGCATTTAAATTGGTCATCAGTCAACGAGCGTAACTTGAAACGTTCACACTCTCTGTTGACGATGTCTGCTAGAACACCATATTCATCGGCTTCGCGTTCCACCAAATGTAGACACCGATATCGAATACTAAACAACGAGGATGACTCGCCAAATATCTCTGACAACTGAAATACCGTCTCCTCGAAACTGAGCTCTCGAGGTAACTTTGGCAATATATGGTCAGCAAAACGTGCATGTTCATTGCTTCCCAACTTACGTCAGTCAGTCAGTCAGTCAGCTACAACGTAGGACCAGGCACATGTATGCATCGGCCCAGGTTGCCATACCTCATTAGCACAGCAAGATGAACACTGGATTCATAGGAGTGGTTAGGTCAAAGGTGGTAATATATAGGAGAAAGATTGCAATAAGGATATAGTATAGGAAGAAAGAATTAGTTCGTAGAAAGAAAGATGTGAATTGATCTTAATCTCTTAGTTTAAGAGAAGACAGAGAGTGTATACACCGACTCCATTGTGATCGATTCTGAGCCATGTCACCAAGGGTCTCCAACCATTGGTTACGAAAGTCACGCGGACCCCAACCAAGTAGTCTGCATCTACCAACATGGCTCAGACTAGAATTTAGTGACTTCAGGCACTGATGCCACGTTTTGGTTTGGCCGCCCCTAACTTTCTTCCAACCATCCCCTACACCGGTTATCATTGCACGTCGCGGTAATCGGTGTTCAGGCATACGTAATACGTGGCCCAACCATCTCAGTCGATGAAGATTCATAACCTCATCAACTGATTTACCATCATTCCTTAATACCCTGCGTCTAACCTCACTATTACTTACCCGGTGATCCCAGCAGATGCCAGCAATATTTCTAAGGCATCTGTGGTCAAATACTAGTAGCTTACGGGTGTCTTCTACTCTTAAGGGCCATGTTTCGCTGCCGTAAATTAAAACAGAACGGACAGCCGCGCAGTATACTCGTCCTTTTATTGATAGACGGATATCTCGCCTCCGCCAAAGGTGACGTAAGTTGGCAAAAGCCAAACGAGCTTTACGAATCCGTGCTGAGATTTCGTCAGACACCAACCCATTAGGGCTGATCAGACTTCCAAGATAAGTGAAGTTGTCAACACGTTCGACTACTTCACTCCCTATCCTTAGTTCAGGTGTTGACGCAGACCAGTCCTGAAGCAACAACTTGCATTTAGAGGGAGAGAAGCGCATCCCAAACATTCTGGCATTGTTGCTTAGTGCTACCAGAAGACTCTGCATTTTGTCAGCGTCTTCACCAAACAGGACTATGTCATCTGCGTATTCTAAGTCGATAAGTGGACCTCCTGGACTTACGTACCAACAATCGGGTCTTCCACGCATCGTCTTGGTTACAGAATTCTGTTCTAAATGTATCTTCCCAACGTCTGAACTACGTGAGAAAAGTATTTCCACTTTCGGGATCATAGATGAATTTTGGGATGCTGCTAGCAACTGCATCACAAGACGTACTTGAAATAGCATGTGAACTCGAGCTGTGGATGTTGAGCTGTTGAGTCAGAGTCCAACAACCGCATTTGTGCATCAAGTTGTGCTTGCTGTTGTTGTAGTATTCGGTTAAGCTGGTCATCTGATATAGGCATCTTGAATTTGTTTTCCTTTTTCCCCGTCGCCACTGTTATAAATCTCTTTTCTTACGGTTATGACCCAGCTATTCCTATTGCTTAGTATTCTCGGACACCGATTCACTCGACAAGACCCCAAATCAGAACACGGTTGAACAGGAAAGAGATTATATTCCAAATAACAAGGTTAGATGGAAGCAAGATACAAGCCAGAAGCACAAAGGGGAAAACGTCAGTATATTTATAGTTTTTACATAAGAAGATTCCAGAGTATTCTCCAACTATCGACTAGTGCTGATTGGATAAGAATTAGCCAATCAGCGTGCACCAAAGCAATCGTGAATTGAGCATGCTTTAATCCGGTCTATGTCCCGCTAACACCTCCCCTTGAGCAGATTCGTAGGATCTAGTGCTGGGGTCCAACTGCAACCGAGTGACTGGTCTGTGCTTTCGATTAGTCCATCGTCTAGGCAACAGAGAAGTATCACTTTTTTCTTGCACAGAAACTGACGTGTCTATTCCCGGCGTTTTGATTTCAAAGGTGTCTAGCAGAACATCAAGAGGTAATCGATATTGAATCTTGTTGCTGGCTATCGAAGTTGCTTTCAATTGGTTAGCATGACGTACCCAAACTTCCGAGCCAACTGACACCTCGTAAACCACACTCCCCTTCTTTTTCAAGATCTGACCAGCTGTCCATGTAGGATGTTTCCCACGATAGTCCATAGCAAGCAGTTTTTGTCCCACCGTGATCAATCGTCTTTGTGCCCCATGATGTCGGTTGAACTGATCCTCCATTGATAGGTTTCGTTGGGGTTCAATAGCTGGCGTAAGACGGATGACATCGAAATGTGTTCGTATTTTTCTTTTCGGTTTTCCTAGTAACCTATCACCTGTCTTCTTTGGGAGTACTGGGGTGTCCAATGATGAACGTGATACGTTACAGACACTGTTAATTGGTACATCCATTATTCCAAGTTTGTCTAACATATCTAGACCAAGAAGATCAAGGTTCGGCCGTTCTGTTAGGTAACATATTCCTGTACAGTTAGTTCGATTGAAGGAAAATTCACACTGTAATTCACCAACCAGTTTTAGCACACCACCTGATGCGTTTTTAGCCGTTTTCTTAGATGGCTTCATTGGCGGTTTACCCAGCAAGTTATACGTTTCTCTAGACACTAACGTGATATCTGATGCCGTGTCAATTTGAAGACGAGCTGATATGCCGTTTATCTGGATGGTAACATACTTTCTCTGAATGTCATAGTTTGTTTGAAAGGCAGCTACCAAAGAAAGAGATTTGGACTCGGCTGATTTCACATGTTGAGGACGTTTATGCTTCTTCTTAGGCTGAGACGTACGCTTCGGTGGACAATGACCTTTATGTCCACGTTTGTTGCACGCCTGACATTTATGCTTCTTGAACGGACAGAATCGTGCATAATGCCAATCACCGCATAACCAGCATGCAGTCCTTGGTTTGTTACGAGTTGTTACCGGCTTCTGAACTTTTAACCTAGTAATAGTATTGACACTACCGCAGGTTAAATTAGGATTTACCTGTTCAATCAACTCGTTGTGTCTGATGCTTTGTAGACGCTTACACTCATCTGTCAATGTTCTGAGTGTGACGTTTGGGTCTTGATCCAGTCGAGCTAAAAGTCTAGTCCTGATCTCAGCGTCCTGTGGTGACTGAAGAGCTTTGATGAATATTAAGCATTTAAATTGGTCATCAGTCAACGAGCGTAACTTGAAACGTTCACACTCTCTGTTGACGATGTCTGCTAGAACACCATATTCATCGGCTTCGCGTTCCACCAAATTTAGACACCGATATCGAATACTAAACAACGAGGATGACTCGCCGAATATCTCTGACAACTGAAATACCGTCTCCTCGAAACTGAGCTCTCGAGGTAACTTTGGCAATATATGGTCAGCAAAACGTGCATGTTCATTGCTTCCCAACTTACGTACCAACAATCGGGTCTTCCACGCATCGTCTTGGTTACAGAATTCTGTTCTAAATGTATCTTCCCAACGTCTGAACTACGTGAGAAAAGTATTTCCACTTTCGGGATCATAGATGAATTCTGGGATGCTGCTAGCAACTGCATCACAAGACGTACTTGAAATAGCATGTGAACTCGAGCTGTGGATGTTGAGCTGTTGAGTCAGAGTCTCCAACAACCGCATTTGTGCATCAAGTTGTGCTTGCTGTTGTTGTAGTATTCGGTTAAGCTGGTCATCTGATATAGGCATCTTGAATTTGTTTTCCTTTTTCCCCGTCGCCACTGTTATAAATCTCTTTTCTTACGGTTATGACCCAGCTATTCCTATTGCTTAGTATTCTCGGACACCGATTCACTCGACAAGACCCCAAATCAGAACACGGTTGAACAGGAAAGAGATTATATTCCAAATAACAAGGTTAGATGGAAGCAAGATACAAGCCAGAAGCACAAAGGGGAAAACGTCAGTATATTTATAGTTTTTACATAAGAAGATTCCAGAGTATTCTCCAACTATCGACTAGTGCTGATTGGATAAGAATTAGCCAATCAGCGTGCACCAAAGCAATCGTGAATTGAGCATGCTTTAATCCGGTCTATGTCCCGCTAACACCTCCCCTTGAGCAGATTCGTAGGATCTAGTGCTGGGGTCCAACTGCAACCGAGTGACTGGTCTGTGCTTTCGATTAGTCCATCGTCTAGGCAACAGAGAAGTATCACTTTTTCTTGCACAGAAACTGACGTGTCTATTCCCGGCGTTTTGATTTCAAAGGTGTCTAGCAGAACATCAAGAGGTAATCGATATTGAATCTTGTTGCTGGCTATCGAAGTTGCTTTCAATTGGTTAGCATGACGTACCCAAACTTCCGAGCCAACTGACACCTCGTAAACCACACTCCCCTTCTTTTTCAAGATCTGACCAGCTGTCCATGTAGGATGTTTCCCACGATAGTCCATAGCAAGCAGTTTTTGTCCCACCGTGATCAATCGTCTTTGTGCCCCATGATGTCGGTTGAACTGATCCTCCATTGATAGGTTTCGTTGGGGTTCAATAGCGGCGTAAGACGGATGACATCGAAATGTGTTCGTATTTTTCTTTTCGGTTTTCCTAGTAACCTATCACCTGTCTTCTTTGGGAGTACTGGGGTGTCCAATGATGAACGTGATACGTTACAGACACTGTTAATTGGTACATCCATTATTCCAAGTTTGTCTAACATATCTAGACCAAGAAGATCAAGGTTCGGCCGTTCTGTTAGGTAACATATTCCTGTACAGTTAGTTCGACTGAAGGAAAATTCACACTGTAATTCACCAACCAGTTTTAGCACACCACCTGATGCGTTTTTAGCCGTTTTCTTAGATGGCTTCATTGGCGGTTTACCCAGCAAGTTATACGTTTCTCTAGACACTAACGTGATATCTGATGCCGTGTCAATTTGAAGACGAGCTGATATGCCGTTTATCTGGATGGTAACATACTTTCTCTGAATGTCATAGTTTGTTTGAAAGGCAGCTACCAAAGAAAGAGATTTGGACTCGGCTGATTTCACATGTTGAGGACGTTTATGCTTCTTCTTAGGCTGAGACGTACGCTTCGGTGGACAATGACCTTTTATGTCCACGTTTGTTGCACGCCTGACATTTATGCTTCTTGAACGGACAGAATCGTGCATAATGCCAATCACCGCATAACCAGCATACAATCCTTGGTTTGTTACGAGTTGTTACCGGCTTCTGAACTTTTAACCTAGTAATAGTATTGACACTACCGCAGGTTAAATTAGGATTTACCTGTTCAATCAACTCGTTGTTGTCTGATGCTTTGTAGACGCTTACACTCATCTGTCAATGTTCTGAGTGTGACATTTGGGTCTTGATCCAGTCGAGCTAAAAGTCTAGTCCTGATCTCAGCGTCTTGTGGTGACTGAAGAGCTTTGATGAATATTAAGCATTTAAATTGGTCATCAGTCAACGAGCGTAACTTGAAACGTTCACACTCTCTGTTGACGATGTCTGCTAGAACACCATATTCATCGCTTCGCGTTTCACCAAATTTAGACACCGATATCGAATACTAAACAACGAGGATGACTCGCCGAATATCTCTGACAACTGAAATACCGTCTCCTCGAAACTGAGCTCTCGAGGTAACTTTGGCAATATATGGTCAGCAAAACGTGCATGTTCATTGCTTCCCAACTTACGTACCAACAATCGGGTCTTCCACGCATCGTCTTGGTTACAGAATTCTGTTCTAAATGTATCTTCCCAACGTCTGAACTACGTGAGAAAAGTATTTCCACTTTCGGGATCATAGATGAATTCTGGGATGCTGCTAGCAACTGCATCACAAGACGTACTTGAAATAGCATGTGAACTCGAGCTGTGGATGTTGAGCTGTTGAGTCAGAGTCTCCAACAACCGCATTTGTGCATCAAGTTGTGCTTGCTGTTGTTGTAGTATTCGGTTAAGCTGGTCATCTGATATAGGCATCTTGAATTTGTTTTCCTTTTTCCCCGTCGCCACTGTTATAAATCTCTTTTCTTACGGTTATGACCCAGCTATTCCTATTGCTTAGTATTCTCGGACACCGATTCACTCGACAAGACCCCAAATCAGAACACGGTTGAACAGGAAAGAGATTATATTCCAAATAACAAGGTTAGATGGAAGCAAGATCAAGCCAGAAGCACAAAGGGGAAAACGTCAGTATATTTATAGTTTTTACATAAGAAGATTCCAGAGTATTCTCCAACTATCGACTAGTGCTGATTGGATAAGAATTAGCCAATCAGCGTGCACCAAAGCAATCGTGAATTGAGCATGCTTTAATCCGGTCTATGTCCCGCTAACACCTCCCCCTTGAGCAGATTCGTAGGATCTAGTGCTGGGGTCCAACTGCAACCGAGTGACTGGTCTGTGCTTTCGATTAGTCCATCGTCTAGGCAACAGAGAAGTATCACTTTTTTCTTGCACAGAAACTGACGTGTCTATTCCCGGCGTTTTGATTTCAAAGGTGTCTAGCAGAACATCAAGAGGTAATCGATATTGAATCTTGTTGCTGGCTATCGAAGTTGCTTTCAATTGGTTAGCATGACGTACCCAAACTTCCGAGCCAACTGACACCTCGTAAACCACACTCCCCTTCTTTTTCAAGATCTGACCAGCTGTCCATGTAGGATGTTTCCCACGATAGTCCATAGCAAGCAGTTTTTGTCCCACCGTGATCAATCGTCTTTGTGCCCCATGATGTCGGTTGAACTGATCCTCCATTGATAGGTTTCGTTGGGGTTCAATAGCGGCGTAAGACGGATGACATCGAAATGTGTTCGTATTTTTCTTTTCGGTTTTCCTAGTAACCTATCACCTGTCTTCTTTGGGAGTACTGGGGTGTCCAATGATGAACGTGATACGTTACAGACACTGTTAATTGGTACATCCATTATTCCAAGTTTGTCTAACATATCTAGACCAAGAAGATCAAGGTTCGGCCGTTCTGTTAGGTAACATATTCCTGTACAGTTAGTTCGATTGAAGGAAAATTCACACTGTAATTCACCAACCAGTTTTAGCACACCACCTGATGCGTTTTTAGCCGTTTTCTTAGATGGCTTCATTGGCGGTTTACCCAGCAAGTTATACGTTTCTCTAGACACTAACGTGATATCTGATGCCGTGTCAATTTGAAGACGAGCTGATATGCCGTTTATCTGGATGGTAACATACTTTCTCTGAATGTCATAGTTTGTTTGAAAGGCAGCTACCAAAGAAAGAGATTTGGACTCGGCTGATTTCACATGTTGAGGACGTTTATGCTTCTTCTTAGGCTGAGACGTACGCTTCGGTGGACAATGACCTTTATGTCCACGTTTGTTGCACGCCTGACATTTATGCTTCTTGAACGGACAGAATCGTGCATAATGCCAATCACCGCATAACCAGCATACAATCCTTGGTTTGTTACGAGTTGTTACCGGCTTCTGAACTTTTAACCTAGTAATAGTATTGACACTACCGCAGGTTAAATTAGGATTTACCTGTTCAATCAACTCGTTGTGTCTGATGCTTTGTAGACGCTTACACTCATCTGTCAATGTTCTGAGTGTGACATTTGGGTCTTGATCCAGTCGAGCTAAAAGTCTAGTCCTGATCTCAGCGTCCTGTGGTGACTGAAGAGCTTTGATGAATATTAAGCATTTAAATTGGTCATCAGTCAACGAGCGTAACTTGAAACGTTCACACTCTCTGTTGACGATGTCTGCTAGAACACCATATTCATCGGCTTCGCGTTCCACCAAATTTAGACACCGATATCGAATACTAAACAACGAGGATGACTCGCCGAATATCTCTGACAACTGAAATACCGTCTCCTCGAAACTGAGCTCTCGAGGTAACTTTGGCAATATATGGTCAGCAAAACGTGCATGTTCATTGCTTCCCAACTTACGTACCAACAATCGGGTCTTCCACGCATCGTCTTGGTTACAGAATTCTGTTCTAAATGTATCTTCCCAACGTCTGAACTACGTGAGAAAAGTATTTCCACTTTCGGGATCATAGATGAATTTTGGGATGCTGCTAGCAACTGCATCACAAGACGTACTTGAAATAGCATGTGAACTCGAGCTGTGGATGTTGAGCTGTTGAGTCAGAGTCTCCAACAACCGCATTTGTGCATCAAGTTGTGCTTGCTGTTGTTGTAGTATTCGGTTAAGCTGGTCATCTGATATAGGCATCTTGAATTTGTTTTCCTTTTTCCCCGTCGCCACTGTTATAAATCTCTTTTCTTACGGTTATGACCCAGCTATTCCTATTGCTTAGTATTCTCGGACACCGATTCACTCGACAAGACCCCAAATCAGAACACGGTTGAACAGGAAAGAGATTATATTCCAAATAACAAGGTTAGATGGAAGCAAGATACAAGCCAGAAGCACAAAGGGGAAAACGTCAGTATATTTATAGTTTTTACATAAGAAGATTCCAGAGTATTCTCCAACTATCGACTAGTGCTGATTGGATAAGAATTAGCCAATCAGCGTGCACCAAAGCAATCGTGAATTGAGCATGCTTTAATCCGGTCTATGTCCCGCTAACACCTCCCCCTTGAGCAGATTCGTAGGATCTAGTGCTGGGGTCCAACTGCAACCGAGTGACTGGTCTGTGCTTTCGATTAGTCCATCGTCTAGGCAACAGAGAAGTATCACTTTTTTCTTGCACAGAAACTGACGTGTCTATTCCCGGCGTTTTGATTTCAAAGGTGTCTAGCAGAACATCAAGAGGTAATCGATATTGAATCTTGTTGCTGGCTATCGAAGTTGCTTTCAATTGGTTAGCATGACGTACCCAAACTTCCGAGCCAACTGACACCTCGTAAACCACACTCCCCTTCTTTTTCAAGATCTGACCAGCTGTCCATGTAGGATGTTTCCCACGATAGTCCATAGCAAGCAGTTTTTGTCCCACCGTGATCAATCGTCTTTGTGCCCCATGATGTCGGTTGAACTGATCCTCCATTGATAGGTTTCGTTGGGGTTCAATAGCGGCGTAAGACGGATGACATCGAAATGTGTTCGTATTTTTCTTTTCGGTTTTCCTAGTAACCTATCACCTGTCTTCTTTGGGAGTACTGGGGTGTCCAATGATGAACGTGATACGTTACAGACACTGTTAATTGGTACATCCATTATTCCAAGTTTGTCTAACATATCTAGACCAAGAAGATCAAGGTTCGGCCGTTCTGTTAGGTAACATATTCCTGTACAGTTAGTTCGACTGAAGGAAAATTCACACTGTAATTCACCAACCAGTTTTAGCACACCACCTGATGCGTTTTTAGCCGTTTTCTTAGATGGCTTCATTGGCGGTTTACCCAGCAAGTTATACGTTTCTCTAGACACTAACGTGATATCTGATGCCGTGTCAATTTGAAGACGAGCTGATATGCCGTTTATCTGGATGGTAACATACTTTCTCTGAATGTCATAGTTTGTTTGAAAGGCAGCTACCAAGAAAGAGATTTGGACTCGCTGATTTCACATGTCGAGGACGTTTATGCTTCTTCTTAGGCTGAGACGTACGCTTCGGTGGACAATGA